>CAWUFW010007861.1:600000-956333 GCA_963921515.1 Calotriton arnoldi | reverse complement strand
GTATACTTCGTTCAGTTGCAGTATTGTGCTACTACCCCCAGCACTACCCCCTACACTACCCAAACACCACTGCACTACACTAAACCCTAAAACACTACCCCCAGCACGACTCGCTACGCTACCCAAACAACAATGCACTACCCTAAACCCTAAATCTACCCCCAGCACGACCCCCTACACTACTCAAACACCACTGCACTACCCTAAACCCTAAAACACTACCCCCAGGATGACCCCCTACACTACAAAAACACCACTGCACTACCCTAAACCCTAAATCTACACCCAGCACAACCCCCTATACTACACAAACACCACTGCACTACCCTAAACCCTAAAACACTACCCCAGCACGACCCCCTACTCTACACAAACACCACTGCACTACCCTAAACTGTAAAACACTTCCCCCAGCAGGACCCCCTACACTACCCAAACACCACTGCACTACCCTAAACCCTAAAACACTAACGCCAGCATGACCCCCTACACTACCCAAACACCACTGCACTACTCTATACCCTAAAACACGACCCCGTACACTACACAAACACAACTGCACTACCCTAAACCCTAAAACACTACCCACAGCATGACCTCCTACACTACACAAAGACCACTGCACTACCCTAAACCCTAAAACACTAACCCCTACACTATACAAACACCACTGCATTACTCTAAACCCTAAAACACTAACCCCAGCACGACTCCCTACACTACCCAAACACCACTGACTACCCTAAACCCTAAATCTACCCCAGCACGACCCCCTACACTACCACTACCCCCAGCACGTCCCCCTACACTACACAAACACCACTGCACTACACTAAACCCTAAAACACTACCCCCAGCATGACCCCCTATACTACACAAGCACCACTGCACTACCCTAAACCCTAAAACACTACCCCCAGCATGACCCCCTACACTACGGAAACACCACTGCACTACCCTAGACCCTAAAACACTACCCCCAGCACTACCACCTACACTACACAAACACCACTGCAATACCCTAAACCCTAAAACACTACCCCCAGCACTACCCCCTACACTAACCAAACACCACTGCACTACACTAAACCCTAAAACACTACCCCCAGCATGCACCCCTACACTACCCAAACACCACTGCACTACCCTAAACCCTAAAACACTACCCCAGCATGACCCCCTACACTACCCAAACACCACTGCACTACCCTAAACCCTAAAACACTACCCCCAGGACGACTCCCTACACTACCCAAACACCACTGCACTACCCTAAACCCTAAAACACTGCCACCAGCATGACCCCCTACAATACCCAAATACCACTGCACTACCCTAAACCCGAAAACACTACCCCCAGCATGACCCCCTACACTACCCAAACACTACTGCACTACCCTAAACCCTAAAACACTACCCCCAGCATGACCCCCTACACTACCCAAACACCACTGCACTACCCTAAACCCTAAAACACTACCCCCAGCATGACCCCCTACACTACCCAAACACCACTGCACTACCCTAAACCCTAAATCTACCCCAAGCACGACTCCCTACACTACACAAACACCACTGCACTACCCTAAACCCTAAAACACGACCCCCAGCATGACCCCCTACACTACACAAACACCACTGCACTACCCTAAACCCTAAAACACTACCCCCAGCACTACCCCTACACTACACAAACACGACTGCACTACCCTAAACCCTAAAACACTACCCCCAGCACTACCCCCTACACTACCCAAACACCACTGCACTATCCTAAAGCACTACCCCCAGCACAACCCCCTACACTACCCAAACACCACTGCACTACCCTAAACCCTAAAACACTACCCCCAGCACGACTCCCTACGCTACCCAAACAACACTGCACTACCCTAAACCCTAAATCTACCCCCAGCACGACCCCCTACACTACTCAAACACCACTGCACTACCCTAAACCCTAAAACACCACCACCAGCACGACCCCCTCCACTACCCAAATACCACTGCACTACCCTAAACCCTAAACCTCTACCCCCAGCACGACCACCTACACTACCCAAACACCACTGCACTACCCAAAACCCTAAAACACTCCCCCAGCTCGACCCCCTACACTACCCAAACACCACTGCACTAACCTAAACCCTAAAACACTACCCCCAGCACGACCCCTACACTAGACAAACACCACTGCACTACCCTAAACCTTAAATCTACCCCCAGCACGACCCCCTACACTACACAAACACCACTGCACTACCCTAAACCCTAAAACACTACCCCAGCACGACCCCCTACACTACACAAACACCAATGCACTACCCTAAACTGTAAAACACTTCCCCCAGCAGGACCCCCTACACTACCCAAACACCACTGCACTACCCTAAACCCTAAAACACTAACGCCAGCATGACCCCCTACACTACCCAAACACCACTGCACTACTCTATACCCTAAAACACGACCCCGTACACTACACAAACACAACTGCACTACCCTAAACCCTAAAACACTACCCACAGCATGACCTCCTACACTACACAAAGACCACTGCACTACCCTAAACCCTAAAACACTAACCCCTACACTACACAAACACCACTGCCCTACCCTAAACCCTAAAACACAACCCCCAGCATGACCCCCTATACTACACAAACACCACTGCACTACCCTAAACCCCCTACACTATACAAACACCACTGCATTACTCTAAACCCTAAAACACTACCCCCAGCACGACTCCCTACACTACCCAAACACCACTGACTACCCTAAACCCTAAATCTACCCCAGCACGACCCCCTACACTACCACTACCCCCAGCACGTCCCCCTACACTACACAAACACCACTGCACTACACTAAACCCTAAAACACTACCCCCAGCATGACCCCCTATACTACACAAGCACCACTGCACTACCCTAAACCCTAAAACACTACCCCCAGCATGACCCCCTACACTACGGAAAACCACTGCACTACCCTAAACCCTAAAACACTACCCCCAGCACTACCACCCACACTACACAAACACCACTGCACTACCCTAAACCCTAAAACACTACCCCCAGCACTACCCCCTACACTAACCAAACACCACTGCACTACACTAAACCCTAAAACACTACCCCCAGCATGACCCCTACACTACCCAAACACCACTGCACTACCCTAAACCCTAAAACACTACCCCAGCATGACCCCCTACACTACCCAAACACCACTGCACTACCCTAAACCCTAAAACACTACCCCCAGGACGACTCCCTACACTACCCAAACACCACTGCACTACCCTAAACCCTAAAACACTGCCACCAGCATGACCCCCTACAATACCCAAATACCACTGCACTACCCTAAACACGAAAACACTACCCCCAGCATGACCCCCTACACTACCCAAACACTACTGCACTACCCTAAACCCTAAAACACTACCCCCAGCATGACCCCCTACACTACCCAAACACCACTGCACTACCCTAAACCCTAAAACACTACCCCCAGCATGACCCCCTACACTACCCAAACACCACTGCACTACCCTAAACCCTAAATCTACCCCCAGCACGACCCCCTACACTACACAAACACCACTGCACTACCCTAAACCCTAAAACACGACCCCCAGCATGACCCCCTACACTACACAAACACCACTGCACTACCCTAAACCCTAAAACACTACCCCCAGCACTACCCCCTACACTACACAAACACCACTGCACTACCCTAAACCCTAAAACACTACCCCCAGCACTACCCCCTACACTACCCAAACACCACTGCACTACCCTAAAGCACTACCCCCAGCACAACCCCTACACTACCCAAACACCACTGCACTACCCTAAACCCTAAAACACTACCCCCAGCACAACTCCCTACGCTACCCAAACAACACTGCACTACCCTAAACCCTAAATCTACCCCCAGCACGACCCCCTACACTACCCAAACACCACTGCACTACCCTAAACCCTAAAACACCACCACCAGCACGACCTCCTACACTACCCAAAAACCACTGCACTACCCTAAACCCTAAACCTCTACCCCCAGCACGACCACCTACACTACCCAAACACCACTGCACTACCCAAAACCCTAAAACACTCCCCCCAGCTCGACCCCCTACACTACCCAAACACCACTGCACTAACCTAAACCCTAAAACACTACCCCCAGCACGACCCCCTACACTACACAAACACCACTGCACTACCCTAAACCTTAAATCTACCCCCAGCACGACCCCCTACACTACACAAACACCACTGCATTACCCTAAACCCTAAAACTAGGGTGACCAACCGTCCGTAAATTTCACGGACTGTCCGTTATTTTAGTATGATGTCTGTAAGGCGCCCGTAATTTGGGGTCCCCAAATTACGGACGCCTTACAGACATCATACTAAAATCAAATTGGGGGATTTCAGAAAGGTATGCTGTTTTCCTGCGAGAGGCCCCGTGAGTTTAAAAGTTTACACTGAGGGCCTCTCGCATCTTTTAATCTGTAGACTGAGGCTGCCTTCAGCAGCCCCTCCCGGACCTCGCAAAGAGTGTGGACTGGCCCATTGTCATTCTGAGACTGCAGACGATTATCACAGATAGAATGACAATGGGCCCTATTATAGTGACAGCATGTGGTGTGCCTTCTCCTGCACAAATCTTGATTGCAGAAACGGCCTGGTGTCACTTTGCAAATCTGCGCGCATACTGAAAAACTGTGAAGTGCACGATTGTCTCAACCTTATATAAACTTATTTTGACTTGTACTTATTTTGGTTGTCTATTCACTTATATACCATTGTGCGACCTCCTCTGATGTGTCTGTAAAACGTATGTTTTGTCCCAAATTTTTGTCCTGAATTTTGACCTTCTGTCCTGAATTTTGACCCTTTGTCCTGAATTTTTGCACTGACCGTCCTGAATTTGCACCCATGCCAGTTGGTCACCCTACCTAAAACACTACCCACAGCACGACTCACTACACTACCAAAACACCACTGCACTACCCTAAACCCTAAAACACGACCCCCTATATTACCCAAACACCACTGCACTACCCTAAACCCTAAAACTCTACCCCCAGCACGACCCCCTACACTACACAAACACCACTGCACTACCCTAAACCCTAAAACACTGCCCCCAGCACGACCCCCTACACTACAAAACACCACTGCACTACCCTAAACCCTAAAACACTACCCCCAGCACGACCCCCTCCACTACACAATCACCACTGCACTACCCTAAACCCTAAAATTCTACCCCCAGCATGACCCCCTACACTACACAAACACCACTGCACTACCCTAAACCCTAAAACACTACCCCCAGCACGGCTCCCTACACTACCCAAACACCACTGCACTACCCTAAACCCTAAAACACTACCCCCAGCACTACCTCCTACACTACACAAACACCACTGCAATACCCTAAACCCTAAAACACTACCCCCAGCACTACCCCCTACACTAACCAAACACCACTGCACTACACTAAACCCTAAAACACTACCCCCAGCATGACCCCCTACACTACCCAAACACCACTGCACTACCCTAAACCCTAAAACACTACCCCCAGGATGACTCCCTACGCTACCCAAACACCACTGCACTACCCTAAACCCTAAAACACTACCACCAGCACAACCCCCTACACTACCCAAATACCACTGCACTACCCTAAACCCGAAAACACTACCCCAGCACGACCCCCTACTCTACACAAACACCACTGCACTACCCTAAACCGTAAAACACTTCCCCCAGCAGGACCCCCTACACTACCCAAACACCACTGCACTACCCTAAACTCTAAAACACTAACCCCAGCATGACCCCCTACACTACCCAAACACCACTGCACTACTCTATACCCTAAAACACGACCCCGTACACTACACAAACACAACTGCACTACCCTAAACCCTAAAACACTACCCACAGCATGACCCCCTACACTACACAAAGACCACTGCCCTACCCTAAACTCTAAAACACAACCACCAGCATGACCCCCTATACTACACAAACACCACTGCACTACCCTAAACCCCCTACACTATACAAACACCACTGCATTACTCTAAACCCTAAAACACTACCCCCAGCACGACTCCCTACACTACCCAAACACCACTGACTACCCTAAACCCTAAATCTACCCCAGCACGACCCCCTACACTACCAGTACCCCCAGCACGTCCCCCTACACTACACAAACACCACTGCACTACACTAAACCCTAAAACACTACCCCCAGCATGACCCCCTATACTACACAAGCACCACTGCACTACCCTAAACCCTAAAACACTACCCCCAGCATGACCCCCTACACTACACAAACACCACTGCACTACCCTAAACCCTAAAACACTACCCCCAGCACTACCCCCTACACTACACAAACACCACTGCAATACCCTAAACCCTAAAACACTACCCCCAGCACTACCCCCTACACTAACCAAACACCACTGCACTACACTAAACCCTAAAACACTACCCCCAGCATGACCCCCTACACTACCCAAACACCACTGCACTACCCTAAACCCTAAAACACTACCCCAGCATGACCCCCTACACTACCCAAACACCACTGCACTACCCTAAACCCTAAAACACTACCCCCAGGACGACTCCCTACACTACCCAAACACCACTGCACTACCCTAAACCCTAAAACACTGCCACCAGCATGACCCCCTACACTACCCAAATACCACTGCACTACCCTAAACCCGAAAACACTACCCCCAGCATGACCCCTACACTACCCAAACACTACTGCACTACCCTAAACCCTAAAACACTACCCCCAGCATGACCCCCTAAACTACCCAAACACCACTGCACTACCCTAAACCCTAAAACACTACCCCCATCACGGCCCCCTACACTACCCAAACACCACTGCACTACCCTAAACCCTAAATCTACCCCCAGCACGACCCCCTACACTACACAAACACCACTGCACTACCCTAAACCCTAAAACACTACCCCCAGCATGACCCCCTACACTACACAAACACCACTGCACTACCCTAAACCCTAAAACACTACCCCCAGCACTACCCCCTACACTACACAAACACCACTGCACTACCCTAAACCCTAAAACACTACCCCCAGCACTACCCCCTACACTACACAAACACCACTGCACTACCCTAAAGCACTACCCCAGCACAACCCCTACACTACCCAAACACCACTGCACTACCCTAAACCCTAAAACACTACCCCCAGCACGACTCCCTACGCTACCCAAACAACACTGCACTACCCTAAACCCTAAATCTACCCCCAGCACGACCCCCTACACTACTCAAACACCACTGCACTACCCTAAACCCTAAAACACCACCACCAGCACGACCCCCTACACTACCCAAATACCACTGCACTACCCTAAACCTCTACCCCCAGCACGACCACCTACACTACCCAAAGACCACTGCACTACCCAAAACCCTAAAACACTACCCCCAGCTCGACCCCCTACACTACCCAAACACCACTGCACTAACCTAAACCCTAAAACACTACCCCCAGGACGACCCCCTACACTACAAAAACACCACTGCACTACCCTAAACCCTAAATCTACACCCAGCACAACCCCTACACTACACAAACACCACTGCACTATCCTAAACCCTAAAACACTACCCCAGCACGACCCCCTACTCTACACAAACACCTCTGCACTACCCTAAACCCTAAAACACTACCCCAGCACGACCCCTACACTACACAAACACCACTGCACTACCCTAAACCCTAAAACACTACCCCAGCACGACCCCCTACACTACACAAACACCACTGCACTACCCTAAACCTTAAATCTACCCCCAGCACGACCCCCTACACTACACAAACACCACTGCACTACCCTAAACCCTAAAACTAGGGTGACCAACCGTCCGTAAATTTCACGGACTGTCCGTTATTTTAGTATGATAGTCTGTAAGGCGTCCGTAATTTGGGGTCCCCAAATTACGGACGCCTTACAGACATCATACTAAAATCAAATTGGGGGATTTCAGAAAGGTATGCTGTTTTCCTGCGAGAGGCCCCGTGAGTTTAAAAGTTTACACTGAGGGCCTCTCGCATCTTTTAATCTGTAGACTGAGGCTGCCTGCAGCAGCCCCTCCCGGACCTCGCAAAGAGTGTGGACTGGCCCATTGTCATTCTGAGACTGCAGACGATTATCACAGATAGAATGACAATGGGCCCTATTATAGTGACAGCATGTGGTGTGCCTTCTCCTGCACAAATCTTGATTGCAGAAACGGCCTGGTGTCACTTTGCAAATCTGCGCGCATACTGAAAAACTGTGAAGTGCACGATTGTCTCAACCTTATATAAACTTATTTTGACTTGTACTTATTTTGGTTGTCTATTCACTTATATACCATTGTGCGACCTCCTCTGATGTGTCTGTAAAACGTATGTTTTGTCCCAAATTTTTGTCCTGAATTTTGACCTTCTGTCCTGAATTTTGACCCTTTGTCCTGAATTTTTGCACTGACCGTCCTGAATTTGCACCCATGCCAGTTGGTCACCCTACCTAAAACACTACCCACAGCACGACTCCCTACACTACCAAAACACCACTGCACTACCCTAAACCCTAAAACACGAACCCCTATATTACCCAAACACCACTGCACTACCCTAAACCCTAAAACTCTACCCCCAGCACGACCCCCTACACTACACAAACACCACTGCACTACCCTAAACCCTAAAACACTGCCCCCAGCACGACCCCCTACACTACCCAAACACCACTGCACTACCCTAAACCCTAAAACACTACCCCCAGCACGACCCCCTCCACTACACAATCACCACTGCACTACCCTAAACCCTAAAATTCTACCCCCAGCATGACCCCCTACACTACACAAACACCACTGCACTACCCTAAACCCTAAAACACTACCCCAGCACGGCTCCCTACACTACCCAAACACCACTGCACTACCCTAAACCCTAAAACACTACCCCCAGCACTACCTCCTACACTACACAAACACCACTGCAATACCCTAAACCCTAAAACAATACCCCCAGCACTACCCCCTACACTAACCAAACACCACTGCACTACACTAAACCCTAAAACACTACCCCCCAGCACGACCCCCTACACTACCCAAACACCACTGCACTACCCTAAACCCTAAAACACTACCCCCAGCATGACCCCTACACTACCCAAACACCACTGCACTACCCTAAACCCTAAAACACTACCCCCAGGACGACCCCCTACACTACAAAAACACCACTGCACTACCCTAAACCCTAAATCTACACCCAGCACAACCCCCTACACTACCCAAACACCACTGCACTACCCTAAACCCTAAAACACTACCCCCAGGATGACCCCCTACACTACAAAAACACCACTGCACTACCCTAAACCGAAAAACACTTCCCCAGCAGGACCCCCTATATTACCCAAACACCACTGCACTACCCTAAACCCTAAAACACTAACCCCAGCATGACCCCCTACACTACCCAAACACCACTGCACTACCCTATACCCTAAAACACGACCCCGTACACTACACAAACACAACTGCACTACCCTAAACCCTAAAACACTACCCACAGCATGACCCCCTACACTACACAAAGACCACTGCACTACCCTAAACCCTAAAACACTACACCCTACACTACACAAACACCACTGCCCTACCCTAAACTCTAAAACACAACCACCAGCATGACCCCCTATACTACACAAACACCACTGCACTACCCTAAACCCCCCTACACTATACAAACACCACTGCATTACTCTAAACCCTAAAACACTACCCCCAGCACGACTCCCTACACTACCCAAACACCACTGACTACCCTAAACCCTAAATCTACCCCAGCACGACCCCCTACACTACCAGTACCCCCAGCACGTCCCCCTACACTACACAAACACCACTGCACTACACTAAACCCTAAAACACTACCCCCAGCATGACCCCTATACTACACAAGCACCACTGCACTACCCTAAACCCTAAAACACTACCCCCAGCATGACCCCCTACACTACACAAACACCACTGCACTACCCTAAACCCTAAAACACTACCCCCAGCACTACCCCCTACACTACACAAACACCACTGCAATACCCTAAACCCTAAAACACTACACCCAGCACTACCCCCTACACTAACCAAACACCACTGCACTACACTAAACCCTAAAACACTACCCCCAGCATGACCCCCTACACTACCCAAACACCACTGCACTACCCTAAACCCTAAAACACTGCCCCAGCATGACCCCCTACACTACCCAAACACCACTGCACTACCCTAAACCCTAAAACACTACCCCCAGGACGACTCCCTACACTACCCAAACACCACTGCACTACCCTAAACCCTAAAACACTGCCACCAGCATGACCCCCTACACTACCCAAATACCACTGCACTACCCTAAACCCGAAAACACTACCCCCAGCATGACCCCTACACTACCCAAACACTACTGCACTACCCTAAACCCTAAAACACTACCCCCAGCATGACCCCCTACACTACCCAAACACCACTGCACTACCCTAAACCCTAAAACACTACCCCCAGCATGACCCCCTACACTACCCAAACACCACTGCACTACCCTAAACCCTAAATCTACCCCCAGCACGACCCCCTACACTACACAAACACCACTGCACTACCCTAAACCCTAAAACACTACCCCCAGCATGACCCCCTACACTAGACAAACACCACTGCACTACCCTAAACCCTAAAACACTACCCCCAGCACTACCCCCTACACTACACAAACACCACTGCACTACCCTAAACCCTAAAACACTACCCCCAGCACTACCCCCTACACTACACAAACACCACTGCACTACCCTAAAGCACTACCCCAGCACAACCCCCTACACTACCCAAACACCACTGCACTACCCTAAACCCTAAAACACTACCCCCAGCACGACTCCCTACGCTACCCAAACAACACTGCACTACCCTAAACCCTAAATCTACCCCCAGCACGACCCCCTACACTACTCAAACACCACTGCACTACCCTAAACCCTAAAACACCACCACCAGCACGACCCCCTACACTACCCAAATACCACTGCACTACCCTAAACCTCTACCCCCAGCACGACCACCTACACTACCCAAAGACCACTGCACTACCCAAAACCCTAAAACACTACCCCCAGCTCGACCCCCTACACTACCCAAACACCACTGCACTAACCTAAACCCTAAAACACTACCCCCAGCACGACCCCCTACACTACAAAAACACCACTGCACTACCCTAAACCCTAAATCTACACCCAGCACAACCCCCTACACTACACAAACACCACTGCACTATCCTAAACCCTAAAACACTACCCCAGCACGACCCCCTACTCTACACAAACACCACTGCACTACCCTAAACCTTAAAACACTTCCCCCAGCAGGACCCCCTACACTACACAAACACCTCTGCACTACCCTAAACCCTAAAACACTACCCCAGCACGACCCCCTACACTACACAAACACCACTGCACTACCCTAAACCCTAAAACACTACCCCAGCACGACCCCCTACACTACACAAACACCACTGCACTACCCTAAACCTTAAATCTACCCCCAGCACGACCCCCTACACTACACAAACACCACTGCACTACCCTAAACCCTAAAACTAGGGTGACCAACCGTCCGTAAATTTCACGGACTGTCCGTTATTTTAGTATGATGTCTGTAAGGCGTCCGTAATTTGGGGTCCCCAAATTACGGACGCCTTACAGACATCATACTAAAATCAAATTGGGGGATTTCAGAAAGGTATGCTGTTTTCCTGCGAGAGGCCCCGTGAGTTTAAAAGTTTACACTGAGGGCCTCTCGCATCTTTTAATCTGTAGACTGAGGCTGCCTGCAGCAGCCCCTCCCGGACCTCGCAAAGAGTGTGGACTGGCCCATTGTCATTCTGAGACTGCAGACGATTATCACAGATAGAATGACAATGGGCCCTATTATAGTGACAGCATGTGGTGTGCCTTCTCCTGCACAAATCTTGATTGCAGAAACGGCCTGGTGTCACTTTGCAAATCTGCGCGCATACTGAAAAACTGTGAAGTGCACGATTGTCTCAACCTTATATAAACTTATTTTGACTTGTACTTATTTTGGTTGTCTATTCACTTATATACCATTGTGCGACCTCCTCTGATGTGTCTGTAAAACGTATGTTTTGTCCCAAATTTTTGTCCTGAATTTTGACCTTCTGTCCTGAATTTTGACCCTTTGTCCTGAATTTTTGCACTGACCGTCCTGAATTTTCACCCATGCCAGTTGGTCACCCTACCTAAAACACTACCCACAGCATGACTCCCTACACTACCAAAACACCACTGCACTACCCTAAACCCTAAAACACGACCCCCTATATTACCCAAACACCACTGCACTACCCTAAACCCTAAAACTCTTCCCCCTAGAATGACCCCCTACACTACACAAACACCACTGCACTACCCTAAACCCTAAAACACTACCCCAGCACGGCTCCCTACACTACCCAAACACCACTGCACTACCCTAAACCCTAAAACACTACCCCCAGCACTACCTCCTACACTACACAAACACCACTGCAATACCCTAAACCCTAAAACAATACCCCCAGCACTACCCCCTACACTAACCAAACACCACTGCACTACACTAAACCCTAAAACACTACCCCCAGCACGACCCCCTACACTACCCAAACACCACTGCACTACCCTAAACCCTAAAACACTACCCCCAGCATGACCCCCTACACTACCCAAACACCACTGCACTACCCTAAACCCTAAAACACTACCCCCAGGACGACCCCCTACACTACAAAAACACCACTGCACTACCCTAAACCCTAAATCTACACCCAGCACAACCCCCTACACTACCCAAACACCACTGCACTACCCTAAACCCTAAAACACTACCCCCAGGACGACCCCCTACACTACAAAAACACCACTGCACTACCCTAAACCGAAAAACACTTCCCCCAGCAGGACCCCCTATATTACCCAAACACCACTGCACTACCCTAAACCCTAAAACACTAACCCCAGCATGACCCCCTACACTACCCAAACACCACTGCACTACCCTATACCCTAAAACACGACCCCGTACACTACACAAACACAACTCCACTACCCTAAACCCTGAAACACTACCCACAGCATGACCCCCTACACTACACAAACACCACTGCACTACCCTAAACCCTAAAACACTACCCCCTACACTACACAAAAACCACTGCCCTACCCTAAACCCTAAAACACAACCCCCAGCATGACCCCTACACTACACAAACACCACTGCACTACCCTAAACCCTCCTACACTATACAAACACCACTGCATTACTCTAAACCCTAAAACACTACCCCCAGCACGACTCCCTACACTACCCAAACACCACTGCACTACCCTAAACCCTAAAACTACCCCAGCACGACCCCCTACACTACCACTACCCCCAGCACGTCCCCCTAAACTACACAAATACCACTGCACTACACTAAACCCTAAAACACTACCCCCAGCATGACCCCTACACTACACAAGCACCACTGCACTACCCTAAACCCTAAAACACTACCCCCAGCACGACCCCCTACACTACACAAACACCACTGCACTACCCTAAACCCTAAAACATTACCCACAGCACTACCCCTACACTACACAAACACCACTGCAATACCCTAAACCCTAAAACACTACCCCCAGCACTACCCCCTACACTAACCAAACACCACTGCACTACACTAAACCCTAAAACACTACCCCCAGCATGACCCCCTACACTACCCAAACACCACTGCACTACCCTAAACCCTAAAACACTACCCCCAGCACGACCCCCTACACTACCCAAACACCACTGCACTACCCTAAACCCTAAAACACTACCCCCAGGACGACTCCCTACACTACCCAAACACCACTGCACTACCCTAAACCCTAAAACACTACCACCAGCACGACCCCTACACTAGCCAAATACCACTGCACTACCCTAAACCTGAAAACACTACCCCAGCACGACCCCCTACACTACCCAAACACCACTGCACTACACTAAACCCTAAAACACTACCCCCAGCATGACCCCCTACACTACACAAGCACCACTGCACTACCCTAAACCCTAAAACACTACCCCCAGCACGACCCCCTACACTACACAAACACCACTGCACTACCCTAGACCCTAAAACACTACCCACAGCACTACCCCCTACACTACACAAACACCACTGCAATACCCTAAACCCTAAAACACTACCCCCAGCACTACCCCCTACACTAACCAAACACCACTGCACTACACTAAACCCTAAAACACTACCCCCAGCATGACCCCCTACACTACCCAAACACCACTGCACTACCCTAAACCCTAAAACACTACCCCCAGCACGACCCCCTACACTACCCAAACACCACTGCACTACCCTAAACCCTAAAACACTACCCCCAGGACGACTCCCTACACTACCCAAACACCACTGCACTACCCTAAACCCTAAAACACTACCACCAGCACGACCCACTACACTACCCAAATACCACTACACTACCCTAAACCCGAAAACACCACCCCCAGCACGACCCCCTACACTACCCAAACACCACTGCACTACCCTAAACCCTAAAACACTACCCCCAGCACGACCCCCTACACTACCCAAACACAACTGCACTACCCTAAACCCTAAAACACTACCCCCAGTATGACCCCCTACACTACACAAACACCACTGCACTACCCTAAACCCTAAATCTACCCCCAGCATGACCCCCTACACTACACAAACACCACTGCACTACCCTAAACCCTAAAACACTACCCCCAGCACGACCCCCTATACTACACAAACACCACTGCACTACCCTAAACCCTAAAACACTACCCCCAGCACTACCCCCTACACTACACAAACACCACTGCACTACCCTAAACCCTAAAACACTACCCCCAGCACTACCCCCTACACTACCCAAACACCACTGCACTACCCGAAAGCACTACCCCCAGCACAACACCCTACACTACCCAAACACCACTGCACTACCCTAAACCCTAAAACACTACCCCCAGCAAGACTCCCTACGCTACCCAAACAACACTGCACTACCCTAAACCCTAAATCTACCCCCAGCACGACCCCCTACACTACTCAAACACCACTGTACTACCCTAAAACACCACCACCAGCACGACCCCCTACACTACCCAAATACCACTGCACTACCCTAAACCCTAAAACTCTACCCCCCGGCACGACCACCTACACTACCCAAACACCACTGCACTACCCAAAACCCTAAAACACTCCCCCAGCTCGACCCCCTACACTACCCAAACACCACTGCCCTAAACCCTAAAACACTACCCCCAGGACGACCCCCTACACTACAAAAACACCACTGCACTACCCTAAACCCTAAATCTACACCCAGCACAACCCCCTACACTACACAAACACCACTGCACTACCCTAAACCCTAAAACACTAACCCAGCACGACCCCCTACTCTACACAAACACCACTGCACTACCCTAAACCGTAAAACACTTCCTCCAGCAGGACCCCCTACACTACACAAACACCTCTGCACTACCCTAAACCCTAAACACTACCCCAGCACGACCCCCTACACTACACAAACACCACTGCACTACCCTAAACCCTAAAACACTACCCCCAGCACGACCCCCTACACTACAGAAACACCACTGCACTACCCTAAACCCTAAAACACTACCCCAGCACGACCCCCTACACTACACAAACACCACTTCACTACCCTAAACCCTAAAACACTACCCCAGCACGACCCCCTACACTACACAAACACCACTGCACTACCCTAAACCCTAAAACACTACCCCCAGCACGACCCCCTACACTACCCAATCACCTCTGCACTACCCTAAACCCTAAAACACTACCCCCAGCACAACCCCCTACACTACCCAACACCACTGCACTACCCTAAACCTTAAATCTACCCCCAGCAGGACCCCCTACACTACACAAACACCACTGCACTACCCTGAACCCTAAAACTAGGGTGACCAACCGTCCGTAAATTTCACGGACTGTCCGTTATTTTAGTATGATGTCTGTAAGGCGTCCGTAATTTGGGGTCCCCAAATTACGGACGCCTTACAGACATCATACTAAAATCAAATTGGGGGATTTCAGAAAGGTATGCTGTTCCCCTGCGAGAGGCCCCATGAGTTTAAAAGTTTACACTGAGGGCCTCTCGCATCTTTTAATCTGTAGACTGAGGCTGCCTGCAGCAGCCCCTCCCTGACCTCGCAAGGAGTGTGGACTGGCCCATTGTCATTCTGAGACTGCAGACGATTATCACAGATAGAATGACAATGGGCCCTATTATAGTGACAGCATGTGGTGTGCCTTCTCCTGCACAAATCTTGATTGCAGAAACGGCCTGGTGTCACTTTGCAAAGCTGCGCGCATACTGAAAAACTGTGAAGTGCACGATTGTCTCTACCTTATATAAACTTATTTTGACTTGTACTTATTTAGGTTGTCTATTCACTTATATACCATTGTGCGACCTCCTCTGATGTGTCTGTAAAACGTATGTTTTGTCCCAAATTTTTGTCCTGAATTTTGACCTTCTGTCCTGAATTTTGACCCTTTGTCCTGAATTTTTGCACTGACCGTCCTGAATTTGCACCCATGCCAGTTGGTCACCCTACCTAAAACACTACCCACAGCACGACTCCCTACACTACCCAAACACCACTGCACTACCCTAAACCCTAAAACACGACCCCCTACATTACCCAAACACCACTGCACTACCCTAAACCCTAAAACTCTACCCCCAGCACGACCCCCTACACTACACAAACACCACTGCACTACCCTAAACCCTAAAACACTGCCCCCAGCACGACCACCTACACTACAAAACACCACTGCACTATCCTAAACCCTAAAACACTACCCCCAGCACGACCCCCTCCACTACACAATCACCACTGCACTACCCTAAACCCTAAAATACTACCCCCAGCACGACCCCCTACACTACACAAACACCACTGCAATACCCTAAACCCTAAAACACTACCCCCAGCACTACCCCCTACACTAACCAAACACCACTGCACTACACTAAACCCTAAAACACTACCCCCAGCATGACCCCCTACACTACCCAAACACCACTGCACTATCCTAAACCCTAAAACACTACCCCCAGCACGACCCCCTACACTACCCAAACACCACTGCACTACCCTAAACCCTAAAACACTACCCCCAGGATGACTCCCTACACTACCCAAACACCACTGCACTACCCTAAACCCTAAAACACTACCACCAGCACAACCCCCTACACTACCCAAATACCACTGCACTACCCTAAACCCGAAAACACTACCCCCAGCACGACCCCCTACACTACCCAAACACCACTGCACTACCCTAAACCCTAAAACACTACCCCCAGCATGACCCCCTACACTACCCAAACACCACTGCACTACCCTAAACCCTAAAACACTACCCCCAGCATGACCCCCTACACTACCCAAACACCACTGCACTACCCTAAACCCTAAATCTACCCCCAGCATGACCCCCTACACTACACAAACACCACTGCACTACCATAAACCCTAAAACACTACCCCCAGCACGACCCCCTACACTACACAAACACCACTGCACTACCCTAAACCCTAAAACACTACCCCCAGCACTACCCCCTACACTACCCAAACACCACTGCACTACCCTAAAGCACTACCCCCAGCACAACCCCCTACATTACCCAAACACCACTGCACTACCCTAAACCCTAAAACACTACCCCAGCACAACTCCCTACACTACCCAAACAACACTGCACTACCCTAAACCCTAAATCTACCCCCAGCACGACCCCTACACTACTCAAACACCACTGCACTACCCTAAACCCTAAAACACTCCCCCAGCTCGACCCCCTACACTACCCAAACACCACTGCACTACCCAAAACCCTAAAACACTCCCCCAGCTCGACCCCCTACACTACCCAAACACCACTGCACTACCCTAAACCCTAAAACACTACCCCCAGGACGACCCCCTACACTACAAAAACACCACTGCACTACCCTAAACCCTAAATCTACACCCAGCACAACCCCCTACACTACACAAACACCACTGCACTACCCTAAACCCTAAAACACTACCCCAGCACGACCCCCTACTCTACACAAACACCACTGCACTACCCTAAACCGTAAAACACTTCCCCCAGCAGGACCCCCTACACTACATAAACACCTCTGCACTACCCTAAACCCTAAAACACTACCCCAGCACGACCCCCTATACTACACAAACACCACTGCACTACCCTAAACCCTAAAACACTACCCCCAGAACGACCCCCTACACTACACAAACACCACTGCACTACCCTAAACCCTAAAACACTACCTCCAGCACGACCCCCTACACTACACAAACACCACTGCACTACCCTAAACCCTAAAACACTACCCCCAGCACGACCCCCTACACTACCCAAACACCACTGCACTACCCTAAACCCTAAAACACTACCCCCAGCATGACCCCCTACACTACCTAACACCACTGCACTACCCTAAACCTTAAATCTACCCCCAGCACGACCCCCTACACTACACAAACACCACTGCACTACCCTAAACCCTAAAACACTACCCCCAGCACGACTCCCTACACTACCCAAACACCACTGCACTACCCTAAACCCTAAAACACGACCCCCTACATTACCCAAACACCACTGCACTACCCTAAACCCTAAAACTCTACCCCCAGCACGACCCCCTACACTACACAAACCCACTGCACTACCCTAAACCCTAAAACACTACCCCCAGCATGACCCCCTACACTACAAAACACCGCTGCACTACCCTAAACCCTAAAACACTACCCCCAGCACGACCCCCTCCACTACACAAACACCACTGCACTACCCTAAACCCTAAAATACTACCCCCAGCACGACCCCCTACACTACACAAACACCACTGCACTACCCTAAACCCTAAAACACTACCCCCAGCACGGCTCCCTACACTACCCAAACACCACTGCACTACCCTAAACCCTAAATCTACCCCCAGCACGACCCCCTACACTACACAACAACTGCACTACCCTCAACCCTAAAACACTACCCCCAGCACGACCCCCTACACTACCCAAATACCACTGCACTACCCTAAACCCTAAAACACTACCCCCAACACGACCCACTACACTAACCAAACACCACTGCACTACCCTAAACCCTAAAACACGACCCCCTACACTACACAAACACCACTGCACTACCCTAAATCCTAAAACACTACCCCCAGCACGACCCCCTATATTACACAAACACCACTACACTACCCTAAACCCTAAGAAACTACCCCCTACACTACACAAACACCACTGCACTGCCCTAAACCCTAAATCTACCCCCAGCACAACCCCCTACACTACCCAAACACCACTGCACTACCCTAAACCCTAAAACACTACCCCCAGCATGACCCCTACACTACCCAAACACCACTGCACTACCCTAAACCCTAAAACACTACCCCCAGCACAACCCCTACACTACCCAAACACCACTGCACTACCCTAAACCCTAAAACACTACCCCCAGCACGACCCCCTACACTACACAAACACCATTGCACTACCCTAAACCCTAAATCTACTCCCAGCACGACCCCTACACTACCAAAACACCACTGCACTAAACCCTAAATCTACCCCCAGCACGACCCCCTACACTACCCAAACACCACTGCACTACCCTAAAACACTACCCCCAGCACGACCCCCTACACTACCCAAACAGCACTGCACTACCCTAAACCCTAAAACACTACCCCCAGCACGACCCCCTCCACTACACAATCACCACTGCACTACCCTAAACCCTAAAATACTACCCCCAGCACGACCCCCTACACTACACAAACACCACTGCAATACCCTAAACCCTAAAACACTACCCCCAGCACTACCCCCTACACTAACCAAACACCACTGCACTACACTAAACCCTAAAACACTACCCCCAGCATGACCCCCTACACTACCCAAACACCACTGCACTATCCTAAACCCTAAAACACTACCCCCAGCACGACCCCCTACACTACCCAAACACCACTGCACTACCCTAAACCCTAAAACACTACCCCCAGGATGACTCCCTACACTACCCAAAGACCACTGCACTACCCTAAACCCTAAAACACTACCACCAGCACAACCCCCTACACTACCCAAATACCACTGCACTACCCTAAAGCCGAAAACACTACCCCCAGCACGACCCCCTACACTACCCAAACACCACTGCACTACCCTAAACCCTAAAACACTACCCCCAGCATGACCCCCTACACTACCCAAACACCACTGCACTACCCTAAACCCTAAAACACTACCCCCAGCATGACCCCCTACACTACCCAAACACCACTGCACTACCCTAAACCCTAAATCTACCCCCAGCATGACCCCCTACACTACACAAACACCACTGCACTACCCTAAACCCTAAAACACTACCCCCAGCATGACCCCCTACACTACACAAACACCACTGCACTACCCTAAACCCTAAAACACTACCCCCAGCACTACCCCCTATACTACCCAAACATCACTACACTACCCTAAAGCACTACCCCCAGCACAACCCCCTACACTACCCAATCACCACTGCACTACCCTAAACCCTAAAACACTACCCCCAGCACGACTCCCTACACTACCCAAACAACACTGCACTACCCTAAACCCTAAATCTACCCCCAGCACGACCCCCTACACTACTCAAACACCACTGCACTACCCTAAACCCTAAAACACTCCCCCCAGCTCGACCCCCTACACTACCCAAACACCACTGCACTACCCAAAACCTTAAAACACTCCCCCAGCTCGACCCCCTACACTACCCAAACACCACTGCACTACCCTAAACCCTAAAACACTACCCCCCGCACGACCCCTACACTACAAAAACACCACTGCACTACCCTAAACCCTAAATCTACACCCAGCACAACCCCCTACACTACACAAACACCACTGCACTACCCTAAACCCTAAAACACTACCCCAGCACGACCCCCTACTCTACACAAACACCACTGCACTACCCTAAACCGTAAAACACTTCCCCAGCAGGACCCCCTACACTACACAAACACCTCTGCACTACCCTAAACCCTAAAACACTACCCCAGCACGACCCCCTATACTACACAAACACCACTGCACTACCCTAAACCCTAAAACACTACCCCCAGAACGACCCCCTACACTACACAAACACCACTGCACTACCCTAAACCCTAAAACACTACCCCCAGCACGACCCCCTACACTACACAAACACCACTGCACTACCCTAAACCCTAAAACACTACCCCCAGCACGACCCCCTACACTACCCAAACACCACTGCACTACCCTAAACCCTAAAACACTACCCCCAGCATGACCCCCTACACTACCTAACACCACTGCACTACCCTAAACCTTAAATCTACCCCCAGCACGACCCCCTACACTACACAAACACCACTGCACTACCCTAAACCCTAAAACACTACCCCCAGCACGACTCCCTACACTACCCAAACACCACTGCACTACCCTAAACCCTAAAACACGACCCCCTACATTACCCAAACACCACTGCACTACCCTAAACCCTAAAACTCTACCCCCAGCACGACCCCCTACACTACACAAACACCACTGCACTACCCTAAACCCTAAAACACTACCCCCAGGACGACCCCCTACACTACAAAAACAACACTGCACTACCCTAAACCCTAAATCTACACCCAGCACAACCCCCTACACTACACAAACACCACTGCACTACCCTAAACCCTAAAACACTACCCCAGCACTACCCCCTACTCTACACAAACACCACTGCACTACCCTAAACCATAAAAAACTTCCCCCAGCAGGACCCCTACACTACACAAACACCTCTGCACTACCCTAAACCCTAAAACACTACCCCAGCACGACCCCCTACACTACACAAATACCACTGCACTACCCTAAACCCTAAAACACTACCCCCAGAACGACCCCCTACACTACACAAACACCACTGCACTACCCTAAACCCTAAAACACTACCTCCAGCACGACCCCTACACTACACAAACACCACTGCACTACCCTAAACCCTAAAACACTACCCCCAGCACGACCCCCTACACTACCCAAACACCACTGCACTACCCTAAACCCTAAAACACTACCCCCAGCATGACCCCCTACACTACCTAACACCACTGCACTACCCTAAACCTTAAATCTACCCCCAGCACGACCCCCTACACTACACAAACACCACTGCACTACCCTAAACCCTAAAACACTATCCCCAGCACGACCCCCTACACTACTCAAACACCACTGCACTACCCTAAACCCTAAAACACGACCCCTACATTACCCAAACACCACTGCACTACCCTAAACCCTAAAACACTACCCCCAGCACGACCCCCTACACTACTCAAACACCACTGCACTACCCTAAACCCTAAAACATTACCCCCAGCATGACCCCCTACACTACAAAACACTGCTGCACTACCCTAAACCCTAAAACACTACCCCCAGCACGACCCCCTACACTACACAAACACCACTGCACTACCCTAAACCCTAAAATACTACCCCCAGCACGACCCCCTACACTACACAAACACCACTGCACTACCCTAAATCCTAAAACACTACCCCCAGCACGGCTCCCTACACTACCCAAACACCACTGCACTACCCTAAACCCTAAATCTACCCCCAGCATGACCCCCTACACTACACAACTGCACTACCCTCAACCCTAAAACACTACCCCCAGCACGACCCCCTACACTACCCAAATACCACTGCACTACCCTAAACCCTAAAACACTACCCCCAACACGACCCCCTACACTAACCAAACACCACTGCACTACCCTAAACCCTAAAACACGACCCCCTACACTACACAAACACCACTGCACTACCCTAAACCCTAAAACACTACCCCCAGCACGACCCCCTATATTACACAAACACCACTGCACTACCCTAAACCCTAAAACACTACCCCCTACACTACACAAACACCACTGCACTACCCTAAACCCTAAATCTACCCCAGCACAACCCCCTACACTACCCAAACACCACTGCACTACCCTAAACCCTAAAACACTACCCCCAGCATGACCCCTACACTACCCAAACACCACTGCACTACCCTAAACCCTAAAACACTACCCCCAGCACAACCCCCTACACTACCCAAACACCACTGCACTACCCTAAACCCTAAAACACTACCCCCAGCACGACCCCCTACACTACACAAACACCATTGCACTACCCTAAACCCTAAATCTACTCCCAGCACCACCCCTACACTACCAAAACACCACTGCACTAAACCCTAAATCTACCCCCAGCACGACCCCCTACACTACCCAAACACCACTGCACTACCCTAAAACACTACCCCCAGCACGACCCCCTACACTACCCAAACAGCACTGCACTACCCTAAACCCTAAAACACTACCCCCAGCACAGCCCCCTACACTACACATACACCCCTGCACTACCCTAAATCCTAAAACACTACCCCCAGCACGACCCCCTTCACTACCCAAACACCACTACACTACCCTAAACCCTAGAAAAGTAACCCCCACCCCGTGCCCAATGCCCCTTACCTCTCACTCCTCGTGGTTCCTGCTTCACGTCATCTCTGAGGGGCAGTGCACGCCGTTGTGAGGAAACGGAACAGCCTCTGTTTCCTTACAACGACATGGATTGTCTACATTCTTTAGAACGCATGGTCATTTACCATACATAGCTTTACAAGGAAATTCGTTGTAAAGGCATGCGTGGTAAATGACCATGCATTCTAAAAAAATGTGTAGTAATGACTTCACGATGTACAACGCATGCGTGGTAATGCATGCGTTGTAATGGTATTGCGAAGTAAAAAAGTCGTTGGAACGGCTGTTTCCCGATCGAAGCTGGCCCCTGTTCTTCAGTGAGTCGTTTATTTGATAAATTAGGAGGAATGAATGTGTTTTTTTACCGAAAAGTGCATTCCCGGCTGTTGTATTGTGAAAGTGTCCGCGTGGCCTGGTTTCACTTCCGGTGAGAGAGTGGAAGAGTCTGTTTGGATCTAAAGGAGTTCTGTTTTTGGACGGGGCCGGCGCGACACGTCATCAGAAAACGCAGCTAATGGAAAGCGCCCTCCCGAAGTGTGGAGCAGTGCCATGAGAGGTCAACGTGTGTGCGTCCCACTGCAGTATGACCGTACCGTGCCTTTCCAGGGTATGGGAGGCAGAAGCGGCATCCATCGCAGGTCCTCTTGTACACTAAAAAAGGACCAAACGATGCTTTCCTTTCTTTTCTTCTTCTGCTGCACCATCTGTTCTTCCTCCTCTACTGCAAGTGGATCAACTTCGGCAAAACTAGAAGCCATAGTTGTATTAAAAATAAACAAACACACAAAAAAGGTATATCAATATAAAGAGAAGCAAGAAACAGGTTCTTCTCTCTATCAAGGACAAAAAGTAAGGGAAATATCAGAAGGATGGATCCTCCCTCTTTCACAATGAAATTGATTTCAACCAATCAGATTCCTTTTTTCTTTTGCTGACATGAAGTCGCGTAGGGTGTGTGCACTCGTCACGCACCCATCGCACACCCGCAAAAATCATATATATCATTATACACTATAAATAAAAATTTCTATAAACTTTTAATAAGTATATTAGCAAAACTGTTCAGTCTAATGTCATATTCAAACTTTCTATAGTCATTTTTTCAACTTTAAAAATACGCCGAAGTCGCGACTTCGGCGCGAACTCAGCGTGATCACGGCACGACCCCGGAAATACGCGCGGGGAGATGTTGCGCACATTAAGCGGCTACACCGCGCATTTCATAACTTTACTTTTGTCGAAATTATATTGAAAATAATACTTTAAAAATACTTTTATTAATAAATTTAGACAAACACTTAAAGGAAACTTTTATTTATAATTAATTTAAAGATATTTCATACTTTACAAATTACGCCGAAGTCGCGACCCCAGCGCGACTTTTCAAAATGGCTACCGGAATGCGCGCAGCCATCGTGTAGGATGCGCGAAGGGTGCGCGACTTCTGTATAATATAAAAAAAAAAAAGAGAATGAATATAGTTTTCCTAACTAAAAATTATTCACAATTTTTTTAAAATATATATATATGTATATACATATATAAAATAAAAAACCATAGGATTGAGGTACATTAGACTTACAAATTTTCATTTAAAAAACCTTTGAAATTCACTGAAAAAACCATAGGTTTCAGGCACGTTATAGTTAGAAATTAGCATTTAAAAAACCATAGAAATTCACTGAAAAAACCATAGGTTTCAGGCACGTTATAGTTAGAAATTAGCATTTAAAAAACCATAGAAATTCACAGAAAAAAACAATAGGTTTCAGGAACGTTATAGTTAGTTGGACATTTCACTCGTACAAAACCATAGAAATTCCGGCGTTATAGTTAGTTCAGCTAACTATAACTCGCGCCCCGCAATGCACTGCTGTTGACGTCACATATTACATCATTCATGACATGGTCAGTGACATCACTGATGACATCACTGAGGACATCATCCACGTGAAAATCTGATGCACCTCCTCACACCTGAATATAACCTTTGATACACCCACTCTAAAACACAGACTACCATTTTCGAAAAATAGACACATCAATATCAGTTACTAAATACGCACTGACTGATTCCTAGGTCTACACACACATCCACTCATTCACCCATACAGTCACTCATACATGCAGTCACTCATTAATACAACACTATCATATGCACTCATACACCTATACAGACACTCACACACTGCCACATATCCAGAGTTACTCACACACCTAGTCAGTCATGCAAAGAATCAATCATACTTCCATTTACTCACCTATACAGTTATACAGACACCACCTCACTTATTCATACAGATACTAACACATAATTACTCTCTTATAGAATCACTGATACAAATACACACTCATCCATGCAGCCACTCTCACAATTACTGACTCTCACATATAGTTATTTATATACACCATCACTCACATATACTGCCTTTTACATATGTACTTACTTGCACATGTACCACTGAGACATCCATTCACTCACCAACACACCCATACACACACTCACCCACCCATACAGCTGTTTCCACATGCACTCTTGAACCCATACACCCAGTGAATCAACCACTCACACATCTATGCACAGAGTCACACACCTCCCACCCACCCACACACACACTCAGGCAGCCATACAAATACTCAGGCAAGCAATCAATAACCCATATAGACACTCATGCAGCTACTCACCAACCCATGCAGCAGCTTACACAACAACAGACAGACTGATACAGACTTTCACACAGTTTAGTCACTAACCCATGCATTCAGAAAGACACATTTAATCACTCACTTATACAGTCAGTCACGTACCTACTAAATCCTCCATACATACACTTATACACCCACTCATTCTTCAATACAGCTTGGCATATATATAAAACAAAATTAAACTTTACAGAAACACACAGTCACTGGATGATGTCATCAGTGATGTCATTTGAGATGTCATCAGTGATGTCATCAGTGATGTCACTGACCATGTCATGAATGATGTAATATGTGACGTCATCAGCAGTGCATTGCAGGGGCGCGAGTTATAGTTAGCTGAACTAACTATAACGCCGGAATTTCTATGGTTTTGTACGAGTGAAATGTCCAACTAACTATAACGTTCCTGAAACCTATTGTTTTTTTCTGTGAATTTCTATGGTTTTTTAAATGCTAATTTCTAACTATAACGTGCCTGAAACCTATGGTTTTTTCAGTGAATATATATATATGTATATATATATATATATATATATATATATATATATATATATATATCGAAACAAAGATTACTTCAGCCAGAAGAAACCAGAGGGACACAGCGGGGAGGTCAGGAAGCTTTATTTGTAGCAGCAGAGACGGCATGACGCGTTTCGGCAATAGTGCTTTAATCATATGCCTAATCATCTCGGTAGTCGGCACCAGTCACTTTTCAAGTATTCCATCTCACTCCCATTGGTGGGAGCCCAGCTATGTCGAAAATTACATAGGAGCCTCATCGTAGCCTCACTCTTCAGACTACGGTTCCCAGAAGGCACCATCTCGGCCTGCAAGGTAAGCTTCCATCGACATCTTAAAACCCAAAGTGAGTGCTGGGGTTTCTCTGACAAAGTGTGAATGGGTGCAGATTAAAATAATGTCCTGATGTTCACTGCCGCACAAATACTTCTCCTTGGTCCCCAGACGCCTAAACCGCATGTTGCCCAAGTCCTGCAGTGCCGGAGACTCTGATACAATGATCCGGCCAGTCTCTCCGTGTAATCACGAACTGTGGCCACACAGCAGCATTTCCCTGCCCTTGGATGCAGTGGGCCGGTGCAAATCCAATCCCTTGGCACAAACAAAAGAGAAAAACCTCTTGCCCTTGATGCTCCGGCCGCTTGCTAGGCGGGTCCCCCTTTGCGCACCCGGGGCTTAGCACACCAAAAATCGAAACAAAGATTACTTCAGCCAGAAGAAACCAGAGGGACACAGCGGGGAGGTCAGGAAGCTTCATTTGTAGCAGCAGAGATGGCATGATGCGTTTCGGCAATAGTGCCTTAATCATATGCCTAATCATCTCGGTAGTCGGCACCAGTCACTTTTCAAGTATTCCATCTCACTCCATTGGTGGGAGCCCAGCTATGTTGAAAATTACGTAGGAGCCTCATCGTAGCCTCACTCTCCAGACTATGGTTCCCAGAAGGCACCATCTCGGCCTGCAAGGTAAGCTTCCATCGACATCTTAAAACCCAAAGTGAGTGCTGGGGATTCTCTGACAAAGTGTGAATGGGTGCAGATTAAAATAATGTCCTGATGTTCACTGCCGCACAAATACTTCTCCTTGGTCCCCAGACGCCTAAACCGCATGTTGCCCAAGACCTGCAGTGCCGGAGACTCCAATACAATGATTCGGCCGGTCTCTCCGTGCAATCACGAACTGTGGCCACACAGCGGCATTTCCCTGCCCTTGGATGCGGTGGGCCGGTGCAAATCCAATCCCTTGGCACAAACAAAAGAGAAAAACCTCTTGCCCTTGATGCTCCGGCCGCTTGTTAGACGGGTCACCCTTTGCGCACCCGGGGTTTAGCACGCCAAAAATCGAAACAAAGATTACTTCAGCCAGAAGAAACCAGAGGGACACAGCAGGGAGGTCAGGAAGGTTTATTTGCAGCAGCAGAGACGGCATGACGCGTTTCGGCAATAGTGCCTTAATCATATGCCTAATCATCTCGGTAGTCGGCACCAGTCACTTTTCAAGTATTCCATCTCACTCTCATTGGTGGGAGCCCAACTATGTCGAAAATTACGTAGGAGCCTCATCGTAGCCTCAGTATATATATATATGATCAAGTCCCCTGTGAGGGACGAAACGCGTCATGGCTGCTGCACTTCTATTGGAGTTTGAATAAACTGCAGTTGACGAACCACGGTGGTCCGCGCCCTTTCTTGTTGCCCTACGAGACTGGCAAAGTGAGAAGGATTTTACTTGGATATATATATATATATATATATATATATATATATATTTTTTTTTTTCACAAAAAATCCAAAGGTTACGCGTAAATTAGAGTTAGGAAATCCTTATTTAGGTTTATCTCTTAATTTTCTGACTTATGCACCAAGTAAGCACTTATTTCTATCTCATTTGTACCAAACACACCTTAGACCACACAACCATAAGAAATTCATAACTTAGTTGTATTTGTTGAAATTATCATTTACACACCGCTTTCATATTACAGTAAGTCATACTTCTAACTCACATTTACTCATCACTGTCCAATTAATATCACTCTCTCACTTCCGTTGCTTTTAATTTTATTTGCAAACTTGATATGTGGGCTTATGTTATGCAGTTTCTGTTTTTATTTTAACTGCAATCTATAGGAGGAAATCTTTTTCAGATGTAGAAGTTTTAACATATGAGGCCGAATAATGATGCAACTTTGATTGTGTCCTGTATACATACACCATTGTTTTTGTTAATGACTGTTGACTTCATTCTGGTATTTTATCTAGAATTTAGTCCTCACTTTTGCATTATTGCACATGCCCGGTCCTCTTGATACTGCCCTTGGATTTTGAAGGTTTCCATAGATTGCGTGTATTGCACATGCCATTATTTTGCACTAAAGATAGATGTCTATGCTCAGCTGGAGTTTGACTCTCAATAGTACTGATGCTGCTTATTTTAACCTTTTTATGTTTATGATGATTTATTGTGATATTGAGCTGTATCTTACTGTATTTTATTTTATGACTCTTTTATGGATTTTTATTCAAATAAAGATGTATATGACTGTAGTCGCGTACAGTGGAGTGAGCTTTAGTGGAGTGGCACAGAATGTACTCTTGTAAAGCAAAATGGCATACAATTGATTGTGGTGGAGTGAAGTGGCATGTAGTGCAATACAGTACAATGGAATGGCATTGAGTGTAGAGGCGGACACTGGCATAGCGTGGACACTGGCATAGCGTACACTCCAGTAGTGTACCATCAAGTTGACCATAGTGGAGAAGCATGTAGTGGAATAGCATAAATTGGAGTAGGGTAGAGTGGAATAGTGTTGAGTTGCTAGCAGTACAGTTTTGTAGCGACAATTAAAGTGGCATACATGGGGGCATGGCCTAACTGAGGAACATGGCAGACACGTGAGCCTTAAGCTCTGCATCTGCCCATTATTTCTCCTGTTAAACTTGGGGGCCGGGACGAGCCGTGTAACCTCAGACTCCACAACTGCGGATGGTGTAGCGCCCGAGGACATTGGGGGTGAATTTACGGACACCCGCTGAGTGAGCAGAGATCTGCTGTCCTGTGCGCGTTCCCAAGGCCGGAGTAACAAGGGCCAGGAAGCGTGAAGACGTCGGGCGGCTGCGCTCCCATGAGTAAGCCTGGAAGCGGGGAGCTGACTGCCACAACTGGCTGGAGGCGTTGAGTCGCTCCGTGAAAGGTGCGGCTGGGAGTTCCGGGACCCGTTCAGTGGCTGCCGAGGCCCCTGCCGAGAGGGCGGTGTCAGGTGTGTACCTCTGAGGCCGGAGGGTACAAAAGCCGGGAGGCGCAAAGCCGATGGGCGGCCGCGCCCATGTGAATGAGCCTGGAAGCAGTGGGGAGATCGCTGCACCTGGCTGGCAGCGTGGAGCCGCCCTGAGGAAGGTGCGGAGGAGGGCTCTGACTCCTACGCAAGTTGGGGTAAGGTGCTCCACCCGGAGGCTGCAGGAATGGTGTGCAAGCCCGTGAGCCTGACCGGACAGGCCAGGTGTGCAAACGAAGAGCGAGCCCGACGTAAAGGCTGGCAGTAAGATGCACGAGCCGGAGTACGGGGGAGCTGCTGCCTGCTGGGAGTGGGGGCACTGTGGTGTAGCTGCCAGATGCAGCCAGAGTTTGAGTGAGGGGCGGCCCAGAATCAAAAAGTTAAGCCAAGGAAGCAAAACACTCGGACCTGTGTGGGTAGGCCCAGAAACCTGAGAAGGGCAGAGATGCACGCAGAGATCTGCTGTGAACAGAGAGGAATGGTGTGGTGAGGAGATACCGCTTGCGACAGGCAGGGATGCTGCTGGAGGTCTGCCTGGCATAGCTGAGGCTGACAGACAGAGGGAAGAACAACCCGGAGGGGGTCCTGAATTGGGAAGCATAGTTCCCAATAGAGCAGGGAGAAGCTGCATCTGGTGCCCAACGCAGGCCCGGGCCATAGGGGAACGTCGCTGGTTCTGCAGAGGAAGGCCCTGAGGCGCCTGCGAAGCTTCAGGCATGAAATCCAAGTGAGCGACTTAAGACAATAAAGAAGAAGAGAATGGATTGATAGGTCCAATGGCCAAGTAAGGGGTGGAAGCAGGAGAGCGGTTTGTGGAAGTGGAGAGCAGGTCAGAGGGATAGGGCGCAACCGCCTGTGGTAAATAAAGGTCAGTTCAAGAGCTACCTCTACTCCTGTGATTGGCCAGGTGAGCCGAGCGTGGTCAGAGGGGAGAACTGAGCCGAGCAGTACTGCGGCGAAGAGGGCGGAATGCGTCCCAAAATACGGACAATCGTTGACTGAAGTGAGGAGGCTCAATCCCGGTGGGACAGTTGGTGACCCCTAGAGAAGAGCTGCCACAGTGCGGGGTAGGGCAAGGGAACAAAATTTGGGGAAGGCAACGGTTGGAGAGAACGGTGGAACCCTCTGCCAATACAGCCACGTAACCATATCTCACACTCCTGAGGAGATTGGAAAATAGCAGGACTCATCGAGCAACAGTTGGTACAATCCATCCGTGCTCATTTGCTTAGTGGCAAACTGAGCATGCACATGGGCAAGCCTAGAACGAAAGCGATGGGAGCACCCCCGATGCCAGAAGAGGACCCCCCGGCCACACAGCAAGTGGACGAACAGCCCCCGCAGCCAGCGGACCCAGTGCAACATCAGCTAGCTAAAATCTTGGAGTCCATATCGGACACTAAAGCCACGCTGCACCAGGACATCAGCACTGTCTCGGTGGGGCTGGGGCTCCTCCGAAATGAACATCACAAGCTGTCTGAATGTGTCAAAATGGCGGAGTCGGCAGTGGCGGCCCTAGCCCCGGCGCAGGCGGCAGTGTAGCAGCAAGTCCTAGACCTCTCAGCCAGAGTGGATATGCTCGAACGAAGAGCGGAGGATACAGACGGTCACAATAGAAGGAACAATATCTGCGTAGTGGGCATGCCTGAGAAAGTAGGGAACGGAGATATGATTGGCTACCTTGAATCTTGGCTCCAGGCGATGGTTGCTCCGGAAGGACTATCTACATTTTACACTCTGGAGAGGGCACACAGGGTCCCGGGATGGCCTCCGGCCCCGGGGCAACCCCCGCTTCCAGTTGTGACCAGATTATTGCATTACAAAGACAGAGACCTCCTCCTGCGAAAGGGGAGGTCAGATGGCCCGTTCATAGTGAATAATAGTAAGGTCTCCATACTTCCAGATTATATGCTGGAAGTGCAGAGGAGGAGGATATCATACCTGGAGTTTAAGAAAGCCTTCCACGATGAAGGGCTCCAATACTCCTTAATGTTACCGGCCCGCCTCCACATAATACTTGCTGGCCAATATCACTTTTGTGAAGACCCCAAAATGGCTTGGGACTGGTTGGAAACATATAAAACCGGAAAACCGATCGGAGGAGACCGCCAACCACAGGGACAATCTGACGGAGACAAAAGGAAACAGCTCAGGAGAAGATCCCGGCATTCACATCTGAAAAGGACAAGCCCCTCGCAAACGGAGAGAGAAAGGGCGGCAGCTCTGCAGGCGGTGGCAGATATAATGCACAGTGTGGAGGCCCCCTCTGGGGTAGGCTCGGGCTCAGAGAAAGGGACCGAGGGTTCGGAATCTGAGGCCTCTGGAGTAAGTAGTGTGATACTACCGATAGTCACCCCCGGGACAGCAGATGACATCATTTGATATGGAACTGATGCAAAGCTGGACTGCTTCCGGCTGAGATGAGGGGCCTGATGCAGACAGTCTATGTGGAACCTGGCCCTGCCCAGAAGTTCCCACCTGGGCTGATGCAGCAGGGCGAGACACTAAGCTTCCTCTACTGGCTGAACCCCCCCAAAGGGTGGGAACCATTGCGGTTCCTGCCCCACAATGGGGGTTAGTGACAAAGAAAAGGTTTGGGCAGTCGACCGTTGTCAAGCTGCTCTGGGTCAAGGGAGTTACATTTTATGGGGAGTTGTTGTTTTTCTTGTTTTATGTGCTGATGCCTGGTCTGCTAAATGGGGGTGTTTACAAAGCCCTGGGGGATGCCTGGGAGGGGTTGTGGGGAGCTGGGTGCTGCTCGAATTATCACTAATTATGGCAGTTGACTCAGGAAACATTAGATTTATCACCTGGAATGTGAGAGGTCTGGGATCAGTGAGTAAAAGGTACACCGTACATAGTTACCTGAGAAGGAGGGGGGTCCAGATCGCTCTGCTTCAGGAAACGCATCTGATTTAAAGCGAAATTCAAAAACTACATAAATGGTGGAGGGGTCAGATTTATGCAACAAATTACTCAGCCTTTGCTAGAGGCATCTTGATATGGATAAAATCTGGGACCCCTTTGGAAGTCAAGAGCACTAAGTTGCACAGAATCCAATGGAGGATTAAAATGACTCGTAAATAAATACCACAAGTTCCAGCATGCATTGTTAAATATACTCATTGGAGAGGCACACCGGAGGCCTATAAATGTGAAGAGCATGCAGGGAATGCTGGGAGCTGACACTGCTGTGGACTCAGTAATGGCCTATGAATAAGGAGCTTAGGCTCCGAAACGCGTCAGGCTGAGAAGGAAACATTCAGGATGAAATGCCAGTTTCCTTGAATAAATGGTTTTGAAAATCATCCTCTGTGTAGTGCGTCCTCATTGCAGGGCATAATATGAAAATATTAAGACACGGCAGGTCCAGCCGTGGAGGATTGCAGCACCTGGAGAATTACATGCAGGGCCGCAGGGTCACTGAACTGCTCTAACCCGGTAAGTGGCACAGAGGATTAATTAATTAGAAACTGTTTATTTTACATCCTGAGGCCCACTGGAGGGCTATGTTTAAATAATTATTGAAAGAATCATCAAATTGTACTGAAGTTGCACAGAATCCAATGGAGGATTAAAATGACTCGTAAATAAATACCACAAGTTCCAGCATGCATTGTTAAATATACTCATTGGAGAGGCACACCGGAGGCCTATAAATGTGAAAAGCATGCAGGGAATGCTGGGAGCTGACACTGCTGTGGACTCAGTAATGGCCTATGAATAAGGAGCTTGGGCTCCGAAACACGTCAGGCTGAGAAGGAAATATTTGGGATGAAATGCCAGTTTCCTTGAATAAATGGTTTTGAAAATCATCCTCTGTGGAGTGCGTCCTCATTGCAGGGCATAATATGAAAATATTAAGACACGGCAGGTCCAGCCGTGGAGAATTGCAGTACCTGGGGAATTACATGCAGGGCCGCAGGGTCACTGAACTGCTCTAACCCGGTAAGCGGCACAGAGGATTAATTAATTAGAAACTGTTCATTTTACATCCTGAGGCCCACTGGAGGGCTATGTTTAAATAATTATTGAAAGAATCATCAAATTGTACTGAAGTTGCACAGAATCCAATGGTGGATTAAAATGACTTGTAAATAAATAGCACAAGTTCCAGCATGCATTGTTAAATATACTCATTGGAGAGGCAGACCGGAGGCCTATAAATGTGAAAAGCATGCAGGGAATGCTGGGAGCTGACACTGCTGTGGACTCAGTAATGGCCTATGAATAAGGAGCTTGGGCTCCGAAACACGTCAGGCTGAGAAGGAAATATTCGGGATGAAATGCCAGTTTCCTTGAATAAATGGTTTTGAAAATCATCCTCTGTGGAGTGCGTCCTCATTGCAGGGCATAATATGAAAATATTAAGACACGGCAGGTCCAGCCGTGGAGGATTGCAGCACCTGGGGAATTACATGCAGGGCCGCAGGGTCACTGAACTGCTCTAACCCGGTAAGCGGCACAGAGGATTAATTAATTAGAAACTGTTCATTTTACATCCTGAGGCCCACTGGAGGGCTATGTTTAAATAATTATTGAAAGAATCATCAAATTGTACTGAAGTTGCACAGAATCCAATGGAGGATTAAAATGACTTGTAAATAAATACCACAAGTTCCAGCATGCATTGTTAAATATACTCATTGGAGAGGCAGACCGGAGGCCTATAAATGTGAAAAGCATGCAGGGAATGCTGGGAGCTGACACTGCTGTGCACTCAGTAATGGCCTATGATTAAGGAGCTTGGGCTCCGAAACGCGTCAGGCTGAGAAGGAAATATTCGGGATGAAATGCCAGTTTCCTTGAATAAATGGTTTTGAAAATCATGCTCTGTGGAGTGTGTCCTCATTGCAGGGCATAATATGAATATATATATATATATATATAGTGGCGGTTTGGTTCAACCTCGATGGTCACGCACCTTTTTGAGCGCCGAGAATCCGGGCAAAAGTGAACCAACCTCGGATGATATATATATATATATATATATATATATATATATATATATATATATACACATACACAGGGGCGGCTCCTCCATGTGGGCGGAGGAGCGTCGCCCCACTGCTTTCTCGCAGTGCGAGAAGCAGAAACATAAAATGGTATTATAAATACCATGATATGTTTCTGCTTCTCGCACTGCGAGAAAGCAGAAGGGTTTGGTTGGGGTCGGGCGGGTGGGTGGGTCTGCTCGAGGGCAGGGGAGGAGTGGCTTGCCCAATGTTGCGGGCCCTGACTGTTTAGTCGGCCCTCTGGAGCCGACAAAACCAGTCATGCGCACTCTCCCTTTTCTCCATGTAGGCTGCATGCAGCCCACATGGAGAAGATGGCCTCCCCATAGACGACTGTGTGGTCGGCGTCCCAACCAATCACAATGCTGCCATTGCAGTGTTGTGATTGGCTTAGGGGAGGGGAGAGCGGCTGCCTGCTTCCTGTTCCTGCGGAGGCAGGAAAGCAGGAGCAGACCGAAGACGCGGTACCCAGGAAAGTAGGTAAGTTTTATTTTTGTATTTATTATTTAAACCCCCCTCCCTGCGTGACACCCCTTACCTCGCGACCACTTGCCCGTCCCCCCCACCCCATGTGACCCCGCGCCCATGTAGGGAGCTCCGACCCAGCACCCCATATAAGAAGTATGCCCTTTGGGCAATGTTGCAGAGCAAAGAGAGCGTGTAGTACCCTACACGAATATAATAAAGTTGAGGAAGAGATGAAATATCGTTTTATCAAAAGGGGGTACTCTATCACCATCTTGGAAGCAGCATCGAAGAAAGCTAGGATCTTAAATAAGGAGGAGGTGCTATTCCAACCCTCAAAGATAACATTGAGAAAGAAGAATAGAGGGCAGAGCAGCACACATAGATTCATTACAACATACAATGTAAATCACAAAAAGATAAGACAGATTTTAAACAAGCACTGGCATTTTATTGTAGAAGAACCAATATTGGGGCAGGAAGTGAAGAAAAGTCCTGAGATAACATATAGAAAATCGAAGTCTCTAAGAGACTATCTAGTTAAAAGTGATTATGTGGGGGAAGCCCCTCGACAAACATGGCTCAGGCAGGGAGAAGGCTTCCACAAATGTTCCAAATGTAAGGCGTGCCAACGCAGAGAAAGCTTGTCATTCCTGAGAACAGCTTTTAACAAAAAGGTTAAGATCAGAGGAGTTTTATCATGTAAAACGAGTTTTGTGGTGTATATTTTAAAATGCCCATGCAGGAAAACATATGTGGGGAGCACCACACTCCCAGTCCACAAAAGAATACTACAGCATAGGAGAGCTATCATCAATAAGGACAGGAGCTATCCGATAGCTAGGCACTTTGAAAAGGAACATCAGAGTGACCCCTCGGCAATGACATATAGCTGCATAGCGCAGGTGCCCAAGAAGAGGAGAGGAGGAGATAGAGAAAGGGAACTGAGGAAGTTGGAAACTTACTACATCCTGGAATTAGACACTAAAGAGCCCAATGGTTTTAATGTGGATGAAGAGTTATTCACGTGCCTGTATTGATTAAATATTAAATGAAATCTCGAAATGTATAGTCATCAGGAGGAGCAATATAATGAGAAAGAGAAGAATGAATTATTTTATGGATAACTAGAGGACAATAAGAGAGATAATGAGCAGTAGCATTTTAAAATAAGTAAACATGTAGAGCACTTTAGAAAATGGCAGTTTTGAAAACAATTCATTTAGATTGAATAAGAGGAAATATAATGAGCTCTATTTTTAATTAAGTGAAATTATGCCCTATTAAAAATAGGAATATTTAGAACAGTCATGCACTTTATAGAAATATTAATAAAGCACTTTACAAGCACAAATGAGCACTAGCACTAAAAAATGAAAAATGGAATCTTGACTTGTAATATCACAGTTGGAATTGAGCAGTTAAAATAAGATCAAAAAGGGCAGCTAAAGAATATGATATGCACTGTATGCACTTTAAAATAAGAAATGTAGCAAAAATGTATATGAATATGGCAGTGGAAGTGAAATGCAATGAGGTTGTAATGTGTATGGAACTTTCCATCTACTCCCTAGAGTGAAAAGGTACATCGTGAATGCCATTAGATATTCTAAGATGGCCGCAATATTTTCATTATTTGTTCACACTATTTCCAACTGTGAGGGACAATTGTCCTCTTTCAATGACCATGTCTATGTATAGAAATCTGTGTGTATTTAAACAGAATTTTATATATTGCTCCACATCGTTTTACTCTGAATAAATAAGTCAGATTTACAAACTTACGGAGTGCAGATTCCGCTTCTTTGAGAATGGAGACGTTTTTGCAGTAATATATATATGTATATATATATATTCAAAACACTCCTCTCAATAATAAGACGAAGCCCGCACTCGTGTTCACTGGGAAAATCTTGTTTTAATAACTTGCAGCACTTGTTCAAATAACAGGTGTTAAAAAATACAAGAACGCGTTTCGGCTGTCTGAGCAGCCTTTCTCAACCTAAAATACACCATATTTTTTCGAATTTAAAGGCTAATAACATTAACATGAAAGAGTTACTGCCGTTCCCTCAATCTGACAACATTTAAAGGCACATTTCCATCTACTTGCAAACACCAGTGGTAAAGCGAAAATTTGTTTACTTGTCTGAGCAGTTTAAACGAAAAATGAAACATAAATGTCTTGTATTTTCAAGTTCAATCTTTGCCATGGTGCGCGTTGCATTCTCTGCAAATTCAATTGTTCATCTTCGTATTATGCCCACAAAGCTGCTTTTTCGAGTGCTGGCAGGCATTAATCATGTATAATTAATTCAGTTTACTAGGTAAGTTTACCTCAAATGCCCAATCTCCGTTATCAGCCCCGCACTTTGCAGCATGGTTTTCAGCAATAATTGTTCAATCCTTTAGCAGCTGCAGTGCTCCCCTCCTTTCATGGAAAATAGAACTGCAGGGCTCAAATCCCTGCCAAGGGCAGTCATCAGACTCCCAGCGCCGAACCATCACAGACAGCCGAAACGCGTTCCTGTATTTTTTAACACATTTTATTTGAACAAGTGCTGCAAGTTATTAAAACAAGATTTTCCCAGTGAATGCGAGTGCGGGCTTTGTCTTTTTATAGAGAGGAGTTTTTGAATACTTTAAAGAGGCATATGGAGCCAACTCAGCTCCTCCCTGGAAACTATTGGCATGATTCGTTAAGCGGGGCTAGGAAAAAGGGGAGGGGGATGGTGACCCAAAACGCACTTTCCCCATGCAATTTTCTATAGGGAAATTGAACAGAGATACAGTCAAAACTGCTTTACAGCAAATTTGGCAGAAAGATAAATCTTCATACAGAAAGCATTCCTTTTGTGATTTGGTATAAATCTGTTCAGTAGTTTTTGAGAAATTAAGGTTTAAAATGTATGTTTATATAGAGATGCTGCAGTAGTACCAGGAGACGGGCAGATCAAATGATAAAATGTGATTGGTTACCCATCATCAACAACGTTGTTTGACAGCCATTTTAGGGCTCGGGGACTCAGGTCCCATGTCCTGAAAAAAAATGTAAAAAATAACCTATAGAGAGGCAGGTTAGGGATGCTCTGAACCCCTAGGCAGGGGGCAAATATTTTTTTGTTTTTTTAACGGTACTGTGGCACTGCCCTTTTCAATTAAAAGACCCCTGCGGTGGACCAGGACCTGATGAGGGGGTTGAGCATCCTTTAATTAATTATATAAAGAAGAGAGGCGTGTGTGTACCCCCTTCCCAAACCCTTGAATGACCCCAATGGCCCCATCCCTTCCTGGGCCTGCCAAAAAGTCTAAATATTTGGGGAGGGGGCATGGGGTCCTCTTCCCTGAGCCATGTTATGGTCCCTGGGACCCCATCTCCAGGGCCCACCGTAAAACAGGGTCCTGTGGACCCCATCCCCTGGGACACTGTTGTACCCTGCTCCCACCGAGGCAGAGCAGAATGGCAGCTCCCTCTGCCCAAAAGCAATGCTGCTCCGCTTCATGGAAATGAGAGCATTTTTCCTGCTCTCGCTTTCATGAAGCAGACCAGAGTTTGCTATGGCTTGGTGGGAGCAGTGCTCCTGCCAAGCCATAGCAAACTGCAATGTCCTGGGGGTGGGCACCCCGGGACATTGCTGGAGCTGGCCCTGGGGGGGTCCCCAGGGCCATTTACGGCTCTACGAGGGGGGCTGTGTGGCCCCATCCAATGGTATTTTAGCCCCAGGGAGGTGGTGGTCCCCGGGGCTGTGTGGGGGGGCTGGAGCCCCCCCACTTTACTTTTAAATATAGCCCTGGGGAGGTGGCGGTCCCTGGGGCTCCATGGGAGGGCTGGAGCCCCCCACGCATCTTTATAAATTTAGCCCCAGGGAGGTGGCGGTCCCCGAGGCTGCGGGGTGGCCTCGAGGCCCCCGCATTTAAGATAATTAGCCCCGGGGAGGTGTCGGTCCCCTGGGTGCGTGGGGGGCTCATCCCCAGGGTCCCAGTCTTTTTAATTTATGATTTTTTAAAAATTTGGGTGGGCTCATATATCTATTTATTTGTTTTAAATTAGGGGAGGGGGGCTGAGCGGTCACCCTCCCGGGCTGATTTTGCCCCCGGGGACCTCATATCCCGGGGTGTGGCCTCTATTCTGGGTGCTCTGGTCCCACCCAGGGCACACACTCTCATCTGTTGGGAACCACGGGTTAGCCTCAAGCCCCCTGCGGGAGCCGGCATTGCTTTCACACACAGGAGGCTGCTGGAAACGCTGCTCCCTGTGTGTGTAAGTAATTCTGCTTTGCTTCCAGGAAGCAAGAGCATTTTTAATGCTCTCACTTGCTGGAAGCAAAGCGTTTGCTGTGGCTTGGCGGGAGCGGTATAGCTCCTGCCATGCCACAGCAAACAGCTATATCAAGGGGGTGTGCACCATAGGACATAGCCGGAGCTGGCCCTGGGGGGTGGCACTCCCCAGGGCCATCTATGGCTCCAGGAGGGAGGGGCATGTGGCTCCCCTCCTTTCTTGATGTTGGGACTGCCCCAGGGAAGTGGCAGTCCCCGGGGCTGAGAGCGGCTCGGGAGGTGAGCCACACTGTCCCCCTCCCATCTTTACGGGTGGGTCCAAGAGGCCCCCCATTTTGTTTTTGGCATGTGGCCTGGGGAGGTGGTGGTCCCTGGAGCCCAGGGAGGTCCAAGAGGCACCCATGTTTTATAATAAATAAGTTCCGGGGAGTTGCACCCACCCATCCTTTATTATGAAAATGCCCCGGGACCTGGCCCACCTGGGGGCTGATTACTAATGAAGCACGGGAGCCCACGCTCCAATTTTGTTTTTCGGTACGATCCGCTGATCTCTCGCAGCTGAAAATCTTTCTAAAAAATGCTTTTGTGGCCCTGCTGGGTCCCTGTGGGACCACCCCCTCTCCCCCCCCCAAGAGGCCTAGGGGGTCAGGGTATTTCTACCTTGCCCCCTTTTCCTTTTTTTAAATATTTTTTCTGGTACTCGGCTCAAAAAGTGTCTCAAGATAGCTGCCAACATTACCTGGTTTGAAGTGTTGGCAGCCAGTCAGATCTCAGCACGAGATCGGGAGGTATCACCAATCCTCTGTGTCCCTAAATATTCAAATTTGGGTTTTCCTTTATATTTAAAGAAATACTGAATGGATTTACACCAAATCACAAAAAGGCACTTACCTGAACCAACACCTTTCTTCTAAATTTGGTGCAATTCCAATCAGCTGTTCGTGCTGTAGCTATGTCTAAAGTTCCTATGGAAATGAACATGGAGAAAACGTGTTTTGGGACCCCCACTTTTTCTCGGCCCCACACTTTACAGATCACCCCGAAACTTTCAAGACAGCAGCTGAAGTGAGTGGCAAACTAGTTATGAAAAGTTCGCTAGGATTGAACACACAATGCAAAAGCTATCGGCAAATGAAAAAACGCTTTTCCTATGGAAACTGGGTCCAAACTATAACTACCTACAGTAGGGAATCTGTGTATATAGAGCGCGCAGCCAGTGACGTGCATGAGGGGACCCTTCCACTTGGGTCGTGGACAACATTGGCAATGGGTGGACTCACTCTCTCTTTTCGCTGCGGTTTCGGCCAGCCCACGACCCGCCACTCGAACCCTGTAATCAGAGCCTCTGCTGCCAGTAGGTGGACCATGACTTCATGGTGATACTCAGTCACTGTACAAGAAGTATCCAGGACTCGGCTGCAGCCAGTAGGGAGGCTGGAAGTAGGGGGCAAAGACTATTTATTTTCTGGATTTTACCGGGGCTCTTCCTGAACCACAAAACTATTCCAGCATTTACCTGAGTAACACACTGCATGATGGGACCGGTAGTTTAATCGCAACACTGCCGGAGTACTCTGCATGGTAACGTGGGCCAGGTGTGCGCCTCACCACTGTGGAGGGAGCAGCATATAAACTAACCAACCCAGAGTACCTGGGTTGAACTGCGGCATCAGAGGAAGGCTCAACGCCGAAACTCGTCATGCCGAAATCTTCAAATAAATTGCTTTTGAATCCCCACTGTGTCCCCTTGTGAGAAGTTGGCCTGGTATATGCTGTTCACTAATTAAAGTGGACACCTTGCACCAGGGCAAATCGACTCTTATGGTAGATAGGTTTAAGACAACCTTTTAAAGAAAGCTATCCTAGTGGTAGCTGTGGAGAGCAGCCTTCAGGCTAAGTCTCGGAGGAATGTAAAGCAGCTTGTTTTACCATATAATCTCTTGAATCACCAAATGAAAAGACACCACACAGGTATATATATCAAATATATATGTATTTATTTCTAAATAACTCTCTACTAATCTCTTTATGAGATTAGAAGACAAACATATGCACAAATCAACGTTTCTCAATAAGTTAAGCACAAAATATGGCTGGGGCCCTAGGGGCGTACCAGACCATATACTAAGTAAGAGACTTAGAAACAACGACTTGCAAGGAGACAAGGCCTAGGGCCTTCAGAAGTGCTGGGGCCTCACGAAACCACCCAAGGCAGGTAAGTAAAGGACCCACGGGGGACGCGTGCAGTGTGGATACACAGGCGCGAATCGCCGTTAACTTCAATGGGGCAAGTCGCGGTTGGAAATAAAGAGTTTTAGGATACTTCGGAAGAACCTACAAGCAAGTCACTTACAGGGTAAGTAGTTCTAGGGCCCACACCCACAGGAGCACCGTAGTGCTGGAGTTACCTCACCCAGGGAAGCCGGGTGCACAGGTGTCCTTTGGTGTCGGGTCGCGGCGTCGTTTTCAATGGCGAACAAAGAAGACTTGCTGCTTGCGGGAGCTGAAGAAGTGTCCGGTGGAATCCAAGCCTGGATTCTGAAGAAGGATGACCTGAAAGCAGAGGGGACAGTGTTCAAAGTCACTTGGCAGTGACCCGGGGCAAGGAAGATGGATGCCCACCGTCGTCGGTCGCTTCAGGTCGGTTGCAGGTGCCTTGACTCTTCGGCCACGTGGTCCAGAAGGCGTCGACGACGACCAGGAGCTGGATTCGGTGTGTCCCTCGACGTCTGCAGCTGACTGCGGTGTCGGCAACTCGTTCGGAGCCAACAAGCCTTGGCAGCCGCAAGTCTCGGGGAGATGAAGAAAAGTCGATGGCGCAGACCAGCAAGGTCTGTGGAACTCACCCAGCGAGGGTAAGTCAGGGCAGGCCTGGAGCACCCAGGGGAGCCCTTTGGTTTCTTTAGGAAGTCTTCTGGGGACCCACAAGCCAGCGGGCAAGGGATCGCGAAGACACCTCGGGCGGAATCACTCAACAGGGGCCCACGGTCACTCGGGACGGTGTAGGCCTCTGATCTTCGGAGGGATTCCTGCTGGAGGTCGGGACCACACGTGGTCCAAAGTACAAGTTCGTAGAACGTTGTGAAGGGGTTGCACTCGACAATAGTGCACGGTACCCAGGGGTCGCGGTTCCTCGTTACTCGGGGGTCCACTTGCCTCAGCTTCGCTGGGGACTCACGATGGCCTGGGAGAGGTCAGGAAATCCACTTCTTGGGCTGCAGGGACTTCGGACTCCGGCGGGAGCGGCGTAGTTTGCGACCGTCGTTGTCGTTTTTGGTGCCTGCCAAGCAGGGGAGTCACTCCTTGACTCCAAGGGAGATTCTTCTGTCTTCCAAAGGTAGTGGAACGTCGAAGGGCCAGGATTCTTCTGTAGAGCATCGTCCAGGGGTTATCTGCTTTGCAATGGCAAGGTTCCCCCTCTTATACTAAAAAGAGGGGAAGGACTAGCTCTATGACCCCACCTATGGGAGGGTCAAGGGAGGGGTGGCTACACCCACTTCCCTTTGTCCAGTTTCGCGCCAGAGCAGGGGCAGGTAGCCCCTGAGCTGGTTTGAACTGGCATATGCACAGAGGAGCCTTCTGCTCCCCCAGTGCAGGACTTCAAAGCACTCTAAGAGTGCACCCACCCAGCCCCAATACACTAAACCCTGTCTGGAAGGTGGTTACACCTCCCTGTGACAGGATGCCTATTGTTGGGCTTCCTCCACTGCGAGTTTCGGTCATCAGCAGGAGGGCAGCCCAGTGTCTGTGACTGGTGGCATCCATTTTGTGATGCCAGGGCTCTTTAGGATTCTACCGCGTTTCCACAGCAGGTACATGTCTTATCCCTCTAGAAGGGTGGAATGCTACCCCCGCCGCCAAGATTGGCGGGGGTAGTATTCCAAGATGTTTGACACCAAACACGACATGTTTTGATGCAGCCATTCCAAAGTTAGCATTTACCGCGAGGATATAATGCACTTAAATAGTATATGGTTTAACCGCATCCACAAACAGCACCAGAGAATGGACTCTGAGAACTGCAGAGGGGCCCTGCTCATGCAGAGGCACCCCCTCACATAGAAGCCAAGCACCCTGCCCTCAGGATTGATAGGGCCTGCCTTAGGGGTGACTGATAGGTTTATATGTGTGTGCAGGAGAGATATAGGAAACCTATATCTCAGTGAGGGGTGCTAGCACCACCTCACCCAGGCTGCAGTAGCAGGCCTGTGGTGTCAGATTTAGACTGCTTCCCAGGGGTGGCATAACACCTGCTGCAGCCCCTGGGAGGCCTGTGAAGTACCTATGCCCTTGGCACCTAAGGTACCATATACTAGGGACTCATAAGGCACCACAGTATCCAATCACTAGTGCACCTAGAGTGCACTCCATGTCGTTTAGAGAGAGCAGATAGACTGGGGCCCTGAATAGCAGGGTCCCAGTCCAACTAAGTCATAAACCAGCAAAACACCAGGAAAAAAGTGGGGGCAACCATATAGTCAGATTCCACCTTCCTACATAACCCCCCCCAAACGAAAGGAGATAAGGCTAACCTTGACCAGTTGAGCCTATATTGACTAAGTGGCCATATAAGGAAGCACCTGCACTAGCATGGTTGCCCCCTATGTTATGGTCCACTAAGCAATCCCTCGCCCTAAGGGTATGAGAGGGTCTCCACCATGGGGAATCACTACCTCTGGTGTGCTTAGGTAAAGTACAAGGCCGGTGAGGTGTCTGAGTAGGGAAGTGAGGCCCTAGGAATGTTGGCCTCAGCTTCCTCAGATCACTGGTCACCATGTATGCCTGTCTTTCCATGACTGAGTTGCACTTTGCTCTAAGGGTCAACCTTTGGCTGCCTACAGCTGGGGGTTGGGTCCCTTTGGATGGAACACTGGAGGGACATGGCAGGTTTGGAACCTTCTGGTCCCAGGTTTGCCCTTGCCTACCAGAGTCCTTCTGGGGGAGGTCCCTACATAAAGGTATGGGGGATCCCTCAGTGTGTAGAGGAATTTTCACCTGGCTAGGGCTACTAGACTGGGTGCCCCTAATCTGCTGATGGGGGCTTCCTCTGGACAGGGGGCCCGGGGGTCCACTGACCTCCCTGACCTCTGCAGCCCTGGGCTGACTGAGGCAGGGTAGAGAGGGGCAGGTTACCTGCTCCAGACTGGGTACCACCTTGGAAGGGTCCTCTGCCATCAGGGGTGTGGCCAGGCCAGGCCTGACTACCTCTGTGGCAGTTCCTTCACTAGGGGTAGGGTCAGTTCCCTGAGGAGGCTGACCCTTACCTACTGTCTGGGGGAAGAAGACTTTTCTTCAACCCTTGTGCTCTCTTTCGGGGAGAGTGGGCCATTCTTTCAGGCTCCATCTCTCCAAATTCTTGGGCTGGGGCTGTGGCCATCACAGCCCCACTAACCTTTGCAGGGACGCCCAACATCCTAAGATGGGTTTGGTGTTCAACTTCAGCCCAGGCTGAAATTTCCAAATCATTGCCCATCAGGCAATCTACAGGTAGGGTTGGGGACACTGCCACTCTTTTGGGCCTGTGACCCCCTCCCAGCTGAGATTGACTATGGCCATGGGGTGATCTGTTCTGACACCATCAATGTTGGTCACCTGGTATTTAAACTCAGGTAAAAGCTGGTGAGGGGGACTAGTTTCCCTGCCACCATGGTGACACTAGCCCCTGTGTCCCTAAATGCCACAGCTTTCTGACCATTAATCATTGGCTCCAGTCTGTACCTGCCCAATGCTATGGGACCCATGGTAAAGGTGGCATATCCTACACCACCATCAGAATCTGAGGAGTCTGTTGAGGGGGTCCTGTCTAAACTAGGGCCCACCTCTGTTCCTCTTGCAAAAGCACCTAACTTTTTGGGTGCACTACTCCCAACTGGAGGATTACTACTGGTAGTACCAGGAGGGGTGGTAGTAGTTGTTGGAGGAACATTTTCTTTATTGCCATTCCTGGGACAACTGGGATCAGATTTCCAGTGCCCAGGCTTTTTACAGACATGGCAATAGGGTTTCTTTTCAGGAGAGGAAGGAGTTTGGGACCCACCCCCAGAAGAGGAATTTTGGGGCCCTGTAGTGGACTTATCCTTGGATTTATCCCCACCTTTCTCTTGGGACTTGGTAGAATCTTTCTTGTGGTCACCACCCTGATTCTTAGGCCTTACTCTGGTTCTGACCCATTTGTCTGCCTTCTTTCCCAATTCTTGGGGAGAGGTCAGATCAGAGTCCACCAGGTACTGGTGTAAAAGCTGGTTTTGACAATTATTAAGGATCTGTTCTCTCATCATTAGATTATAAAATCCTTTGAAATCAGTAACCCTACTGCCAACCAGCCAACCCTCCAGAGCCTTGGATGCACAATCTACAAAGTCTGTCCAGTCCTGAGTCTGTGCCTTCTGGGTATCTCTGAACTTCAACCTGTACTCTTCAGTGGTTAAGCCAAACCCATCTATCAGTGCACTCTTCAGGACCTCATAATTATCAGCATCCTCTTCTCTAACAGTGAGGAGCTTGTCTCTACCTTTATCTGAAAAGGAGAGCCACAAGATTGCTGCCCACTGCTTTTGGGGGACCTGCTGTACTCTACAGGCCCTCTCCATAGCAGTTATCCACTTGTGGATATCATCCCCACTCTGGTAGGGAGGAACAACCTTGCTCAGGTTCCTATGGTCAGGGACATATTCTCTGCTTCTAGGGACACTGTTGCTGCCACCAGGGGTTCTAACCCCTCTTTTCTAGAAGCTCTCTGGATCTCCAGGGCTTCCCTATCCAGTGCCAACTGCTTGGTTCTGAGGGCCACTTTGGCTTCCTCATACTGGAGCAGTTTGCACCTTCTCTCAGAGGAGGTCTCTCTTAAGTTAAAGTATGAGCTCCTCTCTTGGACAAATTCTCTGCCAGAGTGATAAGAGTGCTCAGATTCCCTGGAAGGGGATCTGTGCCTCTCATCCACTCTGCCAGTTCTCTTAGGGAGAACTCCTCTGTCCTGTTCAGGCTCCTTGAAGCCTGGCCCTTCAACCACAGAGTCTTGGTCATTCGGATTGTCCTCATCTGACCCAGATACTATGATTGACCCACCCACTGATTCAGACCCCTTAGCTCCTAGAGCCAATCTAAGGTCATCTGCTGTCAGCAGATCTATCAGGTGTAGTGTTGAGGGACTCTGTCCTAGTCTCAGGTGTCTGTCAACACACATGGCTCTCAAGTCAGAGAAAGCCATGTCCTTATACTGAGGCTGAGTGGATCCACTGGGTCCACCCTTTAAGGACATTCTAGTGTTGTGCAGTGTTGTACTACCTACACTAGTTTGTGGCCTACTGATCCTAGCTTGAGCTGTGGAAAGGGTGTGCTATCCCTTGGAACACAGCTCTAAGTTCAGTAGAACTTATTGATACTAAGCTTGACTTTATATGTACCTTGAGTACCTATAATGGTTTTCAGTTAGTAATTCAAATAGAGATTTTCTGGTAAAACAATGGCAAGCTGGAATCCCACACGCTGCCCACCAATGTGAGAAGTTGGCCTGGTATATGCTGTTCACTAATTAAAGTGGACACCTTGCACCAGGGCAAATCGACTCTTATGGTAGATAGGTTTAAGACAACCTTTTAAAGAAAGCTATCCTAGTGGTAGCTGTGGAGAGCAGCCTTCAGGCTAAGTCTCGGAGGAATGTAAAGCAGCTTGTTTTACCATATAATCTCTTGAATCACCAAATGAAAAGACACCACACAGGTATATATATCAAATATATATGTATTTATTTCTAAATAACTCTCTACTAATCTCTTTATGAGATTAGAAGACAAACATATGCACAAATCAACGTTTCTCAATAAGTTAAGCACAAAATATGGCTGGGGCCCTAGGGGCGTACCAGACCATATACTAAGTAAGAGACTTAGAAACAACGACTTGCAAGGAGACAAGGCCTAGGGCCTTCAGAAGTGCTGGGGCCTCACGAAACCACCCAAGGCAGGTAAGTAAAGGACCCACGGGGGACGCGTGCAGTGTGGATACACAGGCGCGAATCGCCGTTAACTTCAATGGGGCAAGTCGCGGTTGGAAATAAAGAGTTTTAGGATACTTCGGAAGAACCTACAAGCAAGTCACTTACAGGGTAAGTAGTTCTAGGGCCCACACCCACAGGAGCACCGTAGTGCTGGAGTTACCTCACCCAGGGAAGCCGGGTGCACAGGTGTCCTTTGGTGTCGGGTCGCGGCGTCGTTTTCAATGGCGAACAAAGAAGACTTGCTGCTTGCGGGAGCTGAAGAAGTGTCCGGTGGAATCCAAGCCTGGATTCTGAAGAAGGATGACCTGAAAGCAGAGGGGACAGTGTTCAAAGTCACTTGGCAGTGACCCGGGGCAAGGAAGATGGATGCCCACCGTCGTCGGTCGCTTCAGGTCGGTTGCAGGTGCCTTGACTCTTCGGCCACGTGGTCCAGAAGGCGTCGACGACGACCAGGAGCTGGATTCGGTGTGTCCCTCGACGTCTGCAGCTGACTGCGGTGTCGGCAACTCGTTCGGAGCCAACAAGCCTTGGCAGCCGCAAGTCTCGGGGAGATGAAGAAAAGTCGATGGCGCAGACCAGCAAGGTCTGTGGAACTCACCCAGCGAGGGTAAGTCAGGGCAGGCCTGGAGCACCCAGGGGAGCCCTTTGGTTTCTTTAGGAAGTCTTCTGGGGACCCACAAGCCAGCGGGCAAGGGATCGCAAAGACACCTCGGGCGGAATCACTCAACAGGGGCCCACGGTCACTCGGGACGGTGTAGGCCTCTGATCTTCGGAGGGATTCCTGCTGGAGGTCGGGACCACACGTGGTCCAAAGCACAAGTTCGTAGAACGTTGTGAAGGGGTTGCACTCGACAATAGTGCACGGTACCCAGGGGTCGCGGTTCCTCGTTACTCGGGGGGTCCACTTGCCTCAACTTCGCTGGGGACTCACGATGGCCTGGGAGAGGTCAGGAAATCCACTTCTTGGGCTGCAGGGACTTCGGACTCCGGCGGGAGCGGCGTAGTTTGCGACCGTCGTTGTCGTTTTTGGTGCCTGCCAAGCAGGGGAGTCACTCCTTGACTCCAAGGGAGATTCTTCTGTCTTCCAAAGGTAGTGGAACGTCGAAGGGCCAGGATTCTTCTGTAGAGCGTCGTCCAGGGGTTATCTGTTTTGCAATGGCAAGGTTCCCCCTCTTATACTAAAAAGAGGGGAAGGACTAGCTCTATGACCCCACCTATGGGAGGGTCAAGGGAGGGGTGGCTACACCCACTTCCCTTTGTCCAGTTTCGCGCCAGAGCAGGGGCAGGTAGCCCCTGAGCTGGTTTGAACTGGCATATGCACAGAGGAGCCTTCTGCTCCCCCAGTGCAGGACTTCAAAGCACTCTAAGAGTGCACCCACCCAGCCCCAATACACTAAACCCTGTCTGGAAGGTGGTTACACCTCCCTGTGACAGGATGCCTATTGTTGGGCTTCCTCCACTGCGAGTTTCGGTCATCAGCAGGAGGGCAGCCCAGTGTCTGTGACTGGTGGCATCCATTTTGTGATGCCAGGGCTCTTTAGGATTCTACCGCGTTTCCACAGCAGGTACATGTCTTATCCTCTAGAAGGGTGGAATGCTACCCCGCCACCAAGATTGGCGGGGGGTAGTATTCCAAGATGTTTGACACCAAACACGACATGTTTTGATGCAGCCATTCCAAAGTTAGCATTTACCGCGAGGATATAATGCACTTAAATAGTATATGGTTTAACCGCATCCACAAACAGCACCAGAGAATGGACTCTGAGAACTGCAGAGGGGCCCTGCTCATGCAGAGGCACCCCCTCACATAGAAGCCAAGCACCCTGCCCTCAGGATTGATAGGGCCTGCCTTAGGGGTGACTGATAGGTTTATATGTGTGTGCAGGAGAGATATAGGAAACCTATATCTCAGTGAGGGGTGCTAGCACCACCTCACCCAGGCTGCAGTAGCAGGCCTGTGGTGTCAGATTTAGACTGCTTCCCAGGGGTGGCATAACACCTGCTGCAGCCCCTGGGAGGCCTGTGAAGTACCTATGCCCTTGGCACCTAAGGTACCATATACTAGGGACTCATAAGGCACCACAGTATCCAATCACTAGTGCACCTAGAGTGCACTCCATGTCGTTTAGAGAGAGCAGATAGACTGGGGCCCTGAATAGCAGGGTCCCAGTCCAACTAAGTCATAAACCAGCAAAACACCAGGAAAAAAGTGGGGGCAACCATATAGTCAGATTCCACCTTCCTACACCCCTGATCTGCTCAATTTGGAGAAGAATCTGTGTATATAGAGCACGCAGCCAGTGACGCGCATGAGGGGACCCTTCCTCTTGGGTCGTGGACAACATTGGCAATGGGTGGACTCACTCTTTCTTTTCACCGAGGTTTCAGCCAGCCCACGACCCGCCACTCGAACCCTGTAATCAGAGCCTCTGCTGCCAGTAGGTGGACCATGACTTCATGGTGATACTCAGTCACTGTACAAGAAGTATCCAGGACTCGGCTGCAGCCAGTAGGGAGGCTGGAAGTAGGGGGCAAAGACTATTTATTTTCTGGATTTTACCGGGACTCTTCCTGAACCACGAAACTATTCCAGCATTTACCTGAGTAACACACTGCATGATGGGACCAGTAGTTTAATCGGAACACTGCCGGAATACTCTACATGGTAACGTTGGCCAGGTGTGTGCCTCACCACTGTGGAGGGAGCAGCATATAAACTAACCAATCAAGAGTACCTGGGTTGAACTGCGGCACCAGAGGAAGGCTCAACGCCGAAATGCGTCATGCCGAAATCTTCAAATAAATTGCTTTTGAATCCCCGCTGTGTCCCCTGGTCTGCTCAATTTGGAGAAGAATCGGTGTATATATATATATATATATATATATATATATATATATATATATATATATATATATATATATATATATATATATATATATATATATTACCTACTGGCGGTCGCCAGTAGGTAGTTATAGTTAGGATCTATTTTCCATAGGAAATTCACAACATTCTATTTCCAATAACTTTGGCGCCGGTTGATGAATCCTCGCGAACTTTTCAAAACTCGTGGGGTGCTCCGGTCTGCTCCTATCCTGAAAGTTTCGGGGTGATTCGGCAAGCGGGGGCCGAGAAAAAAGGGAGGTCCCAAAACATGTTTTCCCCATGCAATTTTCCATAGGAAACTTTAGACACGGCTACAGCCCGAACTGCTTAACGGAATTACACCAAATTTGGCAAAGAGGTAGTTCTTGGCTCAGAAAGAACCCTTTTTGTTAAATGGTGTAAATCCGTTCAGTAGTTGTTGAGAAATTTGAAAAAGAAAACACATCGATATCTGGGCGGAGCCTAACCACACATGTCATCGTGAGATCTGATTGGCTGTCAGCACTTCATCCTGGAATTGCTGGCAGCCATCTTGGGACCAATATAAATGATAGTACCCCATTGAAATGCATTGTAGTGAATCGAAGATTTTGAGGGTTACCAAAAGGAGAAATATAAAGGGTGATAACAGACTTTAGTTACATTAGAATTCATTTGTTGATGGTACCATACTAATTTCAGGAATTGTGGTGTGTTCTAAGGTGATTTTACCCTGTGAAAAACCTTCTGCTGGGATATCATGAATCATGTTTGAGAGAAAACTATTTTCACATGCTTGTCCCATACAGTTTTGGAAGGTGCTCCAGAAGCTAAAATGAGAGCATATTTTCTGTAAATTCACATTATCTTTCTCAGTCATGTGAGAATGAAGTCTGACATTCTCAGTAAAACATGTACATCCAACAAGGGCAGAGACTGTCAGTTGATTCCTTTGTGTTCTACTACAGCTTCCCAGAGTGTTCTAAAGAACAACTAGAGTGCTAACAGCCTTACTTATGACAAAAGTATGGCACACCTGAAGCCATCTTGATTGGAATAAACTGGTAACACTTAAAACATTTCATTTAAAAAGGAACAAAATGATGGGGTTCATTTTGTCATAGAAATTATGGTTAGTGCTGTAGAAAGAAAAATTAGGACATGTTTCAAGTGTGATCTCAAATATCTTCCTGTTATATTTCAACAGGAGCAGCCTGTCAGTTGATGCCTTTGTTATGTTATGTTATGTTAGGTAAGCTTGTAAAGCGCACAGCTGCCCCAGCAAAGGGGCGTCCCGGCGCTGACAGCAGTGTCGGTAGAGAGCAGGGGCTAGACTGTAGGAAACAAGTACGTTTTGATGGCACTGCGGAAGGGTAACAGGCAGTCTAAGCGGCGAATCTGAACAGGAAGAGAGTTCCACAATTTAGCGGCAAGACAGCGAAAGGACCGGCCCCCCGCTCTGATGCGCTTCACCCGGGGGACCGTGACCAGAAATTGTCCAGCGGAGCGCAGCTGGCGTGCGGGAACATAGGGGACCAACAAATTAGATAAAATCTCAGGGGATGAAAGTTTTAGTATTTTGAAGGCCAGACAAAGTGCCTTGAATTCGATCCTCTTGGGAACGGGTAGCCAGTGAAGGCGCCGCAAAGCACCCGACGTAGAGCAGGATCTTGGGAGCCTGAGCAGGACTCGAGCGGCTGCATTCTGGACTCGTTGAAGGCGATTCAATTCCGTCTTATTGGTGCCTAACATCAATGAGTTGGCATAGTCCAATCTGGACAAAATAGTCGCCTGTACTATCAGCTGGCATGTGGCTGGGTCAAAGAAACCCAATATAGGCCTCAGACCCCGTAAGAGTCCAAAGCAGGTCCAGCGATCTTTTTGGTGTGCTCCTGAAACCCAAGAGTAGAGTCGAACCAGATCCCTAAGTTCTTTACCACCGGCTTAGGAGTGGGGGCTCTGCCCAAGGACGCCGGCCACCACTGCGTACTCCAGAGCCCCTTGTCGTTCCCCACCAACAGCACTTCTGACTTGTTGGCGTTAAGTTGAAGGCAGTTGGTGGTCATCCAGCGTGCAACTGCTTCTAGCCCGTTCCGGAACTGCATGGTGCCCCGAGAATGGTCATCAGAGAGGGCCACCACCAGCGTGTCATCAGCATAGGAGACCATGGTCAAGCCATGGTCCCGTGCCACTCCCGCCAGGGGTTGGACGTAGAGGTTAAACAAAACAGGGCTAAGCGCGAGCCCTGAGGAACCCACTGCTTAATGGAATGGGCGTGAGAGAGGAAGGGAGGGGCAGAGACCTGAAAAGCTCTGTCAGACAAAAAGGACCGGAACCAATCCAGTGCCAGGCCCACTACCCCCGCCTCCTCTAGGCGACGCAGGAGGATCTGATGGGAGACCGTGTCAAACGCGGCGCTGAGATCGAGCAGTATCAGAGCCGCAGTTTGTCCCTCATCCAGCATGGTCCGCAGGTGTTCACTCACTGCTAAAAGCGCCGTCTCGGTACTATGACCGGGGCGGAAACCATTCTAGGAGCGGTCTAAGGTACCGCTGTTGTTCAAAAACCCCGAAAGGACTTTATTAGTATGGGCCTCAGCAATTTTAGCGACCCAAGGCAGGAGAGAGATAGGTCGAAAATTTTCCGGCTTAGTGGGGTCCAATGAGGGTTTTTTCAGCAAGGGGATCACCCTTGCTTGCTTCCATGGCGAAGGCACCACCGCTGTGGTGAAAGAAAGGTTGATCATTTGACACAAGGGCGTGAGAAGTATCGGTAAGCAGTCTCTAAATTGGGCAGGTCTCATAGGATCCAGAGGGGAACCTGATTTGACCTTAGTGCTCAATGTAAGAAGCTCATCCTGAGAGATAGAGGGTATTACTGCCAAAGTAGCAGTAGAAGGAGAAGCTAGTGGAGCCACGAGGTCCATGGGACATATGGGGAAGGATTTATAGATGGCTTCTACCTTCTGAACAAAGAAGGTGGCCAGATCCTCGCATTGCTGCCCAGACGTGATCGTCGAGGTGGGGGATCTTTCCTGTTTTTAAAGTCATTGAGTATTTTAAAAATGCTTTTCACAGGGTTTTTGCTGGACTTGATCTCGTTAGTAAGGTAGGCCACTCGAGCCAAATGTATGGCCTTGTGGTATCGTTTAATCTCATCCTGGTACAACTTTTTAGCCGCAAGGTCGTATTCCTTTCTCCAGGCCCGTTCTAGCTTTTTGCATGTGCTACGCAAAACGGCTAGAGAGTCATTGTACCAGGGATTGGAACTCGAATAGCGACCTTTGGACCATTTAGCAGGGATAAGAGTGTCTAGTGCCTGTAGTATCCATTCGCAGAGTGCTTTATAAGATTGCTCTGGGTCAGTGTCTAGAATAGGGGGACAGGATGCCAGGCGGGCAAGGAGGTCCTCTAGTTTAAGTTTTTGCCAACAACGTCTGAAGGTGGCCTGGGGGTCAGTTCTGGGCACTGGCTCGGAGAGCGGGAGGGAGATGGAGACTAGGAGGTGATCGGACCAGCATACCGGGCTAGGTGTTTTGACCGTAGGAGAAGAGATGTTAGAAAAAACCGGGTCAAGTAAATGCCCAGCAGTGTGAGTAGGGCCCACCACTAGCTGTCTTAATTGACAGGCATCAAAATCAGCGAGCAAGCTGCTGATATCCGGGTCGGAGGGACGGTCAAAGTGTACGTTAAGGTCACCAACGAGACTAAAATTCGCAGCAGTCAACGCCAAGGAACTCACAGCCTCAATAATGGCTGATTTGAATTCCGAGATTGGTCCAGGGGGGCGGTAGACTAATAGACGGGTGATAGAGGAATGTGCACTAAAGGAAATTAACGAGCGCATTCGCACCCTGCTACATCCTCCTTAACAAATGTACAGTGGAAGCGGGACTTAAAGATAACGGCTATGCCCCCGCCTCTAGTCTCCCTATTAAGAGTCAGAATACTGAACCCCGGGGGGAGTGCAAGGCCTGGTTCAGCCACTGAGGCATCAGTGAGCCATGATTCGGTTATAAAGAACACGTCAGGAGATTCATCCTCTATAAGGTCATAGATCTCCATATAGTGTTTAACCAAGGAGCGAACATTAAGGTGTAAAATTTTCATAGTGGGTCTGGATGGGGTAGGGGACAGTGAGGGGCAGGAGTTATAACCACACCTGCGGCAACAAAAGGCCCTTCCATTGCAACCCCTAGGTGCAAGCCACATGGGCTTATCCGCTGACCAATGGACATCAGAAGCTCCCTGGTATAGCTTGGCACCCCTGCAGCTACTGCATCTACTGCAGCTTCCCAGAGTGTTCTAAAGAACAACTAGAGCGCTAACAGTCTTACTTATGACAAAATTATGGCACACCTGAAGCCATCTTGATTGGAATAAACTGGTAACTCTTAAAACATTTTATTTAAAAAGGAACAAAATGAGGGGGTTCATTTTGTCATAGAAATTATGGTTAGTGCTGTAGAAAGAAAAATTAGGACATGTTTTAAGTGAGATCTCAAATATCTTCCTGTTATATTTCAACAGGAGCAGCCTGTCAGTTGATGCCTTTGTGTTCTACTGCAGCTTCCCAGAGTGTTCTAAAGAACAACTAGAGCGCTAACAGTCTTACTTATGAGAAAAGTATGGCACACCTGAAGCTATCTTGATTGGAAAAAACTGGTAACTCTTAAAACATTTAATTTAAAAAGGAACAAAATGAGGGGGTTCATTTTGCCATAGAAATTATGGTTAGTGCTGCAGAAAGAAAATTTAGGGCATGTTTTAAGTGAGATCTCAAATCCTCTTCTATTTCATTAGAAAATTCTGACATGCAGACTGAAACCAGCAGTAGACTTCCAGTTAACTCCCTGGTGAGCAGTAGCTTTACTACAGTGATCTAATGAACAACTAGAGTGCTAACATTCTGAATTTATGGCAAATGTGTGACACATCTGAATGCCTTCTTGATGGAATCACAGTAAAAAACTGAAAGCATTTCCTACTGAGGAGACTGCAGTAAATGACGAAATTAGGAAACTTCATAACAAATAAGTCTCCCAAGATGGCCACCAGAGAAAAAAGAGCCCAAATGTAGCACAAATATCACCCAGATGTAGCCCACATATAGCCCAATGACAGAAGTGTGCAAAACACTTTTTATTTTGAGTTTTTCTGCAGTTTTATATAGTGCAAACTGGTCAGGTATTGGAGCGTTACATCTTACTTGGACCCCTTATTGCGTATTTTGCACGAAGTACATGAGATTGATCTTGCGAAACATTGAACTTTACGATTCTGTTAACCTGAAGTTGCTCTGAACCGGGCTTTGTAACACCCGTTTTTACCTACTGGTTTTAATTAATTCTCACTGTATTGTATTAGGAAAGAGGTTTTACTGTTTTTATGTATACTTTTATGATCTATGTTTCTAAATCAGATCAAATAAAGTTTAATGAATTCTATGGCAGGACGGAGGCGAGGATTTTGCATATCTTTCCTCACTTTATTTGCATAGCAGTTCAAAGAAAACGTAACACAACAATCATTAAATCATTAAACAAAAGACTACACAACCCATGAACCATTAGGGGGGTAGTCTCCAAGGCAACTATAGTCCAATCATATCACAGTCCATCGTATATAATATCGTGACGTCCCTTCCGCTTCCTCTTTCTTCACTGCTCGTCAGTTAAGTGCATTCCTTACATTCTTGGCTTAATCTGACGTTGTTGCTGTTTGTATAGCGGTTTCTTGTGCACGTTATTAGCATTATTGCCTTGGTATTGTTTCATATTCCCTGCGCAGCAGGCTCTTGCCCGAGCGCGTTCTCTCCCTCGCAGTTTCTCCCGCTGTGTGCTCTGCGCGCGGTGAGATCCTGTCAGGTGCGTCTGGTCCGAGCGAGGCAGCTCCGTCGAGCGCTCCCGCTGGTCTTTACGCGCATTTGGGAATCCGGTCACTCCTTTAGTGTCCGCTTGATTCCCGAACAACCCTCGCCTAATTTTGACACCGCTACGCGGTGATTTCCCCACACGGCCACGTTAGTGACCAGCGCCACATGGTGGTGGTAATTGGTATTGCGCCTCAGTCTATTCTTATAACAGCTTCGGGGAAAGCCCAACTGTTGGAGCACCGGCGAGGGGGCTGCCTTAAGGATTTTAAGGGCATTTGTTCTGTGCTCACACTCTCTGCTATCATGTCTTCTCCAGAAGACCATTTTTACTCCTCCTACCAGGAAGTGGAGGAGGAATGGCCCCCCAACGTCTCCCTCCAGCAGTGGACCAAGCCCTCTCTCTGGCTATTTCTAGGGCGCTGGCTCCTCTTAGGGATCAGGTTGATAAGCTGGTGAAAAGCATCCCTGGGGTGTTCAGTGACCCAGATCTGGTGGTGGCGGGTCCCAGTAGCTCCCAGATGGGGAATAAAAGGGCCGTTAAGCATAACGCGGGGCACTTGGAAGGATTTGATAAACTTACGGAGACCTTCCTCAAGAGTGCGCGAACGCTAAAACATGCACCCTGCCGGGAGGAGGAGGGGCCCGGAGAAAATTGCGACACTGTCACCACTATTGTAGACCCCGACGGCGGGTTTCCCTTAGAGGGAGAGGGTGTATCGGAGGACGATTTCTCCTCCGATGAGGATAACGACTCAGGGCGTCCCTGGCGTCCAGAGTCCCACTCCTCTCAGTCCCCGGTTGGGGACGGGGTCCACTCGGACAGGTTCGAGCCTACCCAAATTTACCATCCTAGGTCGGCGGAGTGGACACCAGACCCCAAAGTGGCAGAGTATGTGGTGGGGAAAATCCATCAACCCCTTGAAAGGGAGGTCAGGAATAGGATGAGGGGAGAATGCCCCAGGCCCTCACTCAAGGGGAAGGTGGCACACACGCCTGAAATTGATGAGAAACTATGTACCTTTTTCTCCAAGTATATGAGGGATCCCAAGAAAGGAATTGATAGGTCTTGGATGTGGTAGGGCCTTTGACCCAAATTATTCAATTGACGGAGCGTTCCAAAGAGTCAGGATCCCCTTTGTCCACGGATATTGTGGCTGGTTGGGCGCACTACCCAAAACCCTAAAACACTACCCCCTCCACTACCCATACACCACTGCACTACCCTAAACCCTAAAACACTACCCCCAGCACGACACCCTACACTACCCAAACATAACTGCACTACCCTAAACCCTAAAACACTACCACCAGCACGACTCCCTACACTACCCAAACACCACTGCACTACCCTAAACCCTAAATCTACCCACAGCACAACCCCCTACACTACACAAACACCACTGCACTACCCTAAACCCTAAAACACTACCCCCAGCACGACCCCTTCACTACACAAACACCACTGCACTGCCTTAAACCCTAAAACACTACCCCCAGCACGACCCCCTACACTACACAAACACCACTGCACTACCCTAAACCCTAAATCTACCCCCAGCATGACCCCCTACACTACACAAACACCACTGCACTACCATAAACCCTAAAACACTACCCCCAGCACGACCCCCTTCACTACCCAAACACAACTGCACTACCCTAAACCCCAAAACACTACCCCCAGCACGACCCCCTACACTACCCAAACACCACTGCACGAACCTCAACCCTAAAACACTACCCCCTACAACATACAAACACCACTGCACTACCCTAAAAAACACTACCCCCAGGACGACCCCCTACACTACACAAACACCACTGCACTACCGTAAACCCAAAACACTACCCCAGCACTACCCCCTACACTACCCAAACACCACTGCACTACCCTAAACCCTAAAACACTACCCCCAGCATGACCCCCTACACTACACAAACACCACTGCACTACCCTAAACCCTAAAACACTACCCCCAGCACGACCCCCTACACTACCCAAACACCACTGCACTACCCTAAACCCTAAAACACTACCCCCAGCACGACTCCCTACACTACACAAACACCGCTGGACTACCCTAAACCCTAAAACACTACCCACAGCACGACTCCCTACACTACCCAAACACCACTGCACTACACTAAACCCTAAATCTACCCCCAGCATGACCTCCCACACTACACAAACACCACTGCACTACCCTAAACCCTAAAACACTACCCCCAGCACGACCCCCTACACGACCCAAACACCACTGCACTACCCTAAACCCTAAAACACTAACCCCAGCACGACCCCCTACACTACCCAAACACCAGTGCACTACCCTATACCCTAAAACATGACCCCCTACACTACACAAACACGACTGCACTACCCTAAACCCTAAAACACTACCCACAGCATGACCCCCTACACTACACAAACACCACTGCACTACCCTAAACCCTAAAACACTACCCCCTACACTACACAAACACCACTGTACTACCCTAAACCCTAAACACTACCCCGAGCATGACCCCCTACACTACACAAACACCACTGCACTATCCTAAACCCCCCTACACTATACAAACACCACTGCATTACTCTAAACCCTAAAACACTACCCCCAGCACGACCCCCTCACAACACAAACACCACTGCACTACCCTAAACCCTAAATCTACCCCCAGCACGACCCCCTACACTACCCAAACACCACTGCCATACCCTAAACCCTAAAACACTACCCCCAGCATGAACCCCTACACTACCCAAACACCACTGCACTACCCTAAACCCTAAAACACTACCCCCAGCACTACCCCCTACACTACACAAACACCACTGCACTACCCTAAACCCTAAAATACTACCCCAGCACTACCCCCTACACTACCCAAACACCACTGCACTAACAAACCCTAAAACACTACCCCCAGCACAACCCCCTACACTACACAAACACCACTGCACTACCCTAAACCCTAAAACACTACCCCCAGCACGACTCCCTACACTACCCAAACACCACTGCACTACCCTAAACCCTAAATCTACTCCCAGCATGACCTCCTACACTACCCAAACACCACCGCACTACCCTAAACCATAAAACACTACCCCAGCATGACCCCCTACACTACACAAACACCACTGCACTACCCTAAACCCTAAAACACTACCACCAGCATGACCCCCTACACTACTCAAACACCACTGCACTACCCTAAACCCTAAAACACTAACCCAGCACGACCCCCTACACTACCCATACACCACTGCACTACCCTAAACCCTAAAACACCCTGCCCCAGCATGACCCCCTACACTACTGCACTACCCTAAACCCTAAAACACTACCCCCAGCACGACCCCCTACACCACCCAAACACCACTGCACTACCCTAAACCCTAGAAAAGAAACCCCCACCCCATGCCCAATCCCCCTTACCTCTCTCTCCTCGTGGTTCCTGCTTCACGTCGTCTCTGATGGGCGGTGCACGTCGTTGTGAGGAAACGGAACAGCCTCTGTTTTCTTACAACGACATGGATCGTCTACATGTTTTTTAGAACGCATGGTCATTTACCATACATACCTTTACAACAAAATTCGTTGTAGAGGCATGCGTGGTAAATGACCATGCGTTCTAAAAAAATGCGTAGTAATGACTTCGTGATGTACAACGCATGCGTGGTAATGCATGCGTTGTAATGGTATCGCAAAGTAAAAAAGTCGTTGTAACGGCTGTTTACCGATCGAAGCTGGCCCCTGTTCTTCAGTGAGACGTTTATTTGATTAATTAGGAGGAAGGAATGTGGTTTTTTTACCGAAAAGTGCATTCCCAGCTGTTGTATTGTGAAAGTGTCCGTGTGGCCTGGTTTCACTTCCGGTGAGAGAGTGGAAGAGTCTGTTTGGATCTAAAGGAGTTCTGTTGTTGGACGGGCCGGCGCGACATGTCATCAGAAAACATAGCTAATGGAAAGCGTCCTCCCTGAAGTGTGGAGCAGTGCCATGAGAGGTCAATGAGTGTGCGTCCCACAGCAGTATGACCGTACCGCGTGACCCATGTGCCGCCTCCAGGGTACGGGAGGCAGAAGCGGCATCGCAGGTCCTCTTGAAGACCGTTGTAGCACTAATTCTACATTTTGGTACTAGGGCATTTTAACTTCGTTGTTCCTGCCAGATACAAAGAGAAGATCCTGTGTTATTCAGTGCCCTCGTTACCTTTTTTGTGGGTTGTGGTGCTTGTCACTTCGCTGCCCCGCCGGTGCACACGACTGGGCACCCCACCTCGTGTGCCATCTGCAGGGCCTCTGCCCTCGGATCACTGGTTTCGGTTTCTGGAGTGGCAACATAAACAGTTGCTCCCAAAGGACTAGCCTGAACACTTAGGTGAATATCCCCTGCACCAGCATTCCACGGAAATTCTTTCCTAGCTCTCCCACATCAACGAGGACGTCATAATAGCACGGCTCCGCTCGCGACACCGTATGACGGCATTGGAGCCATAAGAGGACCTCGTCGGCGTGCTGACGTCAGTTCCACCCATTTTTTCCGTGCCACTGAGGCAAACAGGGGACCGAGACATTTTCACATGTATACATAGTATAATAAATATATATATATTCACTGAAAAAACCATAGGTTTCAGGCACGTTATAGTTAGAAATTAGCATTTAAAAAACCTTAGAAATTCACTGAAAAAACCATAGGTTTCAGGCACGTTATAGTTAGAAATTAGCATTTAAAAAACCTTAGAAATTCACTGAAAAAACCATAGGTTTCAGGGGCGTTATAGTTAGTTGGACATTTCACTCATACAAAACCATAGAAATTCCCCGTTATAGTTAGTTCAGCTAACTATAACTCGAGCGCCCGCAATACACTACTGATGACGTCACATATTACATCACTCATGACATGGTCAGTGACATCACTCATGACATCACTGATGACATCTCAAATGACATCACTGATGACATCACTGATGACATCATCCAGTGAATGTGTGTTTTTCTGAAAATTAAATATGTTTTATATATGTATATCTCAAGGTCGATGGAAGAATAAATGGGTATATAAGTGTCTAAATGGATGATTTTGTTTTGTAAAATTGATTGTATAACTGACTAAGTGTATCTTAGTGAATACATGGGTTAGTGAGTAATGTTTAAATATGAAAATATCTGTATCAGTCTCTCACTTTGTGTATAAGTGGCTGCATGGGTTGGTGAGTAGCTACATGAGTGTCTATATGGGTTATTAGTTGGTTTTTGAGTATCAGTATGAGTGTCTGAGTGTCTGTATGGTTTGGTGGGGGTATTACTTAGTGCATAGATGCATGAATGAGTGACTCACTGTTTGTATGTGTTGAAAACAGCATGTGTGCAGGACTGTATAGGTGGATGAGTATGTGTATGGGTGTGTTAGTGAGTGAATGACTGTCTCAATAGTGTCTTTATGAGTAACTACATATGTTTTAAACTAGTATATGTGAGTATTGGTGTATATAAGTGAGTATATGTGAGAGTGAGAGATTGGAAGAGTTCCTGTACAAAGAAGTAGGTGTTTCTATAAGTGATTGTTTAAGAGAGTAAGTATGTGTAAGTTTCTGTAGAAGTAAGTGTGGTAGTGTGTGTATAACTGTATATGCAAGTAAATGGATGTTTGATACTTTGTTTGCATGTGTGACTATGTGTGTGAGTAACTCTATGGATGAGTGGCGGTGTGTAACAGGATGTATAGGTGTATGAGTACATATGATGAGTGAGTACATGTATGAGTGACTGTATAGGGACTGTTGGTGAATGAGTGGATGTGTGTGTAGATCTTGGAATTACTGAATAGGTGTGTTGTAACTGGTATTGGTATGTCCATTGTTTTGAAAATGTTAGTTTGTATTTTTGAGTGTGTGTATCAAAGGTTATATTAGGGTGAGAGGAGGTCTGCCACTCTATCACAAGGATGATGTCATCAGTGATGTCATTTGAGATGTCATCAGTGATGTCATGAGTGATGTCACTGACCATGTCATGAGTGATGTAATATGTGACGTCATCAGCAGTGCATTGCAGGCACGCGAGTTATAGTTAGCTGAACTAACTATAACGGGGGAATTTCTATGGTTTTGTACGAGTGAAATGTCCAACTAACAATAACGCCCCTGAAACCTATGGTTTTTTCAGTGAATTTCTAAGGTTTTTTAAATGCTAATTTCTAACTATAACGTGACTGAAACCTATGGTTTTTTCAGTGAATATATATATATGTCTATATATATATATATAGAGAGAGAGAGAGAGAGAGAGAGAGAAAGGGCTGAGTCACAAACTGCATTTTGTAGTACATAAAGTAGCGCTACTTACTTACTAAAAAATGCAGTTCACAAACCTACAATCATAAATCTCCACCTCTCCTATCTTTCCTATGTGGATATCCTCACACATGTAAGCTTAATACTAAGGGGATATTTACAAGGGAATGGCCAAGCGTGGCGTTAAGCAAACATTGCCAATGCCACGCTCCACCATTCTGAATACGCAGGGATGTGCCATATTCACAAGAATGCAGCGCACCCCTGCGTTTCCCCCAGCACTGTCACTAAATCAAGCAGCCTAGCGCCAACACGGGCAGCCTTGCACCATTGTGCAAGGGTGTCTGTGTTGGGGGGAATGATTGTTTATGTGCAGGAAGGTGTCCCTTCCTGCACATAAACAATCCAGAATGGCGAATTGTAACTTCTATGTGTGCTGCATTGTGCAGCACACATAGAAGTTGCAAATCGTCATTTTTTAAATGATTGTTTATGTGCAGGAAGGGACACGTTCCTGCACATGAACAATCATTCATGGCGATTTGCTGTTTTTATGTGTGCTGCACAATGCACCACACATAAAAACAGGAAAAATGAGCAGAAATTAAGCATTTCTCCTCTTTTCACCATGTAAAGACCAGGTTTTCCCTGGTTTTAATTTTGGCGCTGCTTCCTATTTAAGCCACCCTTGTAAATAGGGGGCAGCACGAAAATCAATGGGTGTTGCGGTGAAACGCCCACTGCTACCCCCATTGCACACCCCTTTCAAACTAAGTGTAGCGTGAAAGGGGGCCTTATTTACAAGGCGGCGTTAAGCCAATTCAAGAGGCTTAAGGCCACCTTGTACATAAGGCGAAGGGTTTATCACCAAAGGAACGTCATAAAAAGCGACGTTCCTGTGGCGATAAGGGTTTTTAAATATCCCCCTAAGTTGTAAATGTGGCAGGGGCCACAGGGTGGCTGAAAAAGTGGTATACTCTTACTACTAAATGTGAGGTTTTTAGGGAGGAGTAATCAGTGGTTTAGGTAGGTTAAGGAGGGGTTTATGGAGGAACATGCACCAGCCAATCGGGACGGAGATCTCCCAATGGTAAAGTAGAAGAAAAAGTTTATTAAACTTGAATAAATGTGTAAAAATATTGTAATGTTAAGCATTATTGTTATTCAATGTTATATATTTATTTTAGATCTAGAACAATATAAAAAATATGCTACAGCACTATTAACTATGGGCCTCATGTACAAAGAATGCATTAGGTAAAAATGATTCTGCACCGACTTTTACTAAATGCATTCTTATTTACCGACCAAAGTGTGAATACGTCAGTTCACAAAATACAGAATCATAATGGGTCGTAATTCAAACTACCTCATAAATATTAATGAGGGAGCTCGCAAATTATGACCCACTACAATTTGCTACAATCACTGGGATGGTTGCCTGCTGGAGCCAGCTGACTACCATGTCAGCAATTGCTCTTAAATAAAACAATTGTTATTTTTTTATTGTGCCCCTATTCCTACAAGGACAATGGGATGCATTTAAAAAAAGAAAATGAAAATGTTTACAGACTTTAAAAACATTCTTTTCATCATTCATGTGAATGGGATACGACCTTATTTGAGTCAGTGGTAACATGTTAATGGTATGCAACCTGATATCTGTCACAAAACATTAATGCATACCTTAAGGAATCTGTATTTGGAAGGAGCGCCTTTAAAATAAATATTTTATTACAGAATACATAAAGAAATTGGAAACAACACTATCAAATCCTGAAACATCAGGATGAGAGTGTGAAAACAAAAGTATGTGAATTAGCCCATGAGGCAGCTCTACAATCCACCGCCTAAGAGACCGCACACACTTCTACCCGTGAGGCTGCCATTCCCCTGGTGTAAAATCCCTGAATTCCTTCAGGAACAGAATGAACCATAAATGTCTATGCTTGAGAAGTGGCAAAACATAACCATCTAGTGAAAGTGGCATTGGCTGTATTTACCCTCCCTGGCATTCCTAACTCAGTGGTCATCTAAAGAATGAAGAGACCTGAATCTTTCTCACTTTCAGCATTAGAAACAAGCTAAAGGAATCCTTGAGAAATATGAAACTGTGAATTAATTATCGGAATGAAACCCACACTAGGTTTATAAATCATACTATCAGAAAAGAATAGGATATAGCGAAATGTAATCACCAGGGACTCAATCTCTTCCAGTAAGCCTGCAGATGTTATGCTAAAAATGCCATTGTATGCAAGCCAAAAATATGGTGTAGATGCCAAACGTTCAAAAGGAGAAATCTATACACCCTTCAGAACTGTCGGTATATCCCATGGAGGAATAGAGGAATTAACTACAGGACATTTGTTTTATTTTTTAAATAATTGCTTTATTGATTTTTGCCATATAAATATTGTCCATTTTGCTTTTACATCAATATTATGTATGTCCAGAGTTACTCAAACAATATGTTACTGTAGTGCATTCTTTAAAAATGTATAACTAAATAAAACAACGGAGATCACAGCCCTCTGTGTCAAGTGTACTTTGGCTCAATTTTCAATCAGTATGCTACTACACCATTCTATTACCCAAATGTATCAGTTCCCCACCTGGGACAGCACTTTAACATCTTAGCATGTACTAATAACTATTACTAATTTCAAAAGCTGTTATTGTGTACTTCCAAAAGCTAACTCGCTCCAGCTTTTATGGGAGAGGGCATTGTTAAAGTTATGACTTGATCTCTAGTGTCTACAAGAGAATATGTTTTTTTTTTTTTTAAATATCTTTATTAAGATTTTTGCATTTTCCTGCAAGAGTATCAGCACAAATACATATCAATCAAAAAAGAAAATCAAAAGAAGATGCGAGGTTTGAGAGAAAGGAAATAAATCACATAAACAGACAAATAATTAAAAGACATAAGAAAAAAACAAAAAAAAAAACAAACCATCAACTCGATTACAAAGACTCTGATCTGAGCCATTAACAGAAACCATATTTCATAAAGCACAAACATATTTTTTGAATTTACTTTGACCAATTTATACCAGCATCACATTACGTTTCCCCCCTGGTTGGCTTTAATTATTCTTTTCCTTCCATTTTGTTAAAGGAGCCCAGATGCCCTGTCCCAGCAGCTTCGATTTCTTTCCCTTTCTTTCATAAATTGCTCTCTCCATTGTATATATAAAAAATAAACGAGCAAGCCATTGCTGGAAAGTAGGGGGGAGAGGGTCTAACCAAGCCGAGGCAATTTTAATCCTCAAAACAGCCAAAGCAAGAAAGAGAAATCGATAAGCTATCTCATTTTGGGTCGTACTACTTATTCCTAGCAAGATTAGTTCAGGGGTTAATTTAATTTTAACCCCGAGTGAGCGATCTAGGTATTCCATAATTGAGTCCAACAGCCCCTGTAGACGAGGGCAGGATGCAAACATATGCACCAAATCTGCATCCACCCCCCACACCTAGGACATATAATCCCTGATAACCCGCCCCACTGTGCTATTCTGGCCGGTGTGTAATATAAAGAAAAAATAGTTCTAAAATGTTGTGCCTGAAGCCCAGCAGAACATAGGACCAACTGACCCAGCTCTAATGATCTCAACAGTGCGCCAGGAGCAGCCCCCACACGCTCAGCCCATTTAACCTCGTGTTTAGTTAGATCATCTTGTTTTAAACTTATCAGTTCTGCATATATCAACTTGATAACCCCCTTATTCCTACCTTGCATAATGTCAATGATTACATTACTATCAAACCCACTGTCCCCCCAATTTTTTTACTAAAAAAGCTGCGGAGTTGTAAATACTTGAAGAAATTGCCTTTCTCCAGCCCAAACTCCATCTGTATATCGTTAAATTGGCGAAACCCTTCTATCCCAATTAAGTCCCCAGCCTTTCGAACACCCTTGGCATCCCATCCTGCCATAATCTCATCGGAGAAGATTCCGGGGAATGTGGGTTTTTTATATAACACCGTATAATGGTTGAGTCTCCCCAAACCAATCTTCTTTTTAACGCACCCCAGATCTTAAAAACAGCCATCAGCGTCTTGAATTTGGTTCTTTTGTAATAACTGGGCTCTGAGAATTTAAAAAACACCTCTCATCGTTTTCGCCCAGTAGCAATTTATAAACATCCGGGAGCTCATTTTCCCCTTCAATGTCCACAGGACATACCCCTACCAATATCCCCATATATTGCAAGGCTGCGGCCCAGTAGTAACTTCTAAAATCAGGAACCGAAAAACCCCCCTTTTCCCGTGATAAAGACATAAACCTAAGTGCCCGCCTAGTTTTGCCGTGTGCCCAAATGAATCGATTAACTAAACCTTCTAGAATAATAAACCAGGATTTTTGGAATTCCAGTGGGATTGCCCTAAATAAATATAAAATTTTGGGTAAAAAAATCATCTTAATGACGTTACAACGTCCCACGAGAGAGAGATGGAGATTATTCAATCTGTCTAAATCCAACCTCGCCTTCCTAGTTACTAGTTCCATATTTTTAGCCACAAGCGTTCCTAGGTCTGATGTAACCCGTATACCGAGGTATACCGCCGAGTCTGTGACACGGGGATCTACAAAATTAACCAACCGATTCTTTATTACTTGGGTCTTAGATCTATTAAGTGCATACCCAGTGAATATACCAAACTCTAGTGCTAGTGACTCAACCGCTTCCAATGCCGAATGTGGCTCTGCAGTGACTATGGCCACATCATCGGCGTAGGCGAGGACTTTAGTTTCGATCCCCTGACTAACAACTGGACAGATTCCTTTATTAGCCATAAATAATCGTATTAGGGGGTCCATATAAATAGCAAATAACAGAGGGGATGATGGACAACCCTGCCGCGTCCCCCTCTGTATGTTAAAAGGGGAAGTATAATTGCCATTAACCTTTATTCGAGCTGTGGGGGCCCTATATAACACTTGAAGAGATTTAATAAACCCCTCCCCCAGCCCAAACCATCTCATAGCCTCCCAGAGATAGTCCCAGGAGACCCTATCGCATGCCTTTTCAGCATCTAATAGCAAAACGGCCATAGAGTCTCCTGAGATCTCCGTCGCGTCAAAAAGCGTAATCACCCGCCGTATGTGTTGCGTTGTTCCACGACCCATAATAAACCCATGCTGACAAGGGTGAATAGTTTTTTTAAAATGCCATTTAATCGCGTGGCCAAAATTTTAGAAAATATTTTTACATCGCTATTCAGTAATGTAATTGGCCGATATGAGCCCGGCTCCCTGGCTGGTTTGCCTTTTTTCAAAAAAACAACAACGTCTGCCCCCGCCCACGATTCAGGAGCCGGCCCCCCCTTTTGGGCAAGTAACATGACCTCTATTAAATCCGGTCCAATAACATCTTTAAAAATCTTGTAGAACTCCAGCGGAATCTGATCAGGGCCAACGGCTTTTCCAGAAGGCAGATCTTGCAGGGCACCCATTATTTCATCTTGAGAAAATGCCCTCTCCAGTTCCTCCCTGTCTATGGGATCTACCTTCTGGATAGGTACTTTGTCTAAGTATTCAGAAATACCCACAGATGCCACGACTAAGCCACAAGAAAATAGCTGGTGATAAAAAAGCCTGAAAGTCTCCCGAATACCCGCTGCATCAGTGATAACCCTCCTCCCGGCGTCATAGATTTCAGAGATCTGACTGGCAGGCACTTTTTGCCTAGCTCTTACGGCCAGGGTATGTCCCACCCGCTCATTAAATTCATAACAGTGCTCTTTTTTAGACATGTAGATCTCAGCTGCTTTTTTAGCAAAGTGGTCCCCTGCCTCAGCCCTTTTTATAGCCAGCTGTAATAATATTCCATCTAGCACTTCCCCCCTATTGATAGCCGTTACTAAGGCTTCCTCAAGCTTACTTTGATCCTGCCTTACTTCCGATTCCCTTAGTCGCTCCTTTTTTTGCTGACGCAAGCTATAGCTTATTGTCTCTCCTCTCACCCCCGCCTTAAAAGCATCCCAGACAATTCCAACCCTAGTGCTCCCCCGGTTAAAATCCCAAAATTCCTTAATCCAACCCTTCATATATGTAATACAATCAGGATCATTTAATAACCTCCGTTCGAAGGTCCATCCAACATTCTTTTTTCCATCATCGTAAAGTTGACAGTCAAAACTAATGGGTTGTGATCTGAAATAATACAAGGGTGCCTCTCAATCCCAAAATTGGTGATACATTGACTAGGCACAAAAAAATAATCCAGACGAGAAACAGCCTTGTGTGGGGAAGAAAAAAAGGTACTGCCTGATTCAAAGGGTTTCAAGTAAGCCCATGCATCTACTAAACCATTATTATAAACTAAGTTAAATAGGGCAACACCCACCTTCCTTTTTCTCCCTAAGTACTTACTACCTGGGTCGCCCCATCGTACCCCCAGGCCATTGATATTGAAATCCCCGCTAATAATTATCGGAGCAGGCCACATTGCCAAGCTAGAGTCTAAGTTTTCTAGCAACTCTGGATCATCACATGTTGAGCTGTATACCGAACAAAGTGTGAATTTAAAATTATTCAACAGACATTCAATCAACACCCACCGACCCCATTGATCAGCTGATTTTCTAAGTACCCTCACATCATTCCTCCGGGTGAGGATTGCCACCCCCCGGGTTCGCGAGCCCTGTGTCGTATATACCAATAGTTTAAAGCCAAGTTGTTCCAGTATACGCGCTCTACAGCCCTCTATATGTGTCTCTTGAACACACAAGAAGTCCACACATAAGGATTTCAACCAAATTGCTGCCTTATTCCTTTTGACCTGGTCATTAAGCCCACAGATATTTACTGTCAAAATCCGCAAACTCATATTTTAAGGTTTCTGAATTCCCTACAATTAACCCTACTTGAAATACATTTCTCACATTTCATATTTCCATGCAAACTTGTCAATCGAATCACATTGGATAACCAGCTAGAGCCAACTTGAATCCATCTATACTTTTCCTCCCCAAACCTTGCACCTTGAAATACCTCCTGCTGTGCTGATCGCTTGCCTAGCCACACCCCGAACACCCCCCCACGACCACCCGCCACCCCCACCCCCCCTACCTCCCATACAGGCAATTAGGTCAACCATGACCTAGGTATGACCGCTGAGACTCCCTCTCCGCCAGCGCCCACCCCCTCCCCCAAAAAGACCCCACAAACCATACAGTGCCTAACCCCAAATAAACAAATCCTTAGGTTATTCCAAATATAGTCCCAAACCCATTCTACCCAGGTTAGAGCCAAGGAGCAAGAGAAAAGAAAAAGAGAAAAGGGGGAAAACCCCAAAAATATGCCACCACTCTGACCAAATCAATATAAATCAACTTCTTCTATTCGCCCCTGTGCCCCACACCCGTAACCTCCTGTTGCAACAATAGAAAATGGGACTTCAGCAAACTAGCCATATCCCACTTTGCCAGTTTACGATGAATATCAGTCCTTCCCTGTAGCACCCCTTTCTTTTGCCTTATCCGCCGGCTTACCCCCTTGTGCTTCAGTTACTTCTGTGAGAAAGTCTTGGGCCTTTATCTCCGAAAAAAACATCCTGACCCGCCCTCTATGGATAACCTTAAGCCGTGCAGGGAAAAGCAAAAAGGCTTCACAGCCCACAGCCTGAAAAGGGGTGATCATCTGGCGTAACCTCCATCTCCGCTCGACCGTCGTGTGGCAAAAATCCGGGCGAGCGAAGAAGGAATGTCCCTCAAAGGTTCTCTTTGAGTCAGGTCTGGCTCGCTCTATAATTGCCTGCCTTAACAGAAAATTGCCAACAAAAATCAAAATAGCCCTAGGTCGCTCCCCTTGATTTTTTGACTGCATTCTTTTAAACATTGGAAAGCGATGAGCTCGTTGAACTTCTTGCTCCCAGTTCCATTGGGCCAAATCTGGAAAAGCTCCTTTCAGAAGCTTCACTGTAAAAGCCAGAATGTCCTCCCCCTCCACTTTTCCTCCAGGCCAAGGAGGCGGACATTATTGCGGCGCTGGCGGTTCTCGAAATCTTTGAGTTTCCAGTCTACGTCTCGTGATTGCTTCTCCTGTGCAGCTTTAAAAACCTGCAATTTCTCAACCTCTTCCTCAACCGCAGCCGTTCGGTCTTCTACATGGGTTATTCGATCAGCCATATCGGAACATAGCTTATTTGGTTTTCTGATCGCCCCCTGAAGCTTCATGGTGGCAAGTTGTGACCTCTTACTTTCCTGCCTAGCCTCCCCCTGCATTTGTTTCAGCGCCGAATAGAGTAACTCCATTGTTGGTGTAGGAGGGGTACTATCTAGATTGTCGGCTCCGCTTATACCCACTGCTTCGGGGGCATTACTCGAGCAGGCTGTCAATGTAGAAGCAGAGTAATCCCATTCCAGACGCCTGCTGGCTGAGTCCGCAGATCTATCTTTTGTCCTAGCTCGTCGTCTAGAGATCACAGATTGGTTATGATGCCTCTTCTGTGTGGCTGGGGACTCTTCTCCTGAGGCACTGTCTTGCGATGTTTCCTGCTCACTGATCTGGGATGTATCCGAATCATCATTCAGCGAAAAAAACTTATCTCCTTCAGGGGAGAGCACAGGAGCACTTGCCCAAGTCGAGATAGTTCCCTGATCCCCCTGCTCACAAGAGATACTACACAGGTTACCAGCATGACTCTCAGCAGTTCCCATATTTAAATGAGCCTGTGTGGTTACTATCAGATGGCCTGGTAGTAACTGAGGATCCATTGCTGTTACACCATTGTTTGCATTCACCAACACTATTTCAGAACTGTCACATAAGCCACTAGGATCTGCATTTCCTTCCTCACCCTCGACTAAACTGCTAAAGTGACTGGCTGCCATGCTGGACACTGACACATAGCTCCTACCGTCCGTTTTTAAAACATCAAGTTGCCCATTAGGTTCTTTTTCCTCACATTGCCTTGTGCTGCTCATATCTAGATCCACCACAGTATTTTCCCCGTTCTGAGGCAGAGGTTCGGAGCAGGAACTACATGTCCCAGAATGCATCGGGTCGGCAGTAAGGAGACCCATCTCCTGAATGCGGCTGATTGCATCCTTCATCTGAGGGAAAGCTTCCATTCCAGGCCGCAGTGTTAGGACTGAAGGGTCGACAGGTATGCCCGTGGTATTCACTGGAGATCCCGCTGAGGTAGCGCTTAACCCCCCGAATGCTTCTAATACCGAGGGTTGGCGCATTGAGCTTTCCCCAGCAATAGCCAAACGCAGTCTCGTCCCACCAGCCACACCAATTTCAAGCACTCTGGACCCCTCACCTTTCTTTATCAAACCTCCACGCCGTGTCTGCCCGAAATTGCCCCCAGAATCGGGCGCCCCTGATTGCTCTTTCCTCTCTCTCCTTTCCTTGGCGGCGTCTTTCGCTTTCCCATCCTTAGTATCTCTGGCATCACTCACAGCATCTTTAACAATGTCCTTCGCGGTATTCTGATCTTTAAACACCTTAATTATCTTCGGGGCCATATTCCGACACCACCACTGCTTGAAAGGCACAATTATCTTGCATAAAGTCAGCAAAAGCCAAGAAAACCGCACACCACTGAAAAAGCCGCCCAGAGAACAATGAGGGCTATACCGATGTTTCAGGCAATGTTCATATGCAGGTTGGGAGACCGAACCACCCGAGTTTCCCTCGGAGCCAGCAGCCGGAATCAGCAGAGTCTGGGCAGGGCTAGCAAGAACCCGGTCAGGCATATCGTTTCCATTCAGCCATCCATTCCCACGAGAATATGTTTACAAACATTATGTTGCTTGGGTCCCGGTCTGAGAGCTAGTGTAATTATTCTTATTCATTCATAGTTCTATTTTGCAGTATGAGATCAATTTGGTCTGTATAATTTTCATATTGGAGCTCTTCTAAAGTTGTGTCACAATTTGTCACTGTTACTGGTTTGTTTTGTTGTTTTCGTTGTTTGGCAATTACTTGGCATTTTGCTTCAGGCCGTTTAATTAGTTCCTGGTTCCAATGTCTAACAAGCGGAGAGTAACTGGGAAAAAGCGAAAAGGGCACAATCAGCCTCTTACTTATTACGAATGCTAAATCGAGAAATTTGGGGGCATATGTACAAGTCCCTATCACCAGCACAACGTCACTTTTACGGACGTTGTGGTGGTGATAGGGGCTGCGCCTTATGTACAAGGCAGCGTTAAACCACTTAACATGGCTTAACGCCGCCTTGTACATAAGGCCCCCTTTCAGGCTATGGTTAGCGTGAAAGGGGTGGGCAGTGGGTGTTGCGGTGGGCGTTCCACCGCAACACCCATTCATTTTGACGCTGCCCCCTATGTACAAGGGTGGCTTACATAGGAGGCAGCGCCAAAATTAAGACCAGGTAAATCCTGGTCTTAAGTTAGCGAAACGAGGAGAAATGCATTATTTCTCCTCGTTTTGCTTTTTCCATGTGTGCTGCCTTGTGCAGCACACATGGAAAAAGCAAAATGCCATGGTTTGTTTATGTACAGGAAGGTGTCCCTGCCTGTACATAAACAAACCTTAAAAAAATGCCATTTTGTCACTTTCATGTGTGCTGCATGTAGCAGCACACATGAAAGTGACAGAATGGCATTTTAGGATTGTTTGTGTGCAGTAAGGGACACCTTCCTACACATAAACAATCCTCCCCTGCACACAGACACCCTTGCACTATGGTGCAAGGGTGCCTGCGTTGGTGCTAAGTTGCTAAACTTAGCGCCATCGCAGGGGAAAATGCAAGGCTGCACCACATTCTTGTAAATATGGTGCAGCCTTGCGTTTCAGAAGTGGCGGAGCGCGGCGTTAAGCCAAGGAGGCTAACGCCGCGCTCCGCACTTCCTTGTACATATCCCCCTTGATTTTGTATTTGTATTTCCTTTGTTCGTGGAATTAGTCCTAGTAAGCAAGAGTTCGGGTTAATTTCAATCCTAATATTAGTCCCTTTTTCTGTTTTTTCTTTGTCTTCCTCCCCAGAATAGTCTGATTTTGTCACAGGCCCAGAACATATGTATCAAGCCAGCTTGGTTTGCCGAACATTTGGTATGTTCATCAAATAGTTTCATACTTGTGTGGAGTCTTTCAGGAGTCAAATATGTGCAATGTAAGATGTTATGATGTATAAGTTTAAGTCTGGTGATACGTCTGGACATCTATTACAGAGCTTTTGGAAAGGCATGACGTAGAATCCACCACCTCATCTATAGAACCTTGCAATTCTCTGAAACTCCATTTATCAGCCCACTGAGCAGCTAAGCTTTTAGGAATCCATCTGTAAGGAAATCTAAAATGTGAAATGGATTACAAGATGTGAAGTTAATGACCATGTCCTCTACACCAGCTTTAGCAAAGGAATCATTGCTTAACATAACAAGTGATCATAGATAGACATGGGAGACTTAGATGTTTAGAGCTACACTTTAGAACATATCTCTTGTTGAAGATAACCTTTCAAACTCCACGCTATGAGGTGAAAACAGCAAAGATTCTGAAGGGAAGGATATTGAAACTGAAGAGAAGGAAACAGAGGAAGATGGAAGATAAAAGGAGACAAAGCTTACTGGAGAATGACCGGAAACTAAGGTCGATGTGGCCAAAATGGAGCAATCAGGATTATTTTCACTGCTTCATGACACATCTTTTCCACCACCATTAGGGGGAGAGGAATCATAGAGAAGGCATACTAAAAGACTGTGATATCAGGCTTGTGAGAGTACATCCACTACCTGAACACCCAAATACCATCTCGCTGAACAAAGCTTAGAAAGGAGCACAGTCTCTGGGGATGCAACAGGTTGGGAGGCATGCAGGTCCAAAAAAAGAACACCAAACTGACTTATCGCCATCTGAAACACTTCCTGAGATAGATGATAAGATACTGGGGAAACACTTTTCTGAGCTGATTCGCCCTTAAGTTCTCTTTCCAGGGCACATAGGAAGCCTGCAGAGATCTCTGCCAAAGAAAAGCTCTTCTGAGCTAAATTGGCAAGCGGAGGCCATCTTGTTCTCTCCTTCTGGCAATTGATATAAACTTTCAACACCTAGTTGACTCTACAAATGAAACCCACTTTCTCCAGCAGATAAAGACCAAATCCCTGATAGCCATACCAAATTGCAGAAAACTGTCTCCAGGTTGAAGAATAGCAGCCTCGATTGCTGAACATTGGTGTAGAAATTCCCAGTGTGGCAACCCAGCTCCAACTGCTGGTATCTGTAGTCAGAACTAAATAAACAGAAGGAGACAGGGCAACCCTTTGCTTCAGATGTTCTGGGACTTATCACTTCTGTAGATCCTGAATTTTTCCTGGTGATATAGGAACCTAGTCTACTCTGGAGACGCGTGAGCAAGGAGATGCATCACCAAGGGTCTGATATGAATCCTTCTCCATGAACTATGCCAGTAGCTACTACTAAAAATCGCTGAATTCACACCACTATTGAGACAGAGGCCTCTGATGATTCTTCAGTAGTCTTAGATTAGATCATAGAGAAAGACTTCTATCTTACGGAAGAAAAACAGATTCTAGATCTGTTCTGAAAAGTCCTGCTTCAAGCAGTCTCTCTTGAGATTGAATAAGATATGACTTTGTCACACTCAGGATGTATATATTGGGGAAGATTTACAAACTTATAACGCATTGCAGTGTAGCAACCAAAATGACTGCTCTGCTTTGCGCATAAGGGAGAAAGTGGAACAGTGCCATATCCATTAGGGTATAGATTCTGTTATCGCTCTCCCTGTGCTGACAAGGCACATAACCTTGCATCATAGTGTAAGGGTGTGCATGTGATGTGAAACATAGTTTTAGACAGGAAGGGGATCTTTCCAGTACAAAATAATATGCGTACGCGTAATTTGACATGTTTTCTACTTTGCATATTTGCTGTACAGTTCAGTACACATGCAAAATTGGAAACGTTTGGAGAAAAAAGACATTTCTACAAATTAATGGCAGCCTCAAAGAGGCAGTAGGTTTTGTTGCAGAACCCTATCCACAAATTTTAGTAGATAGGGGTTTCCTTCAAAAGCCATGGGTGCTTACATGGGAACGCTCATGTACCACCCATGGTATGCACCCATGACACAAAGCAACGAAAAGCAGCTCTAGCACTACTTTGTGTTACTTTAGGACTACTTTCCAGCAAAATAAAATTTTGCACTAGAAAGTAAATCCAAAATCAGCAGTTTGTGCTGGTTTAAGTCACTATTGTGGATTATCCGGATAAGGAAATATCAGCACACCTTCGAAATGATGAGAAGTCACTAAAGGTGTATATGCTTCAATGAATACTCGAGGAGCAGTTAAGTGTCCGAATGGGAGAAAATAAAATTGGGAATGAAGAGTTACTACTGAAAATCATAGAAATCTCTGGGACTCCTGATGAATTGGAATCAGGAAGCAAGTGTCTATTAAGTCTAATGTCACCAGAAGGTTTCCTTGAATTCAGTTCATGGAGTCCAGAAAATGTTCCTATGTGGCCCCCACTTGTTCCAGAGAAGGATGTAAAGAATTGGTCAGATCGTATAGACATGTCTTATTTGTTTTGGGAAAAATAAATCTTTTATTCTGGCAAGACAGTTAATGGTATTTCAAATGCCAGACCTAAAAAAAGTCCTTGAAGTAAGTTCAGCATAAGGAGTGAGCGTTTCATTGACTTTTACAATTGTTTTACATTGTAGTTTTCCATAAGCCAGAAACAAGAGAGAGAGTGCCTTTAAGAGTCAAGGAGGCAGGGTCCCAAAGACAAACAATGAAAATTCTCCTGGGCAAAATATTAAATCCCTTAAAGTACAAACTGTGAAGAAACTTTCTAAACAACAAGACACAAATACACAAAATATAATATTTATTAAATATAAACACATGTAATGCACATCATAATGCACAATGTAAATAAAACTCACAAGCAAACTCCATGTCTGAACATCAATTTTAGATATAAATAAATACATACATTATTGACATTTTCTATCACACATCCATATATATTTATAAAAATGTCTAAAATCAAATGTGGCGAGAAATACACCTATTTGGCCCGTCAACGCATTTCAGTGGATAAAATTATAGAAATCACCTTCTTCTGGGCAATTATTGTATATTATTTAACTTTATTAAGATTCCTTACAGGATGACTAGGGGGGAGTTGTGCCCTGCGCTGATTACATTTCAAAGGACCCTGCCTGCAGCACACACAAAGGAACATGACACCAAGCCTGCCCTTGCCTTTGTCAACCTAGACAGGTTGGAGCCAAACCCAGGGGCAGAGCTGACCAGAACCAGTTTTGGGGGACGGTCGGGAAATTCCCCTCCCCCACCCACAAAGGAAGGCACCAGGTATAAAAGTGGGACCTCCAGAACCTCTTGTCATAACATTCCTTAACAAATGGAAGATTCAGAAGAAGTACTTTCCTGTTGCCAGATAGACTGCCCTGCTGTTGGAAGTACTGCCTGAAGAAGAAAGAAAGTCAGTTGGGTAGGCTAACCTCCTGTGTAAACTACAGGAACACAAGAAGCTTCCAGAGTCCTCCCTTCAACTGCCTAGCTGACCAGCACCAACTTGAACTGCCTCAGTTCTGCTACTGGCCTCTGATGGAGTGAATCCTGATCCCCAAGACGTGCCCCACAGATCCTGGTCCCTTGTCTGGTATCAGTGTGAACTCCTTCTCAAGAAAATGTGAAAATCCTGAAGTTGGGCTCCTTGCAACCCCGAAGTGACCTCTCCACACCAAGAATCGACTGCCGATGACTGTCAATGCAAAGCTCCAGTGGAACCAGCTCCCTTTGCGCTGACAGAGACCGTCCGCGATGACCGGCAATGCAAGACCTGCACTTCATGCAAAGCAGCTGTCCCCGATGATCAACCAACGCAAAGCTCCAGCGATGACCAGATTTTCGCACTACAGTAACAACTGTCCGCAACGTTCCACCTGCTCTTTGCACTGAAAGCCTCCTCCTCTCGGCCCCCACCGACACAAACGGAACTCTTTCGGGCGGACTTGAGAAGGTAACTCTTCAGTGGGACTACCTGGTCCCTGTATCTGAACACACTCCTTTGTGATTATCATGAACTAGTGACTTTCCTCCACTCTAGCCCAACCACATAACCACAAGTGGTGCTTTTCGCCTCTTGGTGCCGTTTTCCCCTAAAAAATGTTTAATTAATATTGCTGGTTCTCCTGATTGTATTTAATTAGTTTTGGTGTCATCTTGTTTATTAAAATTTACTCTATGTTTCTAAATAGGTTTTGGATTTTTCTTGTGTTATGTTTTCACTTTATTACTGTTTGCATGCTGTATAAATACTTTACGCATTGCCTCTAAGTTAACCCTGACTGTGCCAAGCTACTAAAGGGTTAAGCACAGGTTACTTTAGCGACTTTTGTGGTTCAGCCTGATAAGGACCGTGTTTACTATGTGAGTGGGGCTTCCACCCCTCTCAAACTGATAACCCGATTTCTTACAACTCCCAACATGCACTGCACTCTGGGTGGTGCTTATTAAAGTGTAATAGGCATTTATGACCTGTGTATCCTGGGCACAAGCAGGTAGGACGAGTTATTGAGTGGATTGCCAAAGACTGTTGCACTTTATGGGTGGCAAATGTTCAAATTCAGAAGTAAAGGCCGACATGGGCATTTTAATGCAATGAGTGATGCTCTGCCAAGTTCTCTAACGCAAGTTATGAGTCATTTCAGCTAAAAAAAAGTCTCAGCTTTTTCTTTTGCAAAATAGTGAAATACTAGAATGTGCTTGCAAATTGTGAATTTTCGTATGCAATGGAAGCAAGGCAGAATGCAAAATGATGTCTGATAAAAAAAATATCAGGGTTGGCTAAAATTGTCACAAGTGAGATGGGGACATTTATTTTGTTTAATTTATTTATTAGAGTACTTTTACACAAATCGCTTTACAAATGAAACATCAAACCTAAGTCCTCATTATGAGTGGGCCAATATTTACTGATAAGTGCAGTAAAGACTGTTATGAAGGTCATAAAGAATGGAGATCAGTAGGTTAAACAAAGGTTGAGCTTGTAGGATGACAAGGACAGGTGTGCTGAAGCATCATATGGAAGCGAACAATCTATTACAGGCCATCCTTTGTATACCATAATTAAGCAGAGTGTTGTCAACTGCTAAACAAAATCAGCAGATCTAGAGACACCCTTTTTTGATTTGGAGGAGATAGGTCGGTCTTTAGCATGGCCACGCAAGAGGAGTTCCAGCTACAGATGGACATTTTTCATCCGTTTTAAATGGGAAAGGGTGACCTAAAGCCTTAAACATTGGTAGAAAGCAAAGACAGACTTTTGGCTAGAGATCTATTTTCCTGTTTTTCCTTGCCCAGCGAGTTTCAAAGTCTGGTTTAAATTTACTGATGGTTGGACCTTCTGAATGCTTTATTTCAAGTCCATCTGCAGGACCATGAAAGATCAATGAGGTTCTTCAGACTTTATACCTTTGATAAAAATCTGCTCCTCAGTGAGCCTGATCACAGCAAAGAGGTATGGCTACCGGGCGACCCCCGAAGAGGAATGGGCAATGTCTGAGCAGAAAGCCTGTTTGCAGAAGAAAGAGACACCAAACAGTGTTTACATTGCTTGTCTGACAGGTGCTTTGGAAGGATGGCCAACTACAAGTTGCAAGGGTATATAACCGTGGCCGAAGGGCAGTATTGGTCGGGCTTTTGAGAAGAGTAACATTTGCTTACTAGCTTCGGGAAACAATGTTGTTTAAAGAATAGCATTGTGACCTGATTACGAATGCCAAAGAACATTGTGATCCATTCACAAACAGGTGTTTGCAATTCTAAGTGGTGTGATGTTAATAACACCCTGCACTTACTGGGTTCATCACAGTTCGCACCACCCATTAACTTTCATAAGGTCAAGCCTGCCAGAATCTAATGGTTGAAAAATGCCTGATAAATACAGAGACATGCAAATTTTCGTCCACTAAGCACCAAAATGGACATTTTAATCACATTTTCAAGGCAAAACTCATGACGGGTAATTTACCATACCTGATAAATACCAAACCAAAGGATATTGAATTTTATTGTGTGAGACATATTCCATGTCTCTCAGGGTCACTCATAGTCAGGCCAATGGTGTCCTGGGAGCTGTGGTGGGAGTGGTGTTATACATAATGTTAATTTGGGGGGGGGTGAGGGTGGCCTCCAGTTTCCTTGCGCCTTTTCGAACAGAAGGACATCTCAGGACTATTTTGGAATATGAACGACATACTGTAAAGTTTTTGTGTATGAGGCCCCTTCTGGAGGAAGGTTTCCTGGTAAGCAAATTACAACTTTGTGCTTGGTGACTTCAGCAACTGCAATATTGGCTTACTATTGGATCAGACTACCATCAGGTCAAAATCCTGTTGCAAGCCTCTGTGGTTATTTGCTTTGTGGAAAGAACACCCTGCATGACTGATTAAGCACCCTTCACTAATCTCAGACAACAAGTGAATCCCTTGTTTCGAAAAAGTAACTGCTTAGAGATGACAAGCATTGTTAGAGCTCTTATGCCTCACCAGCAGAAAAAGCTGCTGACTTTGCCAATGCTTTTTTGACTTAGATTGCTGTCCTGATTGTGTTTGTGTCACAGCAGTCATCTCTGATCAGGTTTCAAAAAACAATTCTATATGCCTGAAAAGATGGCTTCTGGGGATTCATGTGCATCCATGACGACCATCTTTGAATGCATTTGTAATGTTTTAACAAATGTCATTCAAATATGGTTGCAGTGGATGCCCTTATCCAGGGTGGCCATCTTTGAATGACGTTTCTCAAAATAAAGGCAATCTATTAATAGGTGCATACTGCACATTCATAATTGCAGGTGGCCATCTTGCAATGGTTAAAAAAAATGTTAAGGTGGCCAATCACTCTCAGCAGTCAAAGAGTTAGGAAAAATGCATCACCCATATTTAAAGCGTGAAGCATGTACACATATTTGAGCATCAAGAATGTAGAAACATAGGACAGAGCGAAACAATAAACTTGCCAATACATAAGTCAAGGAAAACTGAGAGAAAGAGACTGGGACTCAGGGATTCGACGCTTTGGATGACAGGCCACTGACATTTGGTGAAAAGACTAGTGTGTTCCAGCAAGTAGTAGCTCCAGGTGGTCTGGTCCTCTAAAAAGCATAGGTCCCACAGTAGTTACGGGTCAGACTGGGCAGAAGTAGTATAAAGAGGCAGAAACCTTGAACATGGCAGCTGGTAACATTGTTTTTGGGTTGTTACGGCTCCCACTACTCACTTTAGTTTGCTCACTGGCTTTTGCGTTCCTGCACAATTATTGTTCAATCTCTCTTGTTTCCTGTTTTCCAGTTTCTTTCAATTCAATATTGCTCAATATTGGCTTCATATGTTTGTGCCCTTGTTCTGTTCCCTCCTAACCCCTCAGGCCTGCATGAATGAGCCTTCAGATATTTAATGGAGAGTATTTAATTGGAGGGTGGGATTTATATTGATTCTGCCTGCCAATTTGCTCATGTATTCCAACTGATCATGACAACCATCAATAGCGTGGTAGGCGCAAAAACTGTAAAAAAAAACAAAAAAAACTAAGGGGCTTGCGGGGCACGAGGATGCTAGGTGGGGTGAGGAGAAGTGGGGAAGAGAGAGTGATGGGGATCAAAAAAGGAGAAGGAGAGTAAATATTCCCTCCTGACACTGCAGAGTAAGGTCTGATGTCAGCAGTGAAAGGATACATCATCTAATCAGAACATTGTGAGACAAAACATAAGGATAGGGCGGAAAGCCGTCAAATCAGGGAAGTTAGACACACAACAAAGCTATCCAATCATGAGCAAGGTGCTGGCCTAAAGCCAGCTGTAGGCATATGTAATCATGTAGGAACAATATGTCTTGCCAGCAGACAGCTCATGTTTTCTTTAGCCAAGACCTAAAAAATAAAAGTGTATCATTAATTAAAAGTACCAAGACTGGCAACATTGTGATATGGTTCAATCACCCCAAAATAGGCAGGGATGTATAGATATCATATAACAAAATCCACAAAGAAGGGGCCCCAGTGATTAACATTCGTGCAACTCCAAAGATGCAAATACTAGAAGGTCATGTTAGAAAGTGGGTCTGGAAACAGTGCTTACTGCTTAGTGTGGCTTGAGCACTCGGTGAGCTGGCATTCAACCTTTTTGTGCTAAGTTCCTTTCAGAATAGGAAATGATGGCATTCATCACAGAGTATTGGGGCTGTCTGGATTGAGCAAACACAAGGAGATGATGGAAAGAGCGCTGAAACCTTTCAGACACTCACTCCAGGTCACAGATCTGGATTGAATCCATCATCGTTCTTTAGCTCACTTCGCCACCTCACTTCAGACCCAGCTGTATGCAAATCAGATTCTAACCCAGATCTGTGACTGGGGGTGAGTGTCTGAAAAGTTTCAATGCTCCGTCCATCATCTCCTTGTGTTTGCTTTGTCTGGATTGAGACCAGCATAGGTTTTGTACTGGAATGGTACCCTACTAGTACAAAAAGCTATGCCTAGACTAACTTCAAAACTTCTCAAACATGGTAGGTGAGCTATAGAGTACAACTCACATGCAAAGATTGAACTGCTTGGAGAAATGAAAACACTTCTCCAAGTTAACGTCTGCCTCAAGGGGCATTATTTTTGGCACCAAGCTCAGTCTACAAGCGTTTATGGATGTGGCTTTGAATCAAAAACTATGGGTGGTTGTGTGGAAACACCCATTTACCTCTCATAGAACACCACCTTGATGCTAAGGAACACAATGTGGTTCATGGAGTTACATTGCTCTACTTTTAGGCACTTTCCAGTTCGAATAACGTTTTATTTTGCATTAATAAGTAAATAACTAATTGCAGGTTTACATCACTTTTTGTGACTTTCCATTGGCACCAAACCTTGATAAGTCTGACCCTGTTGGCTTGGAAATTTACATGTGTGTCTTTTAATAAGAAATGAACTGATACGGAAGTCACAGCATTGAAACTCAAGCACGACATCATGTAGTGACTAGCCAGTGAAATGTACTGTTACAGAAAATATTTTGCCTCATTTACTTTTAACTGGGAAACGCACATTAGATGTTAATAATACATTGATCATTATTTTTCTATTTATTTTAATGTCCCCATTTGCAAGTGTAACATTACGATCAAAATGACCAGTCCATTTTCATATTTTCTAGTTTCCGCTCACCAGGTCCTATCAACCTCATTAGAATTCCCAGAATATGCAGCTGTTAACAGTAATTCAATAATGACAGAGAAGTATTGAAGTACATTTTAACAGTCCATCAGTTAATCATTAAAATTACCCGAGCTAGCTGATATAGATTCTACTAATGTTTTAGTGAAACGTAATTTCAAATAATAGATGAGATAATGACAGATATTTTTAAGCAGTCACATTGGAGAGCAAAATACTGCTATCAGCATCTAGTGTCAAAACTGGCTTACCGGGGGATGCACAACTAGTTGCAGACTTAAACTACGTTATAGGAGAATCTACTTGTGGCAGCCGAACTAAGGCACATGTGTGCTAAGTATACTCGGGCTTTTTGCAATCGCAAAAAAAAAGCAATTTCAGATGTACAAAATATCAAATTATGATTCAGTAGCATGTTATCGACTCACATTTTTTGTTTGCAACCAAATACCAATTCGATATTTGAAGAGGCGTCTCTCACAAATACCAAAGCAGAATGGTGCGTATGGTTGCAAAACATCAACAATCTCCCAACTACAAACATGTAGTGGTAATCCATTTGTAAATGGGAAGTGTTCCCAAGGGGGCCACGTGATCCCTGCATCTTCTTAAACAAACCAAAAACAAAGAAAGAAACTTTTCTTTTTAAACGCAGCACAGTTTCCTTGAAGGGAAATGGGCTGCATTTAAAAAACAATATTGCTTTATTGAAAAGCAATCACTGACACGGTGGTCTGATGAACCTAGGAGGCCACCATCCCTGTGTTGACGCCCATTTCTAGTGGGTCACACATTGCAACCTACCTCATTATTATTCATGAGGTAGGTCGATTTGCGACTTACTAGGAATCGCTCAGTCAGTTACAAGCCAATGATGCAGTAACACAGGTTTTCAGAGGGAGAAGCCAAGAAAGTGTGAGAGTATGGCCCATAAACTCATGCTGAAGACCAGCAACTTTTGGTGTGTGGTCAGCTGATAAAACTGAAGCATTCTTGTGAGGTGGGAAGGCACCTGCCCATGGAACACTTTGTGGGTTAGGCACAGCATCACGATTACAACATTTTGATGGTCTGAAACCAATATAAAACTTTAAACCAAACAATAGTTTAATTTGAAAATTAGATGTGTAGTTGAAAAATGCCATGTAAAATAAATTCAGTTTTTTTTAGAGACAGATAACAGGCATGTTTGCCTAAATCGAAGAAGGTCAGAATCTGATTGCTGATATACACTAATGTGTAGCCTTATGGCGATAAAACTCTTGTATCAATCAATCAATCAATCAATCAGGGGTTTGTTAAAGCGCGACTACTCACCCGTAAGGGTCTCAAGGCGCTAGGGGTGGGGGGGGGGTGCAGGTTCCAACCATCAATGAGGGGGTCTGTCAAAGAGCCAGGTTTTGAGGTTTCTTGCGAAGATGGGGAGCGATGTTGTCTGTCTGAGGTGGAGCGGAAGGGCGTTCCATGCTTTGGCCGCGAGGAAGGAGAAGGAGCGGCCTCCCGATCTGGTCTTTCTGGTGCGGGGGACCACGGCGTAGGAGAGCTGGGCTGATCGTAGGGTCCTTTGGGGTGCGTGGAATTTGAGTCGGCTGTTCAGGTATGCTGGTCCGGTGCCGTGGAGGGCCTTGTGTGCGTGGGTGAGCATCTTGAAGGTGATTCTCGCCTTGACAGGGAGCCAGTGGAGTGTGCGCAGGTGCTGGGAGATGTGGCAGTGTTTTGGCAGGTCTTGCGGCGGCGTTCTGGATGTTCTGTAGCTTGAGGGTGAGGTTTTTGTTTATTCCGGCGTAGAGTGCGTTGCCGTAGTCGAGTCTGCTGGTGACCAGGGCGTGAGTGACGGTCTTTCGGTGTTCGAGGGGGATCCATTTGAAGGTCTTACGAAGGAGGCGGAGGGTGTGGAAGCAGGAAGACGAGACAGAGTTGATCTGGCGGTCCATTTTGAGCTCGGAGTCCAGGATGATTCCCAGGTTGCGTGCGTGGTCCGTGGGGGTTGGCGGGTTTCCGAGGGCAGGGGGCCATCGGGGGTCGCTCCAGGCATCGTGGGAGTTTTGTATCCGAAACTCTTTTACACTAATTGGATCATGAGTGGCTAGCAAGAATCCTTTACCATATTAGGGTCAATGTACTCAACTCTACTTAAGGGTCTATACAATTTTGTGTTGCTAGAACTGGTAGAATGTGAAAAAAAGAGATTGATATCTAGTTAGTTAACTAGGTAGATATGTATTGGTATATATATAGCTTGAACCTAGCTGTGAAGCAACAGAGCATTGTACATGATGTGAGGGGTTGAGAGATCATCTACAAGACATACATCAAGTGGGGATTACACAAATGCATTTTACACACATTTAGGCACAGAGAGACTATGGGCCTAATTACGATTTTAGTGGATCCGCCACCGACAGGCCATCGGTGGCGGGCCCACCGACATACAGGCCATCGGTCCGACCGCCGCATTTGGATACAGGCTGTCAGACTGCAGAAGTCATGGGGAAAGACTGCTGCCTCTGACAGGATCCAAGATCACATCAGGGCGGCGGGCGGAATCCCATCCCTTCAATGGAGGCGGTGCCTGCGCAGGCTCCGCCGTAGGTATTAGGATGTCACTTTCCAAATGCCTTTTCATGCTGATCTGACCGCCATGAAAAGGCAGTCGGAAATGGGCTTTGAGGGCCCTAAGCATGGAGGCCCGTCCCCCGTGGCCCACTGCTAAGTGACCCTTGGGGCACATGTAGTGCATGGATGTGCACAAAGTGCTTTTTTCTACTGCGGCTTATGCTGGGGCCCTTTTCCTGGGATGCAGTGCTTGCGGTCTCATCCTAACTGGGAGTATCAGACCGCCGACTCATTGTCGGGCGGTCTCCTGCCCACTGCGATGGCGGTCGGTGGTCCGACAGACCGCCATCGTAATAAGGGCCTAAGTGATTGGGCCCAGAATCACTCAATGTTGAGTTTAGCCTACTCTATCTTAGTGCAGGCGCTGGGATTTGAACCTAGATTTCCAGGTTCCAAAGGCGACAGATGGGGATTCTATCCCACATCTCCTCCCTAGAAGAACTAACATAGTACAAAGCAGTGTTTAAAGAAGCTTTCAAAGCAACCAAGACTCTTCTGCCACATTCTCTATTCTATGAAATCTAGATAAAGTAACACTGAGCTTTGAAGAGAAGTGCAAAGTCTATCAGTCGCCACTATGTAGTGATAGTTCAAACACACTTCTCATTGAAAAGGCATTTTTATTGCCTATAACTTCTGAGTCCATGGATGGATTTTCACCAAAATTGCCATTTGTTTGGCATAGTTAACTAGAGTCCGACATGAGATTTTTTTTTATATTTGTGAAGGGGAAAAAAGTTAAGGGGATCAAAAAAGTTGGGTTTTCCTATTTCAGGTCCCATAGGATATTTTGCTTACGACTACAGCAGAAGCTGTTAAATTTATTTATGCCAAAGTTAGTATGAAAGTAAAACTTTATTCAGAAAGTGGGCTTTTATTGGTTTGGTGAAAAGCCATTCAGTAGTTTTGGAGATAAAGGTGTTATAAACAGTTGCCTGGTGGGCTTGACAGGGTTATCACTTTTGTATAACTTAGGCATTTAAGATCACAATTCTGAAAATTGCGAATCCTCTCAATCGCATTTGAATTTTTTTAATCAAATTTAATTGGCTAATGAAGAGCATTTATGGTTTTCCTGCCATCTTGAAAATTGGGACTTTTAAAAAAAGTGATTTTCCTGTTGTGGATATCGATATAACATTCTACAGTCATGGGGCTAGGGGTGTGAAAGGATACCATGAGGGATGCTCAACCCCAGGATAGTGCTGGAAAAATGCCCCAAAAGTTACATAAAACAGGTTCACTGTTGAATAAAACTAGGAAAATATGGAGAAATAATTACCCATTAAGAAAATAGGGAAAATCCACTGCTTGTTGCCAAAGGACATGCATAGCATATGGTGGCTATTAGCATCGGCAACCAGTGGTGTGTTGGCACCCCATTGGACGCAGTACCTAGCCTGAGGCCAGGCTCTACAACCAGCCACTGGTGCACATAGGGTTTGCACAGCTGGGGTTGGGCAGAGGGCCTGGCTGCAGACCTCAACCCTTGGTGTGCATGGCACAGCCCTGTATGGCTGAAAGTGTTGCACAATAAGTGTTGGCAACCCATGGTGGGTTGGTTGCTGGACCTTCTTTGATTAGGCTCCATTCTCTGATGAGATCTGTTTGTGCATAAATAGACAGCTTCCCTTGATTCAGTCACGCCTGAACATTATACCTTGAGTCTCTGTATGTGAGTTTGGTAAACACCAATTCATGGGGAGATTGGTCATTTTTTTCACTTTACCCATCTAAATGAATTGCCACATGTTCTAATAACTGCACATAATCTACTGTCAGGACCATTTTGGAGATAACTGTTCTCTCTAGATACTCACCATTCTTCAGTTGGAATCCAATGGACCTTTTCTGTCCGACTACTTGATAGGTTTCAGTTTATCTATCTTTTTATTGGCAATAGGGACCTTAGTATTAGTCCAAATGACCGAATTCTGATACTGTTTCTCTTTCTCTCTTTCAGCAGGCTTTTGACTTGTGCCTGAATGAATGTCATTTTAAGAAGTCTCAGTTGATTTCTTGCCATGCCTTGCTGTTGATTTCTCAGAGGGTTTTCTTGATCGATCTGCCTCCTGTTGGTTTAAGGGTTCAAAATTCCCCTTTTTCAAATATAATGGTTTGAAATCTTCATTTGATCATTTTGATCTGTTTCTCAGACCACTGACCAGGTGGAGATTTCCATCATGCACCCAAAGTCTGGTCATTTTCTATTTGAGGACCAGTTTGCACATTATTAAATTGCATTTCTATTTTGGCATTTATGTCTTGCATATTGATTTCTACTGTAGTTGCAGGGAAAAGTTAGCCTAGATGTTCATTTGCCAATTTAGCTCATTGCTTCATTTCATTTCCCTAATCCACGTAAAGTTAATTTTCCCTATTGAGAAAGCTCTTCCCAAACACCTCTACCACATCTTGGGATGGTCCACTCCTCGCGCTGCTCTGGAAGGGGTCTCTGACCATTTTGAGTGTGGGAAAGTGGGTCTCTAACCATTTGCAGGGTGGGAAAAGGTCAGATTTTAGTTTATGAAAGCCCACCAATGTACATTTGTGGACCTCAGCTCAAGTCTTTACAAAGCGAATCACATCTTATTCCTCTTACATTTCATCCATTTAATGGGATTTACTACAGTACCACACTCATGGTGTAGAGGTCCACAGTAGTAAAACCATTTATACTTTCCAGGATTACCTTTGCAAATTCTTGAGAGGTGTAATTTCAGCCATGAATGTAAGTTTACATCCAAACAATCTTTGTGAATTAGGCCCCTGCCTTCCCTCGGAGCAGTCTTTTCTAACTAAGTGACATAATTCTATTTTGTTTCAGTCAGAAAAGAAATCCTGTTTCTTGGGGCCATTGCCAAGGTAGATTACCTGAGCTCAAGTAGGAGAGATGTAAGCGGTGGGCTCTTGGACCTTCAGCACTCCCTGCACATTCTGGCACAAAAGTGTAATTTGCTCCTCCTAATATTTCATCTTGGCTTCAAACTTTTGGAGCAGAATGGATGCTTCTGTTTGGTTCTTCCCACTGAGGGAGACCTTTGTAATTCACTCCCCCTTTAGGAAATCAGTAAGTTTGCAATACCCCAATAAATAAGTGGTCACTCCGATCAGATTGCCTGAGTTCCAATGGAACCTGTGGCCTTTTCAGAGAACAGGAGAGCTACCAGGGAAATTTCACTGCTTTCGCTCAGTTCTGCTTTTGTGTGAATAGGTGTATTTTTAGTCAGATCGAGATTTTAGAGTATCACTTACATCTGAAGGTAGTATAGCCGACCTTCACCCTGCCTCATCAAAATAAGTATAAACCCGATTGTTTTTAATTATTTAAAATTACGAATCTCTTCTACAAATCACCTAAGAATTAGCATCATCGTAAAAAATAAAAACCTCAGCCATTAAAAATAAAATTTAAATGAGAACTAAATGCGCCTAAGCTTTCTTCATCACACCAAGCAAACACAAGGAGATGATGGGCGGAGCGCTGAAACTTTTCAGACACTCACCCCTAGTCATAGATCTGGGTTGAATCCATCATCGTTCTTTAGCTCACTTCGCTACCCCAGTTCAGACACAGCTATATGCAAATCAGTCTTGACCCTGTTCCTCATGGGAACAGTCCAATCCGAACTGCCAAGCCATGTCTTCCCTGGACCAGAAACAAGCATCCTGGGACCTGTTTCAGGGTAACACCCCTCTTCAGCCAGGCTAGCTTGAATCCAGTGGCAAAGTGAGCAAGGGACCCACGTCTGGGCATACCCTGCCAACTTAGGGCAAACAAAGCAAACACAAGGAGATGATGGACGGAGCTCTGAAACTTTTCAGACACTCACCCCCAGTCATAGATCTGAGTTGAATCCATCTTCGTTCTTTAGCTCACTTTGCCACCCCAGTTCAGGCACAGCTATATGCAAATCAGTCTTGACCATGTGCCTCATGGGAACAGTCCAGCCCGAACTTCCAAGCCATGTCTTCCCTGGACCGGAAACGAGCATCCTGGGACTGGTTTCGGGGTAACACCCCTCTTCAGCCAGGCTAGCTTGAATCCAGTGGCAAAGTGAGCAAGGGACCCACGTCTGGGCATACCCTGCCAACTTAGGGCAAACAAAGCAAACCCAAGGAGATGATGGAGGGAGTGCTGAAACTTTTCAGACACTCACCCCCAGTCATAGATCTGGGTTGAATCCATCATCGTTCTTTAGCTCAGTTCGCCACCCCAGTTCAGAGACAGCTATATGCAAATCAGTCTTGACCCATTGCCTCATGGGAACAGTCCAGCCCGAACTGCCAAGCCATGTCTTCCCTGGACCGGAAACAAGCATCCTGGGACCGGTTTCGGGATAACACCCCTCTTCAGCCAGGCTAAACAAATTAGTCTTAAATCCCTAGCTATATTATGCTAAACTGCTTTGCAGCTTCAAATAATATTTCATAATATTTGCTGAGTATGTAAAGCCACCCATGATTCTACATGGCAGTATGTTAGAATCTGGGTAACTGGTTGATTGGGGTGTGCACCCTGGTCAAGCTGCAACCACAACCCTAGTCAGGGCAAGGCACAAGCAAGCCTCAAATTAACCTGTGCTCACCCCCTGGTATCTTGGCATAGAGCAGACAGGCTTAACTTAGAGGCAATGTGTAAAGTATTTGTGAAACACTTCAAACAGTACAAAAGTGAAAACACCACACAAAAAGATCCCACACCAGGTTAGAAGAATAGAGCTTAATTTAATAAATAAAACAAGACCAAAACAACAAATATCCAATCAGTAGAACTGGAGTTATGAATGTTTTAAGAATAAAGTGTAAATTAGAGCCTAAAAGAATGAAAGGGCCAACCGGAGATATCTGGTCGTGCTGGACCGGGTCAAAGCCAAAAGTTCAGGCCAACTGCGATAGAACACAGATCGGATACAGTCCCAGATAAGTCCAGCTGAAGTTTTACCCTCTCAAGTTTTGTGCCTAGAGTCCCGTTCATGTTGTATGGAGAGGGCTGCAAGGAGAGCGCCACATGCTGTGGTCGGCGTGGTGCAAAGAGCAGTCCGATAATTGCGGGCAGGCTGGATCTACGCTTTGGCGGTCCTCTGGGGGCGAACGATGCTTGCTGTGCAAAGAGACAGGCTGGCGACAGCTTGGCGTAAACTTTGGTGCAAGCAGCATGATCTTGATGGGAACGGGCCTGTTTGTGTTTGCAAAGAGCCCAAAAGTTTGATTTAAATAGCCTGTGAGCTACACCAAGGGCCCAAGACCTGCAAGGCACCACTTGGGGTCAGGAACTCACTGCAGCTGGGTCCAGGAGCTAGCTGGGGAGCCTTTTATGTCCCTCAGGCTGAGATCAGGAGGGCAGCAGACTAGCACTTTAAGTTACTCTGGGGTCCTGGGCTCAAGATGAAGTTGCAGGCCCAGTTCTTCTTCCCCAGACAAGAGGGCAGCAGGCAGCAGGTTAGCACAGCAGGGTAGCAGTTCCTTTAGAGCAGTCCAGCAGAGTGGTAGTCCCTGTGGCAGCACAGCAGTCCTTCCTTGCAGAGTATCCACAGATTCAGAAGTACACTGAAGAGTTGGTGTCTGAGGCCCTATTTTCTTACCCTGGTGCCCTGGTTCTGCTGGAAGCGTCTACACAGTGTTTTTGAAGTGTATGGAATTCCCTGCCTCCCCTGCCTTGGCTCCAAGGTGCCTGAAGTGACAATGCTTGGTTGTTAGGTCCTTTGCGTGATGGCAGACCACAGGCTATTCAGTTGTAAATGGGGCTGTGTTAAGCTCTGCCCCCCCATCTTGACAGCATATGGGCCATTCAGGCACACCAAATCCCACTACTGTATGACTGTCTGGGAGAAATTCACCAAGTCTAACCCGCAGCTAACCCAGTCATGTGACCCAAGACAGGCTACAGGCACAAAAGGGCAAAGGGCAGGAAAATGCGAACTATCTAAAAGTGGCATTTTCAAAATTGTAATCATCATTACAATTTCACAAACTCCAAACATGACTCAGCCACCATTGGAAATTACAGCTTATTAAATGTAATCAGGAATTCCCACTGTTATCCTATGGGAGGGCCTCATAGTAGTAAAAACAAATTTAGGAGTTTTTCACAACCAGGACATGTAAAAATTAAAAGTAGATGTCCAACCTTTTAATTACACAGCACTCTGCCCTAAGGGCTACCTAGGGCCTACATTAGGGGTGACCTATATATAATAAAAGGGGAGTTCAAGGCTTGGTAAGGGGTTACTATGCCAAGTTGACATGGCTGCTCAAAAGTACATTCAGGCTGCAGTGGCAAGCCTGGGACATGTTTTAGGGGGCTACTTAAGTGGGTGGCACAATAAGTGCTGTGGGCCCACTAGTAACATTTAATTTGCAGGACCTGGTATATGGTATACTGCTCTACAAGGATCTTACAAGTAAAATAAATAAGCCAATTGGGTATACACCAATTTAACCATGTTTTAGATAGACAGCACAAGCCCTTATTAGCAGTGGTAAAGTGCACAGTCTTAAAGCCAACACAAAGGAATTCAGCACAAAGTACAGGGTAAAAGGCAAAAGGTTTGGGGGTGACACTGCAGAGAGGGCCAGGTCCAACACAGTAGGTCTCAAGTCAGGTCATGTTTGATAGCATTTTATTCCCAGTGGCGGAGTGATCTGCTTTGCCTTATGGAATCTATGGAGAAGTTGAAGGCTCACAGTGCTCAGATCCTACATTTACTACCCAGGAGTGAAAACAATGATTCTGTTTATTATTGAGCCTGTGGAAGCAACAGTTTTTGTATCTCTTCAATTCCACCATCATGGAACATACTCAAGGTCAAATCACAAAGAACACTTCTAGCTAACAAACACTGTAGCAAAGAATAGAATGGATGGCAAAACAAATGCAGTCCAGTGTACCCACTAGCAGATCAGTTCAAATGCCTTTCTAAGAGAGGATAAGAATTTTCAATAGCTCTGATGAACAATTTATCAAATACGTAGCCCCTACCACCTGTAGAGTATTGAAATACCCCTTCATTTTGTGAATCACAGTTCCCTTCTCTTCAGCCTCATTTTGCAATCTCGGGGCTTTCAAAGTGGAGAAATAGCCTGTATTCCTCACTCAAAACAAAGGGAAATCTATAGATGGGTCACAACATTACACTGCACTTTTAAAGAGTAAGGTTTTCATTAAATTAGCAAAGTCAGTGCTGAGTTTTGGTGTTTGCCAAACACAGCTTTCTCTTCCAAATTCTCCAAGGACAGGTTCAGTTTCCATATATATGGAATATAAACTTCATTGCAGCAATTCCGTTTGTGTTTATCCTTTCAAACAGTGTGGGTAGTTCATTAATGGCCTGGGAGTAGTGTGGCTTAGGCTCTTCCTCATATCTCACCCTGTAAGCAAAATGCCTTTCAAAACGACTCATTTTTCTGTTAACACACTGTTCTGCTATTTAAAGTGCACCATGCTATGTGTGTGCCCCACATTCTATGCCATCATTCATTTTGGTTTTAGGTGTCCTGGCTTGTTACAAGTGCTCAGCTCCACTCCCATCCACCTCTTACTCAGGGCATTGCCACTCTGGATGTTGTCTGCCCTGGTGTAACAGGAGTCAAGATGCCCAGGATTGGAGCTGCCACATGTGTGCTGCCCAGTTATGACCCCCATCACCAGTGCAGACAATACAGTCCCCATGCAGGCATCCCAAAGGCCACAAAAGAATGCCCATTCTAAATGGTGGGCTACAGAGGGATTCAAGGGTTTCCCCTAGGACTCGAGGATCTTCTGCAGGATTCAATAATTCTGCAGTCAATAAAAGTGACTCCAAGAGCATGGCGAGTGTTTGATTTAACTCCCTGTTGATGAGAGGAAGCCTCTACTTGGGTTCTGCTCTTCATCTGTGATTGTTGATCTCCATGTAAGGCAAATGCTGAGATCATCTTCTCAGATGATTACTGCTTGTGGCATCTTTGAACTTCTTTTGCAGTGTCACTTCAAAGAATTTTCTAACACCCTTGGAACGCTTCACAGAATTCCATTGCACCTTGGTGACTCTTCATTCTATTCTAGTGCTGTCTTCGGAGGCCTCATATTAGTGGTTAGCTATGGAGTGATAGAGTGGAAATTTTGCATTTCATTTTATCCATTTGTAGGGGTGCATCATAATCACGTGTAGAGCGCACTAGCATATACTTGTGTCTTGTGTACATGTAAGTGTTAGAATTGTGAACCGTGTTAATGAATCTACTTGACATATTTTACTTTATTGACAAGTAGTATGCGGAGTTAATGTAGGAAATAAATGTAACTGACAAAAAATGCTAACTTGAAGAAACTGTGTTATGGAGTTTAACATCACTCATGTACTACATGTGTTTAATAATAATACTTTATATAAATTGGTAAATGTGTTGAAATGAAAAATAGTTATACAATTCGTGATGTTTAAATGATACGTTCTTATGTTAGCTAAAGCTGTAGGCCTGACAAACTCTCGCTTAGAATTAATGTTCTGAATTTTATGTGCACTGTGGAAGCTGTTCTTTCTCACGTTTTGCATTGCAGGTGGAGAAGCATTCTTTAGGCAAAATAATGTCTTGTTTTAGCAGCTAGGCAAGAGGGAAGAAGTTACAATCGAATAACTTGGGTCAATAAAGGACAGAAGTTGGCTTCACACGGGAGAAGGCATGAGAACCAAGGACGAATTGTTGCCAAGGATGTACATGGAGAACACCGTGAAAAAGCACGCTCATGGCTGTACACAGTGTGGATGGCGTGTGCGAAGTGCATTATAGGAATTTTACCTGTGGATAAGTGGTTGTTGGAATTAGGGATAGTGCCCACATCTTCCTTGCCTTTGGAGAGGGAGCATCTCCAAGCGAGCTCTTCCTATTGGGATAGTGGCTTTATGCTGCTTGACCCATCTAAAGAGTGGAGAGACTTCTTAGGTAGACTCCACGACTGGCACCTTTCCTTTTGATTAGAAATGCTTACTCATTAACGTAGGGATGTCATCTTAGTGATAGAGTAGGGATAGATTTAAATGCTTTTCATTCACCAACCCTCGATGCAGGGAACTTTTTACTCTTGCTTTTTGATGCTTTGCATACTTCTTCTCGAGCTTATATTGTACTGTCTGAATTGGGTGCACAGATTGGGCTTTATGTTGTTTACTTTTTATTTCTATACCCTTGTGTTGAGGTGTGTTTAGGTTCAGTTATTTTTGGCTTTGTAATAAACTTTACTAACCTTCCTTAATTGCTCTTTGGTTATTATGTACCAGAAAACAGTGTATTAATTTGACTGTATTCTAATGATTTTCTCCCCTTTACACTTCCATGCTGCTAAGAAGATTCATCGGATTGTGTCTCTAGTAGAATTCCAGAATGATTATAAATGGCCCCTTTCAGTTGGTAGCAGAGTAGTATGGTTTGCACATGAAGTAAGAAGTAAGAATAGACTCAGCATAGGTGTAGTCTAGAACCCCAAGCCTGAACTTCAGCCCAGTGATCGAGAACAGACGGCAATGGAATCTGGTGAGTTTGACGGTGTGGCGAGATCAGCAGAGGAGTGAGTATTAACAGGATGTGTGTAGAATGTTAGATTGCGGGAATGGTTTGATCGTGTTATGTCTTACAGAGTAAGAGTGAGAGTCGATTGAATGTAGTCTGGGTCTGACGTGGCCCAAGGATTGAGATTTGAGTTGTTGGTCCCAAAGTGGCCTAAGATCTCGGGATATTGAAAGGTGTAGAAGACACCACGATTGTGATTGTCTGACCGGAGAATTGAGAAGTTGTTGTGAGACGTCATCAGCAGTTCCACCTAAGAAAGGGAACTTTGTGTGAATGGGACATATGGGAATCGTCTAGTGGACACTGTGTACAGAGGTTAACTATACTAATTTGGGTGAGCCACGCTGGTCGAGGGTTACTATGTGCCAATGCTCTTGAGTGATTGAACTCTATCGATCTTTTAGAATGGCACACAATTACTGACTTAAGATGATTGTGTGAGTGAATACGTACGGAGAAATTGTGAAGGAGGGTGAGTTGCTGCAAAGAGTGAGAGTGACGTCAGATTGTGCCGCGCTGCAATAGGTCGGTTGGTGTAACGCCACACTGGGATTGGTTGGCGGTCAGCGGAAATACTCTGTGACTGGCAATATCATTTCGCCGTATTAATTGAACAAAAGTGAATTCTTGTTGGGGAAAGTTTTGGAAAAAGTCAGAAATCATGCGATGCTTTAGGGTGTTGCAGGATCTTTCCAGAGGCGATGACGGAGTTGTTACTCGAGTGGGCGAAGAGGCGCCACCCAAGGCTACTCCAGCTCATTATATGGAGACAAAGGTTGGGCTCCACACTATAATTTGGCTCCAAAATCGGCACAAAAGCAATGGAAAGTAGGGGTAATTGTCATTTCCTCGCTTTGGCACATTTAGGCTAGATATGTTGAACCAACTTAGAGGGACAATGTTTGTGATGCGACCGTTGCCCAGACCCACACAGTTTGAGGCGTTAGATGCGTGGATGCGTGCAGCTCATGCTAAGCAGAGGGAAAAATATTAAGGAAGAATGAAGAAAACCATGAAGGTGTATCAGGATGCACAGTTGGATGCTAGGCTCAAGAGGTGGAGAATGGATACCATTGAGGGAGAGAGGTTATACCCAGTATTAGTTGATGGAAATTTGCAAGACAGAGAAATGGGGAGGAGGGCAAATGGGAGTAACAGTAGTGATAATGAAGACAGCTTGTTGGATGGGTTGTTAGCTGAGCATCCACCACCTTACAGTTCGCAGTCGGGAGAAGTGGGACAAGGTCTGGATTGCATCGATAACGTGGGAGGTGTATCAGACCCAGTGGCTCCTGATCCAGGGGTTGTGGGAATGATATCAACAGGTACAAGGGGGACAGGAGTGTCTGTCTTGGGAGGTGTGTAACCAAGGGGTGACAAAGCTGCTTCACGGTTGCCGGAAGCTCTTACAGTAACGGTTACCATTGAGCCCCTCGTTCCTGTTTATGACCAGTCCATGCAAGCAGGAGGGACTCCTTTGGGAGGAAGAAGGAGCATGAATAGGTATTTCCGTTCTTTAGTGCCTATGGAATCTAGTACCCCTCTAACGACTACAGCCGATCCTTCCAGAGTATGGATTGGTTCCAGTACTGTAAGATCTTTACCCATGGTAAGCAATAGTTCAGATCTGCAAATGTGGGAAACTCCTGTGAGAGGACCTAGTGGTATGTCTCAAGAACCATCACAAGTCAGAGCACATCTGAGAACCAGCACTTCTTAGATGTCGCAGACTTAGAGTCATGGTTAAGGGATCATAATAACAGTAAGGAGAGTCAGAATAGTAAGCGGAGTCAGGATACCATCAAGGCTGCAATGAAGGTGAAGCTAGTGGGTGTGGTGAGATAAAAGGCGGAATTAGAGGAAATCATTAGCGGGAGTCTACCTCTAGATAGAATAAAGACATATGAGCCCGATTAATCATTGTTTGTGGCAAAGGATGTCACCCGGGGGGGCGCTAGAGTGCCGGCTGCAAGATGGCCACCACATAGTAAGGCTCTACAGGCTGGACGGACGATCCGACATTAATCCAGCAGTCCGGTCAACCATCGCAGACCACGATTGCGGGGGAATGTCATCTGACACATGTGGCGGACAATAACGGCAAGTTCGATGGCCCAGATTGCTTGGGCTGAGCAGCAGAGGTGAAGGAGTGGAGACGTGGGTGCTGTCTGAGGAAGCACGATGGCTGCTTGGGGGTCTGACTGGAGCGGCGAGCGCCTGAGATTGTTGAGCTGTGGCTGGGCCCGTGTGGAATGCGGCCTTCCCCGGCTCGGTCCTGCTGATCCCTACTGAGCTGAAGATCCTGGCCTGGAAGGGCCTGGCGCGGAGAGAGAAAAAGAGAGAAAAACAAAGCGCGGTTCACCACATCCCTGAGGCAATAAAGGAGCGGTTGCGGTAGCGGTAGAGACGGTGGCTGTGAGCGTATGCCCACACTTCATTCTTCACCGTGAAAATCGGCAGAGGGGGCCTTCGCGCATACCTGAGGTGCACTCTGCGCTGTGAAGAAAAAACGGACGAGCAGGAGAGAGATGCGAGGCGAAGCCAGATAACCCAGCATTACGAGACCCTGGGGTGGGACCCCGCAGGGCATTGTTGTGACGCGACGGACCCCGCTCGCTTGGGGTCGGTGCTGCCATAGAGGCAGCATCTGAGCACACCAAATAAAATCAGAGGAGGGGAGAGGCCTGGTGTTGTTGGGCGCTCTCCCCCAATTGTACTGGTTGTTGCACTCGGTGCCCGAATTGACTGTGGATCTTGGGGGGGCTGCAACATCGTACAAGGTCGACCGACATTGTGGGGCTCTGGGGGACCAACGTGCCTGCCGTTTCACCCCCCCTGCCTCGTTGGAGGCAGACCCACGGTAGACACTGCACCGGCCCACCAAATCACGCTGCCATAGGAAGACGTCGCAGGCGCGGGGAGGTTTTGTCGCGACCCGCACCCCCACAAGACAGAGACATCGAAACAGATACGACTGCCCTGGCAGAGTACACTCCCTGAGACATGGGAATGGAAGCGCGCCATGGGCAAAGCAGACGCAAGGCAGCCAAAGATCTCCTTTGAGCAGCGCAAAACCCCCTGGGGGAGTACCCGCCAGAAAAACCATGAACCCCTCGTCGGTGCCAGAGCCAATGAAATGTTCACGGACCTAAAGCAATCCCTTTCGGCTATTGATCTCAAAATTGATTCTATGTCAGATCTCCTGGACCGGCTCAGGGACAAGGTATCGAATCACGATGAAAGCATTGCGGAGGTCGAACAGCCGACCTCTGCGCTAGGGAACTGCCACCCGCGAGAATTTGCTTTGGATGGACAAAGTGCTGGATGTCATAAGAAACAAAAATTAAGACCTCGAAGCTAGGTCATGACGAAATAATCTGCGAATTCTAGGAATCCCAGAGACCACAGCAATGACCCAGGTCGAGGACTATGTTGAAGAGATGCTCCGGTCCCTAATCTGAGACTCCCTGTCAGCAGTTTGCATAGTTGAGTGGGCTCATAGATCCCCTGGCCCGAGACCCCCTCTGGGAGCCCGGGCCAGACCAATAATTGCGAGACTATTAAACTATAGGGACCGTGATACTGTGCTCCATAGGCTACGGACCAGCAGGAAACGAGGTATTAGGGCAACGTTGTTTCATTTTTCCCCGACTTCACTTTGGCTGTCCAGGCCACCAGGAGAGAGTTTGTGCTGGTAAAGAGGCTGCTGCAGCAGCAGGACATCAAGTACTCTCTGCTTTACCCTGCGAAGCTCCGCGTTTTCCACTCCGGTAAAACCACGTTTCTCACAGATCCTAAACTTGCTGCCAAATTTGAACACAGTTTCGAGCATTCCAAATCAATCACACGTGTAGATAAAAGCCCAGCAGAAGATGACCCTCTTAGCGAAAATGATTGAGAGCCTGGTCGAGCACCAAGACGCTGGCCGGGCTGGGCTACTCATGGCTCAGCGGAGTTTGGTCTTCTCCTGTACTCTTCCACAAGTTGTCATTCTCCCATACAACAACTACACAGGAACTGAACATGTTTGCCCGAATGCTTGAGAGGTTCCCCCTCTCAGGAGCTTCTCGTCCAGCCACCCAGCATTCAACCGCTGGGATATGCCGAGCCCCTAGTGCTACCCTCTGGGACGAGTCCTATGTCATTCCTAACAATTGGCCACCTGCGGCCTGTTCGGGGTAGGGGTAACACTTTTCAGCCATTTTGGGTGGCTGTTGTGGGTGGGGGGTGGGTATTCCGGGTGTTGGGCAGGTTAAAATGGTTGCAATGCTCTTTTTTCTTCCCCCCTTTCCCTTTCCCTCTCTGGACTCCTGTCAACAGGAGATGAGCGTCATCACGGGACCGGTGCACAAGGATCTGTATGATTGCAATGGTGGGCGCGACTGCTAATAGAGTGACCACACTAAAGGCAGTAACGTGGAATGTACGTGGCCTGAATGATTGCAGAAAGGTTCGACTGGTTGCGGCTTATCTTAACCGTCATGGTGCGGATATCAACTTTTTGCAGGAGCGCCACCTGTCAGGAGCCAGCTGCGCTCACCTGTGGGTGGGTTGGATGGGTGAATAATTTATAGCGGGCTACTCAAATTATGCTAGGGGCACAGCCATCATTCTTAGGAGGGGACTTCCGTGGCACACGCGCCCTGCGCTATGTGACCCTCAAGGGAGATATGTAATGGTCGCCAGGTTGCTGAGGGGTCAGCTGGTCAGGCTGATATCAGTTTATGGCCCAAATGTAGACGATCCACACTTCTTCAGTGAGGTTTGGCGGCTGGCTGTGACACTGGGCCCCGGAGCTATGCTATGGGGAGGGAATTTCAATATGATATTAGATCCGGCAAAGGACAGATTGGGAGGATCCCGCCGGCCCCACCCGTGGGCAGCGGTACATCTGCAGGCCCTCATGGAAGACCACGAGCTGATAATTGGCGTCGTCGACACCTTCACAGTAGGGAGGGGACATGTGTATCCACAGTGGGCCCCACCTGGTCCACGATTGATTGCTGGCTAACGTCACGGGATGTAGATACATGGGTCCACGCTACCACTCACCTTGCCCGTACCCTCTCAGATCATGCGCCGGTGCTGCTCGAACTCTTGCTGCCCGGTGCCCCGGACAGGGCCTTCAGCTGGAGACTCCCCTCTGGCACCATTTGGGACCAGGTCTTCCGGGAGGCAATCCGATCTGCCATAGTAGAATATTTTGAGATAAATATCGGTTCGGTGGACTCCCCATCCACGCTGTGGGAGGCATTTAAATCCGTAATCAGAGGCAAGTGTATCGCCAAGAAGGCAGGTGTCCTGTGCTCGCTCAGAGGGGATCACAAGGGCCTTGAGGGGGAGATACGGGCGCTTGATTCAGAGTACTTCATGTCCGGCCAGTTGGCGACCCTAGGACAAATGAAGGAGAAGGTGGTGGAGTTTGAGGAGGCAGCACATAGAGAGACACACTATCTGGGGAAAGAAACATGCACCCGCCAATATGGCGAAGGAGACCGAGCTGGGAAAACGATGGCGGGCCTCCTAAAAAAAACATGGGCAAGCGAATACATTAGCGACTTACGCGTCGGTGATGATGGATTAGCTGTTGGACAGGAGGCTGTACAAGCAGAAATGCTCGCCTTCTACTCCTTGCTATACGCCGCGAGCCAGTCAGAAGCACACCCCAATTTAGCTCCCTTCCTTCAATCAATTGAACTGATATGGCTTAGTGACGGCCATTGCAGCTACCTTGATGAGCCATTTTCAGAGGAGGCGGTGATTGGTGTGATCCGGGCCATGCCTGGCAACAAAGCCCCAGGGTTGGATGGACTCACGTCTGCGTTTTACAAGGAGTTTGCGCCACTTCTCCCACCCCACCTCCTCAACATGTACAAGGAATCACTGGAGCGGGGCACTCTACCCCCCTCCCTTCGAGAGGCGCTAATTGTGACCATTCTCAAACCAGAAAAGGACCCACAGCTATGTGATTCCTATATACCACTATCGATGATTAACCTTGATATTAAAATTCTTGCAAAGTTGCTAGCCACCCGGCTGCTCCCTTTGCTCCCCACGGTGCTGAGGCCTGACCAGTGTGGCTTCGTCCCTGGCAGGGGTACATCTCAATATCTCTGCACCTTTTGCACGACCATGCAAGAAATAGACCCCTCCCTCCCAGCTGCTGCTGTTTTTCTGGATGCTAACAAGGCCTTCGACACCTTGGAATGGCCGTACCTTTTTACACTCCTCTACCACATCGACGTTAGTTCCTCTTTTTTTTTTTTAAATTGCTTAGCAGTACTCTGCCCCAACGGCAAGATTGCGGATCAATGGAATAGTCTCCCCCCCATCATGGTGGCCTGTGGCATGAGACAAGGGTGCCCGCTCTCCCCCTCCTTTTTGCTGTGGCCACGGAACCGCAGGCGGCCAGACTACGGCAGCATCACGCACAGTGCGGTCTCGCTTTTACTCCCCGGGTGATCCTAGTGTCCATGTACACTGATGACGTGACTCTCTATGTCAAACACCCAGCGGTAAACCTGGACCCCCTCATTCGTGAAATTATCCGGTTTGGAGGTCTGTCGGGCATAACAATAAACTGGGCAAAGTCCACTGTCTTCCTGCTCACTCCCCCACCGACACGTTCCAGTCGGAATTCCCACTCAAATGGGCAGAGTCCCCAGTGAAATACCTGGGAATCTGGCTTAGCTAGGGACCCTGAAGAGCTGTGGCGTTACACTTACGGTAGACTTATATAGTGGCTGGAGAGCCGACTGGGCCATTGGAGGTCGCTCCCGTTGTCTCTGGTGGGCCGGATTGCCATCTCTAAAACGGTGGTACTCCCCAAGATTTTATACATTTTTGTCAACCTCCCGCTCCCTCTCTCTGCTGAATTCAAGAGGAGGCTTCGTTCGAACCTGATATCTCTTGCATGGGTGGGAAAGCAACCTCGAGTTGCTTGGGAGACCCTACTGCTTCCGTTCGAACAGCGGGGCCTAGGTGCCCCCGACATGGAACTATACTATAATTGTGCACAGGCTCAGCTTGGGTTTTACTGGATATTTCCGACCCAATTCATGGCGCACACCGCCACTGAAAGTGATCAGGTGGACCCAGCACCAATACATATGGCACTGAGTAGGCCCCAGAGCTGTCCGCGTGCTGAGGTAAACTCGGTTGGCTGCATGGTATCGGCATGGCAGGAACTTAGACGCAGGGCACGCTTGGACACACTATTTGTTCCCTCGAAACCACTTGCTAGACACCTAGCGCTACCCTTTACTGCAGAGACGGGGGTCTGCCAGAGATTGCGGAAGCTTCAGCTCCACACGTTGGGGCAGGTGTTCCCGGGCGGCACTTTCATCTCCATGGATGCAGCGCTTGGGGATGAACATACATGACTGTTGGACAGATTGATATATTACCAGCTTAGAGCAGCGTTGCGCACACTTTATGATTCGTTCCCTATAGCGCCACCAACGTTCCAGGTACTGGAAGAGTTTCTGGTGAACCCCTCACCTCGCAAACTCATTACTCGATTATACACAGGTATGCAGTGAGAGTCACCGATATGTGTCACCCCGGCACAGCGAGAATGGGAGAAGAGCCTGGGAGCCCGCTTTGAGGAGGGCACATGGTCATATTGCTGTGCGCAGGCAAGGGAGCTATCGCCTAACTATAGACTAAGGCTTATCTGTTTTAAGTTTATTCATATACTGTATAGGACCCCTGTGTGGCTGCATAAAGCTGGTTTCAGTGAGGATGTGCGATGTGTGCAATGCCGGATGCCGGAGGCATCCTTTCTGCCTTTGGCCTGGGAGTGCCCAGATGTTGCAAGATACTGGGGGTGCATTTTTGATGGGATGGAGGCAATGTTTGCATACAGGTTTGAACGCTCCCTGTTAACGGCCTTACTCGGATATGTGCGCAGGGTGCCAGCGGAGAATAGGAAACTGGGGGCTATGCTTTTACTGTTGGCAAAGCGGCAGGTGGCAATCTGCTGGGGCTGCAGGCGAAGTCAAAGAGTGATTGAGTGGCTCAAGGATGCGACATTCTACCACAGTCAGTTGTCTGAATTCTGGGAATTAATGCCCGCCCAGGCGCGCCCTCAGAATATATGGGAACTGCTGCAGAGTTACCTCGGATCCCATCCTCTTGACCAAGCTGAGGCCCCCGTTGAGGGCAAGTAGACACTGTGTGGAGGTAGTGTGCATTCCCCGTTAGGGCGCTGAGCGCACCGGCGCGTCAAGTTATACTCTTTCAGTGGCGGCCAGAGAGAACCCCCCTCCCCACTTCCCCCTTTCCCTCTCACCCCTCTTTCCCCTTGCAGTTCTGCACCCTGCAATTCATATGGGGTGAAAATATGCTGCATTAATGTCGGGACACTGAATGCTCCTCGGACTCTTGGCAACAATGTTATAATGCATGCTACTGGTGAATGCCGATGGATAATCCTACCATAACTATGTCCCGGCAATTCCTCTATGCTAGCACCGTTTTTTGCTGTTGTTTGTACTTAATGAAAACCTACAAATAAAAAAATAAAAATAAAAAAAAGGATGTCACCCAGGAGGCAAGACAAGCACATGAGAAGTTGTCAGATTTAGCTCAGAGGTATGGAGTGGATTTGTCTCGAGCGAAGGCATACAAGGGAAATCACATGCTTACCTATATGATCAAGAGTTAGAAGAAAATAGAGTGACTGGATTGAAGACGCACAAATGGGAATTGGTAATAAGGATGAGGACTTGGAGTATGCTGGATAAGTGGGAAGAGAGGTGGTCGAGAAAGAATAGCACAAGAAAGATGACAGGAGAGATGCCTCCTCCAGGTGGGGGAACACAGGAAATAGAGGCAAACCCGTTGCGGGTGGTGCCTAGCGGGGTGATCTTGCGGCATTCACAAACAATTTCCCAAGGTTAAGAAATAAACCTGCTGAGTGGTATAAGCAAGTTGATCGCTTTGTTAAGATCTCAAAAGTGTTGTGGATTGATTTAAACACCTTGTTCGAAATTGTGGTTCCATGTGATCTGTGGTCTGCTTGTAAGATAGTTGTCGAGTGGCCTAGTGCTGAGCCAGAGAGGGACTCAGTAACTCATGGTCCTTCACCATTGGTCATGAAAAAGTACAATCAGGTGATCACATGGTTGCAGTCCAAAATAGCCCCACAGGACATTGATTGGGTTAAGATAGATCAAATGACCCAGGAGCCTAAAGAGTCAGTACACGCCTGAAAGCCTGTTACAAGCCTTCAAGCAGTACAGTGGGATAGATACCCTTGACCAATGTTCCCTCTAATTTTTTTCCTCTGTGTGCGGCAGTGTAGGGTCTCTGTGCGCTGCAGCCATGGCTATGTGCGCCAGGAACCAGACCGCGCGTGTGGTGCAGCGCCAAATATCACTCCAAACTTTTGCTTAAAAAAGTGAAAAGATGGTGCATTTCCACACATACAGCACCATGTTAAGGGTCTTAAGGTAGGTTTGCAATATGGATACACACGCCATGACATTAATTGGTTACACAGGCAAGTACACTTCGGGTTTAGAAATGCACAAGACTCCAATGGTGGTACCATCATAAGATTTTACTGCTGTAGGTGTAATGTTACTTGTTGTATTATATATCTGGATGCAGAGACAGAAAGATGCAGCAAAATACCAGCCGGGCGGCACACTATGTAAGCAGAGATTTCTTAACTTAGGTGTTACCTAAGAAATACAGAAAGTCCAAAAGCACGATGTGTAAAGCGTGATGGTGCTCAAACCTGTCCAGGCCGCCCGCTCTGTCAGGGGGCACAGGAGCTAAATTATTGGCCACGCCGGCAAATTATTTCTAAGCAGCCCGGGACGGCCGACTCGAGTCCACTGGGCGAGGGAGAGTGCACTGCTGCATCATGCAGTCAGGAGACAGCGGTGAGAGGGGCAGTCGTTACCAGTGGAGAGTCACGCTGCAGAGGGGAAGAAGAAGAAGTACAGAACGAACACAGTAAGTATAACCACCAGCCACTGTCAGTCACAGTATACCAGTCACAATCAAATTGATTTAATTTTAGGAAAGCGCAGGATATTCTTTCTTTGGAAGTTCCCGGCTGCCTATTGAGGAACGTCAAAGCCGTAAGCCATACACAGGGTACGGTAGTACGCCCGACTTGCTATCGCCCCTGTAAACTTTAGAACACGAGTTGGTGAATTACCTTTTGCTTGTTAATGAAAGGATCTGGCAACGATTCATTTTACGAGTTTCTCTTAACAAATGCCGTTAATCAGTCACTTTTCGGATCTTTAAAACCAATATCTAAGATATAATCATTAAAGTTTGTTTTTATACAGCAGTAAACACCACATTTCCGCCATTTATAAGGTATAAAAAAAGCAGTTGTTACTATTACATAGTTTAGGGAACTCACATTGGAAGGATGAGAGGATGAGTCTGCTTTACCGAGTTTTAAATTCCAAAACATCGTCCAGGAGCTCCCTGGCTAGGGATCGCCTTATGGTGAAATATCCCGGAGAAAGGCCCCCCATCTGGCCTCCACCACCCCCGGGGATCGGAGGGCTGCGACCCCACGATCTTCTAGTGCCACTCCGCTGCTGTCGCCAACTGAGATGAAGCCGGCTACAGCTGCGATCAATATTGGGAGAGACGGTCTCCAGTGGAAACCTAGCAAGATGGCCGAATGCACGGTTGAGCTGCTGGGAGCAGCTGAGAGGAGATTGGCTTGGGATCACCCCTCCGGTGTAGCCCACGGCCATCACCTACCTTCCGAGCTGGGCCACAGTTGCTCTGCTTCCCGCTGTGACTGCCTCTCTCTACGCTTCCTGTGGCAGCTGCCTTGGTGCCCGAGACGCTTCCCACAATCTAGGCAGTGAGAGAACTCCGAGCTGCTGCCGCCCTTGTATCCCCGAGTGATTCCCTGCGTGGCGGGAGAGAGCGACGAGTTCCCGTGTACCAACCTCTCTCCCCCGTGACTGCCCCTCCATGTGACCAGCATCCAGAGTTTGGCTTCCTCCCCTGATTAGTGGCTGGGGTCCATAGGATCTGCAAGCCTCCGTTCCATGGTGGAGATCTAGGGGACTGGGACCGGAGTCCTCCATCTCGGTGGTGGTGATCGTGTGCAGGAACGCCGCATGCAGCCTGTCTTTGTCTCGGTCCGGCAGCCTGATTTGCGCCTCAAGGCGGACTCCCCCATCGATGAACCTCGCCGACATCTTATCGGTGGGGATGGTTTGGTGCGTGACAGCCATTTTGTCCCCTTCTACTGGCCCTCTCCGCAGCCATATCACTCCAGCTCGGAGAGTGAGGCCGGCCCCTGGTGCTGTGATGCCGTGACCCCGACCGTATTAAAGATCTGCCTACATGTCTTGAAAGGGACTCCTGATATTAACCTTTTTTATTAGCAGGTATGCTGGACTTGAATTAATTCCAGCTACAGGCTCAATTTCCCATCCCCCACCACCCTTTTTGTTCACCGTTTCCTGCATTTGTGTTTGTTTGTTTTTTGTTCTCCTTTAACCGCTTCATTACTATTTTTCTTTTATATATTATCCATCACTGGCCAACTGTTTTTTGTTGTTGTGTATGCCACCCTTTCCTATTTATTTGGATCTACTCATATGTAACTAATGTAACTATTATGTCCACATCTATGTAAAGCGATCTGATACCTCCGGGTCTAGTTAGCGCTATATAAAACTCTACAAATAAATAAAACTAGCCAGCAACAAGCGTTCAGCACACCCAGCCACCTTCCCGGCCTATTTATGATGACATTTTTCAAAAACAGAACCTATATTAATGATACTTGACAACGTTATTCTAATACAAGTAGCAAATAGGCACATTCATACATTTGTACCCTGTGGTTTAAAAGAAAATAATAATAAGTGCGAGTGCCAACTTGAAAAAGTGAAGCTTCATACACTTTTTTGTTTTTTTGTTTTATGTAGCGCGAACTCGATCCAAAGGGGTCAGAGCGCTTTACATGAGCACCAGTTACGCTATAGACTTACACATTCATTTTTTTTTTGTTAGGCACAGGGAGATTAAGTGATTTGCCCAGAAATGTATAACTTACAAGTAAAAAGCTGATTAAATTGACTGCTAAGGTTGCAGGGCTGGGCAGAGCTGACAAGGCCTGGTGAGACTTTTAAAACTCTTGCTCTGGGTACCGGCGGGGCCAGCGTTATGAGAGGCTGCAGGCACCAAAAAAACTCCGGCAGCTGTGTTCAGCCCGGACTCACGTGGCATGACCATAACAGGGAGCAGGCACCACCAAACTGAGACTGTCCAGCAGCCTCTGTGGCAGCACTCACTGGAGAGCCAAATAGAGCGCGACTGGGGGCTGATTGTGGGCCATTGTGAAAATATTCCTGTTTATTGCAGCGCAGGAGGGTGCTGCAATTAACAGGAATACTTTCACAAGTGCCCACAATCAGCCCTCAGCCGGGCTCTATTTGGCTTTCCAGTGAGTGCTGCCACAGAGGCTGCTGGACAGTCTCAGCTGCGCTCCATTAAGAGAAGAAATGCAGCAAGCCCAAAAGCACGACTTGATGCATGTCTTTTCTTAATAGAGCGCGGTTGAGGGCTGATTGTGGGCACTTGTGAAAGTATTCCTGTTAATTGCAGCACCCTCCTGCGCTGCAATTAACAGGAATATTTTCACAATGGCCCACAATCATCCCGCAGCCGTGGCCCATTAACCCGTTGCGTGCGTCTGTCGGCCAATGGCCGTCGCGAGCACTACCTCTGTAGTGCTGCGAACGTCCGTTGGCCGACGCGGCCCCGCCCACTCCGCTAAACTGCCGCATTGCGGCGGAATTGCCACCCCAGTTAAGCGGTTAAGAAAGAAATGTAGCAAGTGCAGGAACTCCTTGCTCTGGAACTCGTCCCCGCAACCTGAAAATTACCGTTTTTCGCGCCGCTCGCGTTTTAAAAGCGGCGGCGCGAACGCTTTCCCGGGATGTGTGCGCGCTTCACTCGGGACACTGCGCGCTCGGGGTCACTGAGGTGCGTGGGCGCGCAGGCGCGCACCTTACAGGGAACACTGCCCTTGACCCCAAAAACATGGGACAATTTGTGTCCAAGTTCATGACCGGACAAAGACCAGAGATCAGCCTCATGATCCAAGAGCATCTGATCCGCTGCCAAAATAAATCCATGGACGAAATCTTTCAGTATGCCAGATACTGCAGTGATGAGGTGGATTCCAAACATAGGGGATAGAAGAGAAATTGATGTTAGTCCAAATGTGTAATGCCCAGAAAGTAGAACAGGTACAGGGAATGATGGGATCTGTAGCCTGTAGTCAGGGGAAAGCCCCATGAGGCGTACAAGTACAACAAATTGGAGGGTTTTTGGGTCAGGGAAGAGGGAGAGGTGTGCCTATAGATCCGAAGAAAGGGATAGATGTAGCCACCAGTGAAAAAGTCCACTGCATGTAACTATTTTCACAAGATCAGGCAGTGGAAACGCGAGTGTGGCCTCAATCCTATGAACCAAGAGCAGGGCGGAGAACTCGTGTAGTTGGCAGATGGGGTAAATCAGTTGCCGACCGTGACCAGACCAAGATCATTTAATGCAGGAGTGAATCAGAATCAATTAGTGCAAGTGCCTCTGCCTCTGAGAATTCCACAGGGCAATCGGACATATCACCAGATGCCTTTGATGGAATCTATGGATGGATTTGGTCTGGACCCATCCTTATGATGGTGCCTGAGGAGGGAGGAAGAATGTACACTTGGCGCAGTCTTAGAGGTAGACCAGAATGGACCACACGTAGAAGCAGACGTGGATGGTCATCCCATATCATTCTTGATTGATACTGATGCTACCCGTTTTACTGTGAGATCTGCAGTAGTCCCAAACCCCCCCCTCTCGGGAAAATCGATCCAGGTTGTGGGAGTTGCTAACAGAAGGAAGACAAACCCATTGACTGAGGAGGTGCCGGTGAAAATTGGAACCTTCCAGGATCACCATCAGTTTGTGGTGTGTGCTTCCAGTCCAGTGTGTTTGTTAGGGCGTAATCTGTTGTGCAAACTGAATTGTACCATCTACTGCACACCAAAGGGAATTGAGTTGCAGACCAATGATGAGGAAATTGCTTTTAAATTGGCAAACCAAAACTTTTGCACTACTATGTTTTCCTTACTAACAGTGGAAGACGTGCCACTAGATCTCAGAGACACCATTTCGAGAGTGGTGTGGGACTTTACAGGTGAGGAGATCGGACTTATTCGAGGAGTCAAGCCAGTCCGCATACAAGTCAAGCCAAATGCAGAATTTCCGAGAACGACTCAATACAATCTGACTCCAGAAACAATGGCAGGAATTACACCTGTAATTGAGTTTATGATCATACAGGGCATCCTAAAAGAGATCATGGGAAGTTGGTGCAACTCTCCTATTATGGGTTTGCAGAAACCTAATGGGAAATATTGCATTGTTCAAGACTTTAGGAAAATCAACAGCATAGTGATTTCATGTTGTCCCTTGGTACCGAATACATCTGTGATTCTATTCCAGATTCCTTGTGAAGCTGAGTGGTTTACCGTGAATGATCTTTGTCAGGCATTTTTCTCTATCCTATTACACATGGAGAGACAATTTTTGTTTGCTTTCCATCTGGAAAATCGTGTCTTAACATGGTGTTGTATCCCCCAGGGGTATACAGAAAGTCCATTCATCTTTAATCAGATCTTGGAAAAGAACCTTGAAAGTCTGATTCTGCCCTGAAACTCAGTGCTGGTCCAATAAATCGATGACCTTCTCATTGCATCTGAGACACGTGATACTTGCAGGGATGAAACCATTGCCTTACTGAAACACCTGGCTGAGAACAGGCATAAGGTGTCCCCAGGTAAGCTTCTGTACTGTCTGAATGAAGTACAGTACTTTGGCCATCGGATCGAAAAGGACAAGAGGAAGGTGTCACCAGAAAGAGTGGAGGCGATCATGAAGATGAATCTGCCTAGTACCCAGAAATAGGTCAGAATGTCTTTGAGAACGGTCCTCTACTGTCGACAATGGATTCCCAACTTTTCACTGATGGCAAAACCTTTGCAAATGCCTACTCACTGTGATCCGGTGCCTTGGGATAACGATTGCCTTCTGGCCTTCCTGGAGTTGAGAGAATGCCTGTGTCTCGCTCCAGCTTTAGGAATGCCTGATTACAACAAAGCGTTTTTGCTGTTCTGCCATGAGAGGGAAGTTTGTGCTCTATCTGTACTTACCCAGACACATGGAGGTGCCCGCAGACCAGTGGCCTATTTCTCAGCTACTCTAGATGCTGTAGCATTAACGTTGCCCGGATGTCTCAAATCCGTTGCTGCAATAGGTATTAGTATTGAACGATGTGGGAGCATTGTGATGGGTCATCCTTTTAGGGACCACACTCAGTGGAGCTTCTGATTCTGAGAACCAAGACAAAGCACTTGACAAACAACAGATTGACAAGGTACGAGCAGGTGCTTCTTGCAGCTGAAAATGTAACCCTGAAGCAGTGTTCTGTGTTAAATCCTACTACCTTGTTACCCATTCCAAGTGCTGATGGGAAACAATGTGAAGACCATGACTGTCTGGATGTCACTGAATGATGTACGAAACCAAGGCCTGACATTGTCGATGAGCCATTGTCCGATTCCGATCAAGTCCTTTTGTTGATGGCTGATGCTTAAGAGACAATGAAGGAAATCTGAGAGCAGAGTTTGCTGTATGTACTATCTCTGGAGTGGTGGAAGCTGCTTGCTTGCAGGAAGTACTTTCCACACAAGTGGCCAAAATAATTGCCTTGGCACCCGCATGTCGGTCGAGTCTCTGAACTTATCTGAGTCACGATCTATACCGACAGCCAGTATGGGTTCGGTGTGGTTCATGATTTCGGACAGCTATGGTCGCAGAGAGGGTTCTTGATGTTATCAGGTTCTCCTATAAGAAATGGGGAGTATGTGAGACAACTGTTGGAAGCATTACAATTGCCAAGGAAAGTGGCTGTCGTCAAGTGTGCAGCCCATGGAAAGGGGAATGATTTTGTAACAACTGAAAATCGATATGCTGATGAAGTCGCACGTTACTGTGCCTTTAATGCATGTGTCTTTAATAGAGTATATACTGGCGAGAGTGCCGAAAAGACAGAGCTCAATATAATTTACAGAAAATGATTTGATCTGCACACATTGATCGATAGTAATCAAATCCACCAAGAAAATTTGTTCACAAGTTTCTTTATTCTTTATACTTTTATTCTTTTATTCTCTTTTCACTGGTAGCCAACGCGTTTCGTCCTGTTAGAGGACTTCTTCAGGGCTCATCAATAAAATCGTTTCATTTTATGATTGTCCTCTCTCCTCAAAACGGGCAAACCATGTGGTACTCCTTCTGTGCGTCTTTTATATTAGAATCCTAAGTAAGGCTGGTATTATAAGGAAGTTTTCTCCTAGACGGTACAAGGTCAATGTCGACCCGTAACTTTCAGAACATGTTCTGGGCGTGTATCCCTCTTTCCGTATGTTGCACCGCGACGAAACGCGTTGGCTACCAGTGAAAAGAGAATAAAAGAATAAAAGTATAAAGAATAAAGAAACTTGTGAACAAATTTACTTGGTGGATTTGATTACTTTCGATCAATGCGTGCGGATCAAATCATTTTCTGTAAATTATTGATGTGAAAAGTATTTCACATATTAAGAAACTATGAGGTCTTGTTTCTTTTGATCCTTGCACCAAATGCTAACATTTTCCCAAGGTATAAATAAGTGCGGTTTAAATCCAAGACCTCTTTTGTAAATCATAGAGCTCAATATAATGCTAGCAGCTGCAGACACTTGGGATGAAGTGAGGCGTTTGTAGATGGAATTTTCAGAAGAAGAACAAGTGGGTTGGGTGAGAGCAGGCTGTGAGAATGGAAATGATGACATTTGGGTGTCTGCTGATGGTAGGGCAGTATTGTTGGATTGTTTGTTGCACCCAATGGCGAGGCAAATTCATGGAGCAGCTCACATAGGAAGGGATGCAATGGTGAGATTGTTCAGGCAGACTTGGTTTAATCCTAGGTTTCGAGTGATTGCAGAAGTGGTGTGTCATTGGTGCATCACATGTCAGCAAATTAATGCAAGAAAAAGCACTGTTGTTGCCTTGAGCCATATAGGTAGGTCAGGGGGTCCATTTAATCGGATCTAAATGGATTCTGTTGAGATGCCTGTGTGTAATGGGTTGAGGTACATTCTAGTTGTCGTGTGTATCTTTTCTTGACGGGTTGAAGCTTACCCGACTAGGAGGTGTGATAGCCTTACAGTAGCAAAGTTATTGCTAAGAGAGCTCATTTCTAGGTTCGGATTTCCGACTGCATTGGATTCGGATAGAGGCACACATTTCCATAATGAAATCATGAAGTTACTGTGAGCAGCTCTGAATGTGGATCAAAGACTACATTGTAGCTACAAGCCAGAGGCATCTGGAATGGTGGAACAAATCAATGGTACCCTGAAATCGAGGTTGGCTAAAGTGTGTGCTTCAACATCTTTGAAGTGGCCTGATGCCCTACCACTAGTGCTAATGAGTTTGTGCAGCATCCCTGACAGGAGAACTGGGTTGTAAACCCACAAAATACTCATGGGGAGAGCAATGCGTTTGCCTGTTGTGCCTGCCACCGTCCTTGTGAACATTTCAAATGATTTGGCCCTTGACTACCGTAAAGGATTGGCTGACATGGTTTGTTCTGTGTCTCATCAGGTTGAAGCAGCGACTGCACAGACATCAAAGGATCTCTGTCACAACCTGAACCCAGGGGATTGGGTTCTCATCAAAAGGCAAATGAGGAAAAACTGTCTTGATCCTCATTGGTGTGGCCCATATCAAGTGATACTGGTGACTATGACTGCTGTGAAGTGTGACGGAGTGCTGAACAGTTCACTGATAGAATATCGATGTAAAAAATATAGATGTAAAAAATATAAATGAAAAAATATAGAATGCAAAAACATCGACTCCCTATACTTAAACAGGTTAGTACAAACATATCGAGAAAAAAATCAATGTTAAAAATATAGTTCTACAAAATATTGATTTTTTATATATATATATAAAAAATTATAAATATTAAATATATTAAATACAATTAATTAAAAAAAAAAGAGATTTAATATACATTTTAACAAATATAACACATTTAATTAAAAAACACACATACATAATAATATATATATATATTAACTTTAAAACAATTATTAAACTATTAATTTTAATTTATTTTATAATTTTTAAATTTATATAAAAATGTACATATATATATATATATATACACACATATATATATATATATATATATAAATATATATTTAATGTTGAACATTTATTTATTTATTTATTCATTTAATTATATAATGACTAAGCATTGAAGCTTAACATATGAGATCAAAGAATATATTTATATATATATATATTTTTTAGAGTTTTGTACTTTTGATACGGTTTTAGCTTATATTAATTTATCTAATATGGATTCCTACAGATACAAAATAAGTATTGCACATGTTATATGCTGTCTTAAAACAGTTTTGAGAAAGACGGGCAAAGCACTAATGAAAACTAAAAAAATGGAAGTGTATTATACTGAGATGTGATGAGACAGTATGTTTTTTATGTCTATTGCCCGTTATGAGCACGAGTCACTTTAAAAAGGGTGTAAAAACCAAAGGCGTTGTCATGTGATCAAGGTCCGGCTGGACCGAAACGCGTTATGGCCGACACTCAATAAACTACAATCTTTGCACCTATCTTGTGGTCCGCGACTGCTTTGGCGAAGTAGATTGCTGAGAGAGAAGGCGGTTCATTGAAATATTAAAGGCTGGCGAGGCTTCTACCAGCCGAACTCGGACCCCCACTCGAACTGCGGCGACGATCAAAATAGAAGCTGCTTCTTCCAGTCTTGAACCGGAAGCAAATCCTATCCAGAAGGATTGTGAATCGTCAGCCCCCCCACAGCCGGAGATTGGACTACCCCATCGACGTTGGCGTCGGCGTCTGCCGTGTCAGAGGACTCGTCGGACTCGGAGTGTCCAAGGGAGGTAGGGTCCACGGAGGCATTGTGGGGTGAGTGGTGTGCAAGCAGCTATCGGAGAAAAGCCACACTGTTTGGAGTTTTCTACACGTATATATGCCACGAATATCTTTGTTATTATAAAGACCAAAATGTCGGCAGACACGCTAAGAGACCGGGAGGCGGCGGCCTCCGAGATGTTCAGTAACATTCCCCCCAGAGGGGTCAATCTTAATCAACGAAGCGCTAATTCTAATGCGACTAATGGCACACTAAAGGACAAAATGAGAAGTCTGGAGAAATTGATGCGTTCCGAGCAGGGGAAATGGTGGGAGCATAAGTCCCTGCAAAGATATCTAGATGTGGGGAGGATCCCCAGAGGCTTAAGGATTCTCACGGCACCCAGTTATGAGCAGCCAAACCCTGATATGCTGAGAGACTGGGCTCAATGCAACCTTGACTCCTCACGGAGGTTAGTTGAAATTCTCGTTAAATATGCAGAAATCGACAGAGTAGCACTGCAGGCAAAGATAGAGGCACTCAACTTAGAAATCGACAGCATGGGCTAAACCGAAGAAATTATGAAGCCAAGAGATGAAATGGTTATCAGATTGCGAAAAGAGGAGGATAAAGTTGAGGAACGCAAAGCGTTCAAATTCCACCAAGACCGAGTGGATTATGACACAGGACGTATTTTCACTTTTTCAAAAAAATACGATGTGATGAAAACTAATAAATTCAAATCCAGAGGTGATCAACCGCTTGGGGAGCGGGCAAATAAGGATGGCCAAATTAATACATCCAACTCTGACCTGAGCTCCGCTTTAGAAAGTTAAGTGGAGATTGAGACAGCCCAGGCACCCGCGAGTGGAGCACGTCCCAAGCTATCACCAGCTGAGGAGCTGGATTTTTTATCGGAAGAGAGGAGATCAACCCTCCGCCCCAGGATTCAAAGGAAAACAGCAGGGCAAGGAGAAATCGCCGCCGCAGGCAGAGGCGAAAGGCAAGGAGAAAAAACCAACCCCAACAAGAGACGAGGGAGGGGTTGGTGGAAGCGCAAATAGCCACAGATGAAGAAATGGATAAAACTATTATCAACCTGACGGACACAGACCTCAATAAAGCAGAGAGGCAAATTCTAGCATTGGGTCTATCTTATTGTCCGGAGTCCAATTTCGACTTTGCCAACACTCGGATGGACGTTTATAGATTTGTTTGCAAGTTAAAATTAAAAAAGCACCAAGCTGTACTGGAACAACAAAGATTGAATATGAATAGTAATGTAGAAGTAACTGCCGGCCAAGAGACACTAACATCTGAACAATCTCTTATACACACTCTGATAGCATTACAGGAGGAAACTGGATACAACAACAGTCAAACGACTTTGCAAGAAGGGGGTGCTGAAGCCATGTCTATTACAACCCGGAGAACAACTCCATTTAAGGGCAAATCGACCTTCACACCAATAATGGCAAGGGATGGAATTGACATTTTTAATGAAAATGTGACGAATGAAATAAAGAAATTGAATGTCAAATTGCACAGCATAAAAAGTAAAGTTAACAACAGAAATCGTCAGTATCATCAATTGATTACAAAGTTACAGAAAAAAGATAATGTTGTCATCAGAGGCTCAGATAAAGGGGGCAACATTGTTTTATGGTCTAAGAAGGAATATGTGGAGGAAGCATTGTCACAGTTGAATGATAGGGACTGTTATCACATTAGTACTGTATTAGCACTAAGAGGTATATATAATGATTTCCATGGCAAATTGGTGGCCTGGAAAAGTGCAGGTCTTTTACCAACTGACGAGTATAAATTTATTAGGCAAGAAAATCCAAAGGTTCCACACATATACTTCATTCCCAAAATTTATAAAAGTGTTTATAAGCCACCGGGAAGACCGATTATATCGGCACAAAATAGTCTCTTAGAAAACGCTACAAAATATGTGGACTTTTTTCTACAGGAATTGGTACAACAGTTGCCCACATATGTAAGAGATACGAGTGACTTTGTTTTAAAATTGAAAGATTTCAGCTGGAAACAAAATTACCTATTAATGACTCTTGACGTCGTGTCCCTTTACACGTGTATTAATCATAAAGATGGGATACGGGCTCTTGAATACTATTTAGGAACTAATAAGTTTGCCCTAATCCAACACAGTATAATGTTAATGAAGATGATTAGCTTCTGCTTACACAACAATGTGTTTATGTTCGATAAAACTTACTATCAGCAGATGCGTGGGGTGGAAATGGGGGCCAGCTTCTGCCCCAGCTATGCTTGTTTGTTTATGGGCTGGTGGGAGAAGCTGGTCCTCGGCGTCACCCACAAACATTATTTGGAGAACAATGTCAAGATGTTATATTGTTTTATTGATGATTTATTTATTGTGTGGGAGGGGTCGGAGGTAGAAGCTATGGAATTTGTGGCAGATATCAATATAAATGACATCAACTTAAAATTCACCTCCACCATCAGCGATAGGAAAATTCATTTTCTAGATGTCGAAGTATATATAGAAAACAACAAGGTGGAAACAAGAATTTATAGAAAGGATACAGCTGGAAACTCGGTCTTACATTCCACGAGTTTTCATCCCAGGCACCTGGTTGAGAGTATCCCCTATGGGGAAATGCTGCGACTCAAATGGGTCGGCAGCAACCCCGTAGACCTAGCTACAGCACAGCAAGAGAGTATGAAAAGATTTATAGCACGAGGATACTCAAAAAAGACTATTGAAGTAGCTATCAATAAATCCCAAAATCAAGATAGATCCCTTCTACTTCAAACCAAAAAGATGAGAGACAATACTGAACCACCACAACCAATGGAAGTAAGATTAATCTTAGCATATAATGCCCAACAAAAGGAGATTAAAAAGATCATGCAGTCGAATTGGCCCATTGTGCGGGGTGACCCGGTGATAGGGGTCAAACTGCCACCAAACTTGGGGATCACCTACAGAAGGGCTCCCTCAATGCACAACAGTCTAGTAAGCAGCAGCCCAGAAATAAAAGACCAAAGCAAATGGTGGGTACAAAATGGTTTTATAAAATGCAAGAATTGCAAGGCATGCCAATATGGTATAAACAAGAAAACATACAGGACGGCGTTCAGTGAAAGAGAATTCCTCATTAACAAACCACATAACTGTAAAACTGAATATGCCGTGTATGTTTTGGAATGCTCTTGCAACCTTAAATATGTGGGGAGCAACAAGCTTCCCGCACACAAAAGAATTTTGCAACACATTAGAGCCATCAACAACTATGATCAAACGTACACAGTAGCGAGACACTTCAGGGAGGTACATGGCAGCGATCTCAAGGACCTGTCGTATTACCTCATAGACACCATTCCCTTAAACAGAAGGGGAGGTGACAGTGAGGGGCAACTTAGAAAGTTAGAAACAAGATACATTCTTAACTTTGATAGCAAGACCCCAGGAGGTTTGAATACAACGGAGGACCTTTATACCTGCCTTTAGTGGCCATTAAGAATTAGCAGACCCCGCATTTGACCCTTACCAAAATTCGGACTCCCCTTAGACTAAATCTATCCCATATACAAGGGAATATTTCCAAATTAAGTTATAGGGGGTTCGAGGGTCAAAGTTACACTAAATGAAAGAAAATGTAAGAACACTTCAAGTAAATGAAAGCAGGCCGCCTGACCAACCCCAACCACAAGAATAGTGGTTTTTTAATCAAGCACCTTTTTAAATTATAGACAAAATACCTTGATGTTAGAAGGGAAAATTGAGTTATTTTCACTAATAGGACTGCACTAGCTCTTTTCAGTTCACGAAAGCTTGGATTAAGAACAGTTGTGATCTGTGGGGATACATGGTAGGAATTGTTTGTACTTGCATAATTGGTATCAGAAAGTTTGTTACAAATGAAATCATGCATTTAAGCAAAGATTTAATGATGAACATTTATTTATTTATTTATTTATTTATTCATTCATTTAATTATATAATGACTCTAAGCATTGAAGCTTAACATATGACATCAAAGAATATATTTATATATATATATATATATATATATATATATATATCCACAACAGTTTGTTCGCGCAGAAACCCGAGCCACTTTCAATGGCGGGCCATGACGGGGTCGCGAACCCCAAACATCAAACACAATCATTACGAAAACATCCAAAGAACGATGCCACGGCCACAAAAGTCCTTTCAAGCGTGATTTATTGCTCCAGCCAAGTGACTTGGCTGGAGCAATAAATCACGCTTGAAAGGACTTTTGTGGCGTGGCATCGTTCTTTGGATGTTTTCGTAACGATTGTGTTTGATATATATATATATATATATATATTTTAGAGTTTTGTACTTTTGATACGGTTTTAGCTTATATTAATTTATCTAATATGGATTCCTACAGATACAAAATAAGTATTGCACTTGTTATATGCTGTCATAACATTTTTTGGAGAAAGACGGGCAAAGTACTAATGAAAACGAAAAAAATGGAAGTGTATTATACTGAGATGTGATGAGACAGTATGTTTTTTATGTCTATTGCCCGTTATGAGCATGAGTCACTTTAAAAAGGGTGTAAAAACCAAAGGCGTTGTCATGTGATCAAGGTCCGGCTGGACCGAAACGCGTTATGGCCGACACTCAATAAACTACAATCTTTGCACTTATCTTGTGGTCCGCGACTGATTTGGCGAAGTAGATTGCTGAGAAAGAAGGCGGTTCATTGGAATATATATAGATTAAGAAGAAGTTGACATGCAAAACAGAATTTGCCGTATATGTGCTGGAGTGTCCATGTGGTCTGCGCTATGTGGGGAGTACAAAACTACAGGTCCACAAACGGATACTCCAGCACATAAGGGCAATGAATAATGGAGATATGTCCTATCCGGTGGCACGCCACTTTGATGAAATCCATGCCAAAAGTTCCAAAGAGCTCAGATATTTTGTAATTGACACGGTCCTTCCACTTAGAAGGGGTGGAGACCGGGAGGGTCTTTTGCGCAAACTTGAGACTAGGTACATATTAGAATTAGATTGTAAGACACCAGTCGGTTTGAACAGCAGTGAAGATTTTTACACACATTTAAAAGTATAGGATACATGAACATCTCAATGGTTTCTACCCTAGTATCATATGTCATATATCATATGCCTCATTTTAATTTTATTCCTTATAAAATAGACAAAAAATCTTTTTTATTTTATAGGAGTTTAGGTTTTTAACTTTGCACATTTTAGCACGTGAGAATGTACGGTGTCATTTCATGACACTTTTTTGCACATATGCACTGACACTTTACTTGTTGACATAGAATTCTATTGTGTTGGCCCACTTGGGCTTTATTGTTCCTATATGACTTATTTTCAACATGAGGATGATCAAATGTAGCCAGTCCCCATTGCTATAATCTAGTTGGATACTTATTTTAGTAGGCATTTATCTTACTAATATTGTATGTTTCTTTCTTTTTGCTATTGGTGATAGTCAGGTAATTTTAACATACAAATACCCTTTTTATGAGCTAATCTTATGATGTAATTATATGTGTATTTATTTATTTATACATATTTATATATTTATTAGAATTGCTCATTTGCACATGTCTGGCTCGTATGATCTTGATCTCCCATTGTCTCAGGCTAATTTTTAATTTCTCCCCCAAAAAGGAAGACATTTTATTTCAACTCTTCTATGTCTCTGGTGAATTGCAGTCTTTCTCTTTAGGCACTGTCACTTTAAATACACAATCATGCTCCCCATTCGTGTCATGTGATCAAGGCCCCACGAGGGCTGAAACACGTAATGGCGGTGGTGCAGGGGTTTGAACAAGAATAAACTACTTTGCACTGCAATTGGGTTCGCTTCGTCTTTGCAGATCGACCAAGCGTGGAAAAGACGTTTCCTGTATATATATATATATATATATATATATATATATATATATATATATATATATATATATACACATACAAATAACATAAAATCTATTTTTTTTAAAACCATTCTATTATAAATTAAAACATTAAACTATTTAAAGTAGGGAAAGTGTTGGATAGCGGACGGGCAAAAATTACTATTCCCACTCCAATGAGTGCAACAGTAGGGAAAGTGTTGGATAGCGGAGGGGTCAAACTTACTATTCCCACTCCAGTCAGTGCAATAGTATGGAAAGTTTTGTATCGCGGAGGAATAACATTCACTATTCCCACTCCAGTCAGTGCAACAGTAGGGAAAGTGTTAGATAGGGTAGGGATCAAAATTACTATTCCCACTCCAGTGAATGCAACAATAGGGAAAGTGTTGGATAGCGGAGGGGTAAAAATTAGTATTCCCACTCCAGTCAGTGCAACAGTAGGGAAAGTGTTGGATAGTGGCGGGATAAAATTGACTATTCCCCCTCCAGTGAGTGCAAAAGTAGGGAAAGTGTTAGATAGCGGAGGAGTAAAAATGACTATTCCCACTCCAGTGAGTGCAACAATAGGGAAAGTGTTGGGTAGCGGAGGGGTAAAAATTACTATTCCCACTCCAGTGAGTGTAACAGTAGGGAAAGTGTTGGATAGCGTACGGGTAAAAATTACTATTCCCACTCCAATGAGTGCAACAGTAGGGAAAGTATTGGATAGCGGAGGGGTAAAACTTACTATTACCACTCCAGTGAGTGCAACAGTATGGAAAGTGTTGGCTAGCGGAGGAATAAAATTTACTATTCCCACTCCAGTCAGTGCAACAGTAGGGAAAGTGTTAGATAGCAGAGGGGTAAAAATTACTAATCCCACTCCAGTGAGTGCAACAATAGGGAAAGTGTTGTATAGCAGAGGCGTAAAAATTACTATTCCCACTCCAGTCAGTGCAACAGTAGGGAAAGTGTTGGATAGTGGCGGGATAAAATTGACTATTCCCCCTCCAATGAGGGCAACTGTAGGGAAAGTGTTAGATAGCGGAGGGCTAAAAACTACTATTCCCATACCAGTGAGTACAACAACAGGGAAAGTGTTGGATAGCGGAGGGGTAAAAATTACTATTCCCACTCCAGTGACTGTAACAGTAAGGAAAGTGTTGGATAGCTGACGGGTAAAAATTACTATTCCCACTCCAGTGAGTGCAACAGTAGGGAAAGTGTTGGATACTGGAGGGATACAATGTACTATTCCCACTCCAGTCAGTGCAACAGTAAGGAAAGTGTTAGATAGCAGAGGGGTAAAAATTACTATTCCCATTCCAGTGAATGCAACAATAGGGAAAGTGTTGGACAGCAGAATGGTAAAAATTACTATTCCCACTCCAATAAGTGTAACAGTAGAGAAAGTGTTGGTTAGCAGAGGGGTAAAAAATTACTATTCCCACTCCAGTCAGTGCAACAGTAGGGAAATTGTTGGATTGCAGAGGGATAAAATTTACTATTCCCACTCCAATAATTATAACAGTAGGGAAAGTGTTGGATATTGGAGTGTTAACATTTATTATTCCCACTGAAATGAGTGCAACAGTAGGGAAAGTGTTGGATAGTGGCGGGGTAAAATTTACCATTTCCACTCCAATCAGTGCAACAGCAGGGAAAGTGTTGGATTGCGGAGGGGTAACAAATAATATTCTCACTCCAGTCAGTTCAAAATTATAAACAAACAAAATATTACCAACAACAAAAATATTTAAAAAAACAAAATAAATAAAAAACGATATAAAGATGTTAAAAATTAAAATACAAATATATTTAATATTAAAAAAAATTAAAAGCATATTATAATGTTAAATGCATATGACAAATACCTACACATTATATTAAAAAAATAAAAACAATTTTTTAAACAAATAAATATTTTTAATTAGAAATTATTTATAAACAAAAACATTAATTATTACATAAATTTACTTTTTTTATTTCCTGCCTTATACCACCACACAATTCACAACCCACATCTGAATTAAAAAACAAATGTACTTACATAATTTGCATAATTAATTACCAATTACAGAAATATTAATAAAAAAAATTAAAACTCCTAAAAACTGATAAACTTTCCACATTTTACCCCATACCCCCCACAAACCACAGCTAAAATTAAACTGTAAAAAAAAGTATTACACACGTAATTAAAACTTAGTTTCAATTAAAAAACTAATAATATTTAAGAACGTATTATAAAGTAAGTAAAATTAATTTACTCCCACCCTTTGCCCATGTAAAAGTAAAATCCACACACAAAAAATATAAACAATTACCCTAATTAAATATCAATTAATTAATGAATATTAATGATCAACTAATTATTAATTAAATAAACATAAATTACTTCCCACCCTTTACCCCTTTGAACCCCACAGCCCACATCTAAAATGAATTACACAATTTTCATATTTAATTTTCAATTAATTAATTAATATTAATTAGGAACTAATTAATAATTAATTAAACATAAATTACTTCCTGCCCTTTACCCCTATAAATTCCACAACCCTCACCTAAAATTAATTACATAATTTCCTTAATTAATATACAATTAATTAATATTAATTAAGAACTAATTATGAATTAATTAAACATAAATCACTTCCCACCCTTTACCCCTATAAACCCCACAACCCACACCTAAAATTAATTACCTAATTTCCATAATTAATTTTCAATCAATGAACAGCTAATTATTAATTAATCAAAAATAAATTACTTCCCACCCATTACCCCTATAAACCCCACAACCCACACCTAAAATTAATTACACAATTTCCATATTTAATTTTGAATTAATTAATTAATACTAATTAACAACTTATTATTAATTTAAAACAAAATTACTTTCCACCCTTTACCCCTATAAACCCGACAACCTGCACCTAAAATAATTACACAATTACCATAATTAATTAGCAATTAATTAATATTAATTAACAATCAATTAATAATTAATTAATAATAAATTACATCCCACAATTAACACTATAAAATCTCAATTAAATAAATATTTATAAGTAAAAAATATAATAAAATTACTTCCCATCCTATTCCATTATAAACCCACAACCCGCTACGTAACTAAAAAACGCAAAATGTTATTAAAATAAAATTGATAACTACTAAAAATTTAACACATATATTAAAAAACATAAACAATTCTTATATAAAAAAATACATCACATACATTTAAAACATATACTAAAATACATAACACTAAGGGCCCGATCCCGATCTCGTAAAGAAGGCCTCCAAACGGGATTTGTAAAGATCAAATCCGATTCGGAGCCTATCGTTCCGCCCGAATCGTCCCCTGTTCCTAACGAGCAAGTACGATGCGAGTATCCTGTACGCGCCGTGCAAATCGTTTACGAACCCGAACCTGTCCGTCCGACATGTTCGTAGCCGGATCGTGCCGCGCAATGGAGCCGTTTTCCGACCGAGCAAGTGCGATGCACGCATCGGACAGCTGTATCATCTCGGTCTCATCGAGACGAAACGGCTGTTGGATTCGGACTTCGAGGGGCCATAGCAGGCCCCCCTTTACCCGGAGCCCTCCGATTAGGTCATGGGGGTGCGCATGGGTCCCCCGATCCAAGCATGCACAGTGTGGCGGGCCACATGGGGTGCCCTCCACAGGGTGTACGCTTTTCCACGCCCACCCCTTTTTTGCTATGGGAGCCTGTGTATGCGTCTGTACACGGGCTCCCATAGAGTTCAATGGGAGTCCGAGCGAGCCGAGTCCGTAAGCATACGGCAGCATCGTACTCGCTCGTTCGGACTCCCGGAGCACTTCTCGCTCGGAAAGCCCTCCAGATCCGAGTCGTATGGAGGGCTTTCCTTACGAGATCGGAATCGGGCCTTAAGTAAAAAATCGATATTTTAAGCAACTATGGGGGTCATTACGATGGCGGGCGGAAGCACAACCGCCGTGCTGGCGGATGCAAAAACCACCAGTTACCGCCGGCACGCAGCAGTCCACACGCCCGCCCAATTACGATGCGAAAAGTAGGCCAAACACCGCCGGCAAGCCAGCAACACCGTCCGCCATCAAAGTGCGCCCGTACACGTAGCGGCGCAGCCCAATTGACACACACCGTCCGACGAAACACGTCCCGCCCGGCGTATAAATTACGATGCCGCAAACAAACGGCTCCCACGGCTAAGAGATACCGTACGACAAACCGAAGCGGTAACACGGACGCCGAGCACGGACAACGAAGAAGCGGCTCCCCCGAGCAGGAATCCAGCACTGCAGGCCCTCCCCATGCTCTTGCTGATGCACCACCAAGGACGCAACGTACCGTGGAGACGCAGGTAGGCACACACACAACAAGTGCACGCAAACAGCGCACACAGTGCAAGGGCGGAAAAAGCGGACAACCCCCACCAGCGCGTGTACACTACACATCCACCATTGCATCCACATATGACACACAGGCCAAATCGTAACATCGCGTAACACATGTGTACACACCACCTGGGACTAGGAACCAACGACCCCGTCACGGCCCCAAAGCGGCGATGACGCCGCCACACATGCGCACAACGCAGAGGCCAACCGCAGCGCCATGCATGCGTCGCACACAGACACAGGGACACAACCAAGCAGCACACACATCAGCCCCACCCCGAACGCACATGACACGTGACAGGCCTGCCACAGACATGTCCCCAACGCCCAATTCACGGACAACACCCAACGCCACCCAACCGACGCACACATGTCAGTGAAGTCACGCAACAGCAGGACACACCCCAGTGTAACAAACATGGCGAAGCACACAGAGGCGGCAACACTAACTAGGAGAAGCAGGGCCCCTTCGGGAAGAGGAACGCCAGTACCACACTGAAACACCCATACCACCCTGCACATATGAACAAGACATATAAAACGGAACACCAAAGAGCCCGGGGACCGACAACAGGTGGCCCAAGAATAACATTCACACACAAGGCCCAACGCAGAGCGGAAAGGCAGCCTGCCGCCCACACAAGGGAGAGCAGACAGCACTGAATGACCTTCCATTCCAACTCCGAAACCACAGCCCTACGAAAGAAGCCGGTGAATACAGCCATTGTCCAAGAAAAGACCAACACAGGCATGCCGAGGAGACCGACCACAGGGCAGATAGCGCATATCACAGAAGCACACAACGGACGGGGAAGAAAAAAGAAAACACTCCCCCATGTCGGCCACATGCAAGTTAATTGGAAGGAGTCACACATCACTGACCTTGAACTGTCTGAGAAGCATGTGGGATGAGGGCCCGTGTCCTCCAAACAAGCCAACAGAACACAAGTCCTGTCTCCCTACGACTACACAGAGCTCACAGCAACCTCGGAGCGTGCACATTGCAGACTGCACACACAGCCGGAGCACGCCACCACAACGCACCGCTGCGAAATGGCAACCGCAACACACCTACCCAACTACGCCGGACAGCTCAAGCTGTACAAAACCAACCTGATACATATATTGGGATGCGATCTCCTGTCCCTGCTGAACGTAAGTTACCGACTGACTTACCGCATCACATTGTTCAGCTGCGTCATGCCCGTCTTCTACTGTCGGAGGTGTCCCTACCAGCATCCCGTGGAGATATGCCTCTCCAACCCGGCATGTCTGAAGGCGGACCTGCTACCACTACTCCTCCCTCTGGACGCACACGACAGGGCCTGCTCTGCCTATGGGGGCATGGCGTATGTGGCCAACATCGCACCCGCACTGAAATGGGACCACTGTGCCTCCACACGATGGATCATCGAGAACAGCTACATCGAATGTCACCCAGCATGCCCCATCATGGTCCTCCAAGGGACAACTTACGAACAACACCTTGACAGCCACCATCCGCTACATTGGCTGGCAAACATGTACACCACCAATGACATGGAAGCCCTGCTGGACGGCATCGCATACCTGACAACCTGTAAATTCGTCGGACCACAACGCAGGTTCCCCGATTGACCTATGATGTCCAACCCCGCACCCATGCTTAGCTTCCGCACGGACTGGCCAGTCACCACCACAACAGCCATACCAAACGACCGGCAACTGTTACCACACCATCAACGACATCGCCATGACATCGGATATGACCGCGACATGCACACTGTTCCCCATCACATCCAGGAACACTGCATGCATCGTGGGAGGCAGTGGCATGGGCTCTGTGTATCGCACCCACATGGACGGAACTGCACGAGCAACCAGGACACGACATGGATCCAGCGCCCATGGACACACACACCGCTCAGTGGACATGAATAGGTCGCCTGGAGTCTGTGGGTGCTGCACCCCTCCCACCCCCGCCCCGGGAATCCCATACCAGGACCTTTGCATGGACGACAAGTGCATACAACAACAACACGACCCCAGTGACTGTGACATGTCCAGTAACCACCACATTGCAACAACAAGTGGCACGCCGCTGCATGCACGCAAGCACATGCCCTGATGTCATCTCACATGCACGCGTGCATGAGGAACAACCGCAGCAAACCTGTCACATGGAACTGAGATGGACTGTGCCCATGATGCCAAGCGGTCTGGTAGGCTACATGTATACCGTCTGTGTCAAAGTCCGCAGCTCCGCAGCTATACGTAAATGTACATTAGCACAGCCTTGGCCAAGCAGATGTAACTCTGAAGCCCACATCCCACATGCAACAGCCAATCACATGTAACCCCACACCCTATCCCATTTGCAATCATGCTCAGTATATCCTCAACATGTATTCCGCTGCCAGTAGTGTCCACTATACTGCATCACAGAGGACAGAAGACTCAATATAATGTTTGAAACCAAAACTGTCTCCGCTGACTCATTTCACAAGTACGAATGAGAGAGGATGAGAGTATGTGAAGTACACGGCAGTCGTGACATGACCATGTAGTCCACTGGTATTGGATGTCAACGCAAATGAGTAGCACAACTGTGGAAGACACACATGTGTCGTGTGAAGTCGTATGGACGCAGTGCTCAGGTGGGTGGGTGTGACAGGTAGATGCGCACATGCCAAGTTGGAGCACGCCGTGTTGGGAGGGGTCATGAACAGTACACCACCGCTTCCCTGGGCATTGTGAGAGGACACCTGTCGGGGGGAGTGAACACGTGTGTGCACAGCAGCCGGGCACACGTACAAAGCGGTACCAGGCGCACCTCAGCCCACCCTCTGTGGACAAGCTGGATCCTGTTGTGCGCCCGCCATGCCCCTTGACAAGGCACACACAGCCCCAGTCGACCAGGTGTAACCCCAACATAGTCAATCCGCACAGGCGATACAGGGCACGGGATGGCAGTGGAGCATGGTGTGTGAGAGGTCTCCTCGCGCTCCTCCTGGTCATATCACGCAGGCAATAGAACCTCAACGTCTAGCATGGCACAAGTCAAATGGAAGTGTAGGGGGGACGCACCACAGCACGAGCAGCACTGACGTCACGGGAGGTGGCTCGCACCATCCCATCCATTGCCCATTATACCAACCACGCCACATGCCATTGCGACTAAGTGCAAGCGCGTGCGCCACCACCCCCGAGCCCTCCCCAGAGAGGCCAAAGAGTGAATGTGTGGGCCATCAGTCACAGACGGACGCGGCCTGGCCGCAAGGGCAGCCACAGCCACTGGGTGTCGCAGGTGGCGGATCCGGAAGGCGAAGACTGTGATGCATAGTCCATGCAGGCCGGGTCTCCATTTGGGGCACCAAGCAGGTGGACGGCGTCCCGCAACACATCATACCCTGAGACAGCCCACTCGTGCAACTGGACCCACACATACACTCCTTGCCCTCTCTGGTGCGAGCTTGGGGCTGCCTGTGCAAGCGCTAGCCTCGCAGGTGCACATGCATATTGGGGGAGCGAGGGGAGGACATGAGGGCTGGGGCGAAGATGACTGTATCACTGTCAGTGAGTACAAGGGATGACCCAGATGTGGAAAGGAAGAGACGTGTCCCGTGTGTACTGCAACTAGTCGCCAATCCAACTACCCCCACATGTCCGGAATGTAAGCCCGCACCTAGGCCCGCCCATCCGCCACATCGAATATACCACCAGCACGACAACCTTCCCATTCGAAACACTGACTGGGGGTGGCGACCAGTGAACAATCATGTGTAGCCTACCCACGCGTACATGTGGGCCCTCCATGATCCATGTCACCTGCGGCAAAGTCATGACATGCGCAATGAGGGAAGTGAGGAGAGCTGTCCGCCCCACGCACAGAAGGTGCATCAGCTCCACAGACCCAGCAGCGAGTCCAGCAGGGGTCACATGTGCAGGGGCAGCTGTGCCTGGTGTGAAGGCACATGCATATAGACAGCACATCGACCAATGTGTAGTCTGCCCACATCTACAGTCCATCATCATGCGGACATAGGAATTGAACACAGGGCAACACATCTTAGTGGGTGCACCCACCGTGACCAACAATGCGCAATCATCGACGTACCCGCCCTGTGCATGGCCCCCCACCCAACGGAGGCACATCCAGTGCCACCATCCCACACACACAAGCCTTCCACGGAACATGCTGTGTCCAATGGTCAGTACAGAGTCAGCGCCCATCTGGTGGATCCTGAACAGGAGACACATGCACACACATGCCAGCTCCCACTATGTACGTCTGCCACCTGGCACGTGCAATGTAACCTCTCACCTGTGACGTGTGACTGCAAGCACACAGCCGTCTTGGCATGGGGCTGTCAATGTGGACACCTGTCAATGTTTCGGGAGGTGTGATCCGTACAGTGCTGTACATAGGGTGCAGTGCTGACACCTACTACTGTCTCATATCCCCTCGTGCCACAGGTCCCACTTGTTTTGGCCGCTCAGCCTGTGCCCACATCGTCGTCGTCGTGTGCCATACTCATCCAGCCTCGGAAGCAGTTCCATGCTCAGCAGACATTCATGTTGCCGTGGCGTTGCCGCTTGACGAATATGCAGTCAGTCCCCATCAGCACGCCCCGCAAGTCATTGGGGCCTAGATCCCCATGTGCATGCACATGGCAGTGGTTTGTATCACTAGCCATTGCCATTGTTGGGAGACCTGTGTAAGTGTATTGTGGCCGTGCCGTCCCAGCTTGACAGCTGGGCTGTGGCTCATGTGCTTGCTCAGTCATGTCAGTGATGTGTATGCGAAATTGCTATGTGTTGTGTTGCTTTGACATGTGTCCACTGCCATTTTCCCTAGGCGGAGACCGAACATTGACCGCCCATACCAATTGCTGGCGGACATGGACGATACAGAGGTCATTAGGAAGTTTCGGCTGGACAGGCCAACCCTGCATCGACTGTGTGCCATGTTGGAACCCCATCTCCGTCCCCGCAGGGTGTATCCGACAGCTGTCACCCCCACGGCTAAGGTGATGGCCGCCATGCATTTCTTCGCCACTGGGTCATTCCAGCACACAGTGGGCAGTGGAGGAGGGATGTCCCAGCCCATGTTCAGCAAGGTGCTGAGGGATGTACTGGCAGCCATGATGCTGTACCGAAACAGGTACATCCGCTTCCCCAGGGCTCGTGAATTGGCGGCAGTGAAGGGTGCATTCTATGCCCTTGGCAGAATCCCACACGTCGTTGGAGCCATTGACTGCACACATGTTGGCCTTGTTCCACCACAGGCCACTGAGCACCTGTACCGCAACAGGAAGCACACGCACTCCCTGAATGTGCAAGTGGTGTGCCTTGCGGACATGGTGATCACCCACGTGTGTGCAAAGTTCCCAGGCTCGGCCCATGACGCACACATAATGCGCAACAGCATCTTGCCACGACTGATGTCCAATCTGCAACAGGATCGTGGCTGTATTGTCGGTGAGTATGTGGAGTGGTGTAGCGTGCTGGTTGTGCGATGCTGTCCCCTGTCCAGTTGGAATAGCAACGGTTCTCTGTGTCCCTCACACCCAGGTGACTCTGCGTACCCGAATGGGGCATGGCTGCTCAGTCCATTGAGGAATCCTCGCACCCCAGCAGACGATCGCTACAATGAGGCACATGGGAGGACCAGACGTGTGGTCGAGCGTACCTTTGGCCTCCTCAAGTCCAGGTTCAGGTGCCTGGACCGCACCGGGGGTGCGCTGGCGTACTCCCCACAGAAGGTGTGCCAGATAGTGGTGGCGTGCTGCATGCTGCACAATCTGGCCATTCGGAAGCAGATCCCCCTCATCGTGGATGACGGAGATCAACCAGGGCCCCAGCCCGCAGACCAGGACAGCTCGAGTGAGGAGGACAGCGGAGAGGAGGAAGCTGGGAATGTGCGGCAGCAGCTCATCGCCCGCTACTTCACTTGACGGTGAGTGTCCATGTACGACGGCTGATGTGGCTGTATCTGTGCAGGTGTGTGTGTGCTGTGTCAGGGTGGCCGTTTGTTCACTGCGTGCTGTGTGTCAACGCTCCATGGCCAGGGTAGTATGCCACTGTTGGTGGCTGTGGCATTGTGCCCTATTGCTCTGTGCGATGTGTGTACATTGCTTGTAGTTGTTGACATGTACTGTGTGATGGGTGTGTGATACACTCATTGAATGTGCTCCTGTTCTGTCTCCCACCCCTAGGTCCCTACAGGCCCTCCGGATTCCATTGCCATGCCACGCATCAGGTGCCTTTCCGCCCAAGGTGGCCGTTGTATTCCGTACAAATAAAACACAGGGCACAAACAGCAGTTTGTGTAAGAGGTGCATTTATTTCAAACTGTGACATGTGATTGTGTGTAAGGTGATGACAAAAGTGGTGCGTGCAGTGACAATGAGCTGTCGGTCATGGCTGCGTGATGCTCAGGGTGTACCCACTGGTTCTATGTCCATAGTCCAACACACACATGCCATCCAGATGGCTGTGTGGAGTGGGATCGTAGTCCAAGTCAATGCAGTGGGTGGTCAAGGAAGGCTGGCTGGCTGCCTCACTTGCGTCTGGAGCGTGCGAAGTCCTCCCGGGAGATCGGTTTCCACTTCGGACGGCCCCTTCCACGTTTGCGAGGGGGGTGCCTGCTTGCGACATGCTGGTGGTTGAGGTGTGCTCACTGGCTGTGGACGCAGGGGAACTGGACGCAGCTGCACGACCCTGCGCCCCGGCAGGTGGTGGCGGTGGTGGAGCTGCTGTCCCTGGCTGTGACCTCACCACCAGCTGGCCCATGAGGTCCACAAGTTGACCTATACGGGCGTCCATGGACCTCAGCACCCCCAGCACCTCCCGCGTGTCTGAAGCAGACCTGACCCATTGTTCTTGGGCCTCTTCATAGGCCCCAAGGACTCTGGCCATTTGAGGCAGGGCATGGCTCCCAGGGGAGACTTGCGTTTCCCTGACCCTGCTCCTCCTACCAGTACTGCTGCCACCGGCCTGCCCACTAGCCACATTGCTCACCACGGTCCTCGCTGTGGCTCCCAGGGTGGATCCAGTCGGCCGGGCCACCACCTGCGCTGGGGCTGGTGCCAGCGAAGACGTGGTGGTGGTGGCGGCGGTGGTGGTCGGTGCGGCGATGGTGGCGGTTGCGGCAGTGGTAGTGGCCGCAATGCCCGTGGGTGTGGCCGCAATGACCGTGGGTGTGGCCGCAACGACAGTGGCAGCAGGGGGCTGGGAATGTTCAGCAGCCCTGGATGATGGGTTGGTGGGTAGGAGGGGTCCTGGGGAGCGGCTGGGCCCTGCCACACCAGATGGGCCTGCTTGGTGGTCCGTGTCCGAAGAGGAGGACAGATCCTCCACATCCGTGTGTCCTCGTTGGGGGCTTGTAGGCTGGCTGTGCTGGCTGCTGTCTCCATCCCCAGCATCCAGCAGTTCGTCACCTGTGGAGAGAATGAGATTTGTTATTGTGTTGCACCTGGCGAAGTATGTATTTGTCGTCTGACATTAACAGTTCGTGCAATCTCGTACATGGGTTTCCCGGAGGCGTGTGTGTGGCTGTAGCATTTGTAGTTGTGTGTGCTTGACAATGGGACTGTGTGCTGTGCACATGTGGCATGGGACGGATTGGCCATGCCGATGGGTGTGTTGCTGTGCCCCTACTTATTGTGACTCTGGTGTATGCGGGCTCCTGGCCCATCCTGGGTCTGGTTTGTACTTTGCTTTTGGTGTTCAGATGGGACGCTTAGGAATGCATATGGCAACATGGGGGCCATGCCCCAGATTCGCATTTGGGATGGAATATGCTTTTGGGGTACATGCTGTGAGCCATGGGTGCCGAACGTGACATGTGTTGTGGCAGCATGACAGTGCATGGTTTGAGGTGTGTGCATGCTTGACATGGCCTGCATATTTGCTGTCTGTTGTGATTACTGGACATGGCATTGGACGCATCGTTATGAGTGAGTGATGGTTGTGTGCCAGCCAACGTATTGCAGTTGTCCCATCTCCTTGGTGTGCGTGCTGCCCTGTGCCATGTGCATCACTGCAGTGCTCGGGGGGTGTGGCCCATGTTGTGTGTTGTTGCTCACAGTGTGTCGTGCGCTTCATTGACTTCTGGCACATGGTTGGTCATGGGCATGTATCTTAGCGTGACTGCTGTATGTGTGGCAGCTGTGCGGATGACATGCCTTTCATGAGACTGGGGCTGACGGATGGGATGGATGGTATGTTGTATGTGCATGGTGTGTCTGTGTGTTTGATGGGTTCAGTGGTGTTCGTGTGCATTTATGTTGTTCCGCTCTGTTGCGTCTAGTGTTGTTTGTCTTACATAGGCGTAGTTGTGGGGTGTGTGGTTGACAGGCAGTAGGGGCTACATGGACAGGACTTCAATGGTGTTTCGGTTGTGTGTGATGGGTTGCACAGTGGCTGCCGTGTGGTACTATATTCAGTGTGGCTTGTGCATGCAGACGTGGCTCCTTGGGTGTTGCTGTGTCTGTGATGGGTCATGTGAGGTGTGAGTCTGTGGTTCATGTCCGTGTGCACATTGTTCACTTGTTCGTGACGGTGGGCGGTGCTGCGTGTTCGTCTGCTACGTGACATGTCCCATGTGTTGGTTGTGTTACGGTCCTCATGCCTCCAGTAATCCAGCCCTGTCCAGTTTCCCACCTGCAGGTTGTTCGGGCGTGCACTGTACTGGATGCCACATGGTTCTAAGCGGGGGTGCTCCATGTTGCAGGTCTGTGGGGGTGGGGGGTGTTGTGGGTCGTGGTGGTGGCTGGACACCCACTGACACCGATTGCTGTGGACCGTGATGTCTACCTTTCGGCTGTCGTTGTGCACTGCGGTGGCTGACACGTGGCTGTGGGGTGTGGGGGATGCTCCTCCTTGCTGTGCTGTGGGACTAGGGGCCTGGTGTGTGTTGTACTTGGGCTGTCCACCCTCCCACCCACTGCACTTTGTGTTCCTGCCACTTACCTGTTACTTGTCGGTTAGTGCAGCTGTGGCGGACACATGGGTGTGGTGGGTGCTCGTTGTGGCGCTTCTGGCATATTTGGGGACCTGTTGGTGGTTACGTGGCTGGCTGAGTGTACACATGTCCCCACGCATCTTACAGTTGTTCGGTTTGGGCTGTGTGTGGTGGTGTCTGTTGCATGTGTGTGTGATGTGTTGTGTATTGTGTGCTGGACATGGGGGTGTTTGTCCCTGGGAGCTGTGGCATGGTGGTAGTGCATGTGAGTACATAGCGGTGTGCTGGTATACATTAGTTTGTACTTACCAGCCTCCACTCCCCCTGCTAATCCGGCGAGGATCTCGGGATGTATGATGACTCGCACCTTCTCCTCCCACGCTTTGAAGGTCTTGAAGAGCGCGGGATTCCCTCCGCCAGTGACGGCTGCCAGCTCTCTGTTCTTGGTCTCCTTCTTCTTGACCAGGCTCTTGACGTCATTCCACCGTTTGTTTATTTCGACTCTGTTCCTGGGCAGGGTCCCGACTGCATTGACCTGGTCTACGATCCGGTTCCACATTCTGTTTCTGGTGGCTAGTGGTGTGTGATGGACCATGTTCCCATAGATTTGTGGGTGCACCTTGATGATCTCGTCGACCATGACCGTCAGCTCAATGGGCGTGAACTTGGGCATTCTTTGTGGTGCCATGGTGTTTGTGGTGCTGGTGCGGTGTGTGTTGTGTAATGTGCAGGGGGTTTGTGGTGCCGGTGTTTGGTGGTGGTGGTGGTGGTGGTGGTTGTGATGTGTGCGTTTCTGTGGTGTGCTGCTGTCCTTGCTGTGTCACTGTGTCCTCTCCTCTCCTCTCTAGTTTGCAATGTTGCAAGGGGTTGTGGTCTGTGGGAGTGCTGCTTTTGTACTTACCTATGTGGGTGTGTCCTCATGGTCTGTTGTTTTCAGGTGTGTTGTGTCTGGGGTTCTGGCCTTTGTAGTTTTTGTTTGTCCAGGGGGGTGTTTTCGGGATGTGTACTGTGCTTGTGTATTTGTGCGTGCCTTGCTGTGTGGACTTGTTGGCCATGTTGTGTGCGATTGTTTTTGTCAGCGGATGGTTTCTGTGCAGGGACGTGGGCGCCATGGCTTCTGCCGTGTCGATTCACATCGGCGTTGTTTGCGCTGGCGGGCGGTATATTTGTAGTTTTCCCGCGCTCATGGCGGTGCGATCGTAATCTCACGTGCGGTGTGTCGGCCGTGAGGGCGGGCGGTTTTGTGTTGTCGTGCGTGTTTCCGTCCGTGGCGGGCGGTTTGACTCCGACTCGGACGATGGCGGGCGGTATCTTGTGTGATTTTCCGCCGATGGCGGTTTTCGGTTTGTGTAATCGTAATGGCGTGGTCGGTGTTCAGACGGTGTGTGCGGGCGGATTTTTGCCGCTTCCATGCCTGGCGGATTTTTTTACGCCGGGTATCGTAATGGGCCCCTATATTTTTACAAACGATATTAATGACTTCTATATTTTTAAAAATGGTATTTCTTACCTTAAAATCGATATTCTTGACCACGATATTTCTGACTCACAATATTTAGGACTCAATATTTCTGTAGTTCGACATTTCCAACTCGATATTATGTCTGCACACTGAACTGGGTCCATGCCTCTCACACACATCGAGTTTTAGGTCCCTCTGATGAAAAAGCTCCACTCCCAAAGAGATTCCAGCCGTGACTGAAAGGTCATGGGAGGGGAAAAGCCAAGCTGTAGCGGTACCTGAAGAGGCTGGACAAACACCAGGCCGATCTGAGGGGAGACAAGCTACACCCGACCCTGGCATTGACTCTGAGGCAGACGGTACCGTTGCGATGGATAGAGTCTGACTCAGTGGAAGAGGCTGGGGTGTCAAGAAGCCTGCACCAATAAGTGAAACTTCAGAGTCGGATCTGAGTGAGACCAAGCAGGACACAGAAAGGGTGACTAGGTCCAGAAGAGATTGAGTGCCTTGTTGAAGGTATTCCGCTCCCGAGTGGACTTATCTGGTTGCAAATGCTGGGGAGAGCGAGGTCCGAGATCTCAGTGCTAGTGGTTGAGATGTTGCTGAGAGTTCCTGGGCTTGAAGTAAATAGAATTCTGTCATTGACTGTTCCATTTCTACCAAGCTAAGTGGCTTACAGATTCTAATTCTGGAGGATGTGGAATTTCCAAGTTTTGGAGCACCACAGTCTCCTCAAGAGATCACAACATTGAGAGCTGAACTGCTCTGATGAATTATTAAGGAGATGGGCTCTGACCTAATAAGGGATGTGTATTGAACTGGAAACTGTAAATAATTTGTTTGAAGAAGATAACCTAGGCCTGAGTGGAAGAAGAATACATTTAGGGATGCTATCAAAGAGAAGAAGATGAAGGAGGGCTAGGGAGGTCTTCTGAGCTGTGTAAATACTGTAAAGAAGATGCACTCATTGTTGGGGTGATTGTAGTAATAGCTGTAGTCATTATAGAGTCAGTTGTTAGTGCACACGAAAGTGAGGAGCACGGGATGGGAGTACATGGGACATCCACACCTACTACTGCTGTCTCAAAGGAGGGTACATTAGGATCTCAGAAAGGCTTTATAGAGCAAACTAGTCACTATCGTCATGTAGATCTGTCTAAGGGAGATTATACATTGAATGCTTATGCTAAGTTGTTGTATGAGTATGTCAACAGTATGGAGGTGAGAGATTGTTATGTGTGCATGCAATTACCCGCGTCAGTTGAAGAGGGGATCACCTACCATCACTTACCTTTGATTTATGGCATTAGTTGTAGTTTACTCCTTAGTATATTCTCCAATTATGATGTGGTGCTTTCAGAAATACCTGTATATAAACATCTGAATAAGTACGATACTCAAAGGAGGATAGAAAGAATGGAAAACTACTTTACACCAATTGTAACACTAGACACTGCTTATGCACATAGACATAATTTAACTTGCATACTAACCAATGTAGAAAAGAAATGTATAGATCAGGTAGAAGATAGACATAGGGGATTAGTTAACAAAGTCGATAACACAGAGAAGGATTCTGATTGGACCAAGGAGGAATTGGCTCATAAGGCTAAAGGGAGTTCTGTCCGATAGCTTTAGATTGGTAACAGCGAGGGAAGCTTTGCATACAACAGGCTGAGAGTAGTTACAATACTCTAGTTGTAGGACAGAGTGTATGTGATCATATATTTTTGGTCAATGGCCCTTGGAAGACATTTTTGCAAGAGTCAGGTCGCATGGTACCGGGAGCATATTTTGTTTGTTGAAAGAATGCGTATTTGTGTTTGCCGAGCAAATGGTATGGTACATGTTATTTTGCGGTTGTGTTTTCAAAAATATACCATGTGGATGACTTGGAGAATCCAGGTGAAAGAATCAAAAAGCAGGGAAAAACGTGCATTGAGTGCTGGAGAGGTTGTCGGAGACATTTTTGGAGTGATAATACCTAATTTGGGAGTGGTGCCTAATGATGTCAAGATCAGAAGTTTGTCTACCGTAGTGGATAAAATGTCTGTTAACACAGCTAAGGGGCCGATTCCGATTCGGGCAGGAAATCTCTCCGACCGAGCCGGACCCGGAGAGATTTCCGACCGAATCGGACCCTAGCAGTCCGACCGAACGAGTACGATGCGTTCGCATGCTATCGGACTCGATTCGGTCGGACTCCCATTGAAGTCAATGGGAGCCGGTCGCATAACGCGTACGCGGGCTCCCATTGACTCAATGGGTGCGAGGCGAACAAGGGCGCCCCCTATAGCGGGTACGCGCCGAAGCGGGTCGCGCCATACACGCACAGGTAGGGGGACCCATGGGTCCCCCTGTGTGCGACTCGCGTGGCTAGTCATACAGGGGGGTCCGACACGGACCCACAAAGTGCGGCTCCGACTGCTCTCTTGAGCCGGACGGCGCGAGTCGGTCAGACTGCTTGCGGCGCGCATCGTACTTACCCGGCCGGGGAACGTCTCCATTGCGCGCTGCGAGTCGTGTCTGTGCGAGTCGGTCGGAGTGGTTGGGTCCCGTGAACGAGTCGGTCAGTGATTTCGCGTAAGTTCGCATCGTACTCGCTCGCCCGGACGCACGTCCGACTCGGTCGGAAACAGGGCGTCCGAATCGGATCCGGTAAAGCCGAATCCGATTCGGAGCCCTACCGGCCGAGATCGGAATCGACCCCTAAGTCTTTGCTACTCATCGATGGGGAGATGGTCTCGATAAGGGCGATGGCGATGCAGAATAGACTTGTGTTAGATGTCCTACTCGCAAAAGAGGGTGCAGTCTGTCGGATGCTGAAGGTCCAACAGTGTTGTACTTATATCCCTGATAAAAGTAAAGATCTGAAGGGATATATTAGTAACATCACTGATATACATCAGGACATACAAGATTTGGAGGCTGAAGGAGTTTGGGATAAAATTGGAAAAGGATTTGGCACAGTTGGGAAGTGGTTTACAAATCTGGGAAGTGGAATCTTTGGATATATCATGAAACCAATACTTATTATAATAATCTGTATCATTGTTTTGGTTGGAATGATGAGGGCATACAAATGGCATAGAGCGAGGCAGTTGGAGTACTCCTTAAGGGAAAGGGAAAGGAGGATGGAGAGACTGCAGGACAGTTACGATGGGAAGCGGATGGAGGCATTTAGGTAGAGGAGACTCGCTACTACATCTGTTTAGGTCAGTCTAGTCTACAGGGGACATTGGAGGATTTATGATGACTCAACGTCATCAGAGGGGGGAACTGATAGAGTGGAAATTTCGCATTTCATTTTATCCATTTGTAGGGGTGCATCATCATCAAGTGTAGAACGCACCCACATATACTTGTGTATTGTGTACGTGTGAGTGTTAGAATTGTGAACCGTGTTAATGAATCTACGTGACATATTTTAGTTTATTGACAAGTAGTATGCAGAGTTGACGTAGGAAATAAATGTAACTGACAGAAAATGCTAACGTGACGAAACCGTGTTGTGGAGTTTAACATCACTCATGTACTAGATGTGTTTAATATTAATACTCTATATAAATTGGTAAATGTGTTAGTTGAAATGTAAAATAGTTATACAATTAGTGATGTTTAAATGATACATTCTTACGTTAGCTAAAGCTGTAGGCCTGAAATGCAAACCCCTGTCAAACTCTCGCTTAGAATTAATGTTCTGAATTTTATGTGCACTGTGGAAGCTGTTCTTTCTCACGTTTTGTATTGCAGGTGGAGAAGCATTCTTTAGGCAAAATAATGTATTTGTTTTAGCAGCTAGGCAAGAGGGAAGAAGTTACAATCGAATGACTTGGGTCGATAAAGGACAGAAGTTGGTTTCACACGGGAGAAGGCATAAGAACCAAGGATGAATTTTGTAAAGGATGTATATGGAGAACACCGAGGAAAAGTATGCTCATGGCTGTACCCAATGTGGATGGCGTATGCGAAGTGCACTATGGGAATTTCCCTGTGGATAACTGGTTGTTGGAATTAGGGATAGTGCCCACATCTTCCTTGCCTTTGAAGAGGGAGGAGCATCTCAGAGCAAGCTCTACCTCTTGCGATAGTGGCTTTATGCTACTTGACTCATCTAAACGGTGGAGAGACTTCTTAGGAAGACTCCACGACTGACACCTTTCCTTTTGATTAGAAATGCTTACTCGTTAACGTAGGGATGTCATCTTAGTGATAGAGTAGGGATAGATTTAAATGCTTTTTATTCACCAGCCCTCGATGCAAGGAAATTTGGACTCTTTTTTTTTTATGCTTTGCATACTTCTTCTCGAGCTAATAGTTCTTTTTATGTTGCACCGTCTGAATTGGGTGTGCAGATTTGGCTTTATGCTGTTTCCTTTGTATTTCTATACCCTCGTGTTGAGGTGTGTTTATGTTCAGTTATTTTTGGCTTTGTAATAAACTTAACTAACCTTCCTTAATTGTTCTTTGGTTATTATGTACCAGAAAATAGTGTATTCAGTTTACTGTATTTTGATGATTTTCTCCCCTTCACTCTTCCATGCTCCTAAAAAGATTAATTGCAGTGTGTCTCTAGAAGAGTTCCAGAACAATTAGAAACAGCCCCTTTCAGGAGTTAGATATAATTGTTTGTATAATGAAACTACTGTTGGATTCTTAAACTGCCCTTTGCACTGACATACTGGAACTGTACTTCTCCTTCCAAGTTGCGCTGTAACAACTGTCTTTTAGGCCTTCTCAAAGATATTTACAAATGTTGAGCAAACAATTGTTTCTGTTCAGTGCCTCAAGTTGTGGCGCTTTAAAAACTGTGTATAGTACATTGGAACAAGACCAGTCTCATGACAATTCCCTTGTCTCTAGCAGAGATAGAGGTACTGTGCAATTGATATGTTGAGAGTTTACTATAATGTACTTCTTTCTATAGTGATTTTTGGGTATTTTGCACTTTCTGATTAAGGTTATCATTCGTGTGAAATCCATCCAAAAGGCAAAACTGCATGCAATTGAAGCTGATGTAAGAGCAGAGAGTAGCAGTAGTCTTATGTTCTGTTCAGTATAAAAGAGCTCTTGCTCTTGAGAGACTGCAGACCCTCTGGAGGGCCTCGATTTGCCGAAATGGGCTGTGTGACTACAACCCAATGGCGTCTCTTGCGTGCCTTCTCTCCTGTCCCTATTCTCCCTACCCCTCTTTGCCATCAGTGTCAAGCACAGTCTTGGACGTGTTCAGCACTGTCAATGTTAAAGGAAACCAGTGGGTTTCACATTGTTCCTGCAGCAAAATTTAGATCTACAAGTTAATAGTAACTTCTCTCTAAAACTTAGCTCCTGTTTGAATTTGCCTGTGATCCTTGGGTGCATAAGCAAATGTATCTGTAGTATCTTCTTATTGTGTTATAATGTTCTATGTTATCTTGTTCCTAGCTGCTCAGTCTGTGTGAGTGTTCTGTGTGGAATGTTGGTGTGTGGGCCATGAGTAGAATGCTTGGGTGACTGGTGTGAGTGAGGACAGTTGGTGGATGGGCTGAGCAGCTAGCAGGCTGCTCCTGTTGGGGCTGCTTTATGTAACTTTACCACTTGCTGTACAAGATCTAGCTACACATTGTTTACTTGAATACATCTACTTGATCAACATCCTACCAGAATGGACTACGTTAGTACATTACTTTTGGCGACGAGTTGGAGACTTTCTCACGCTGACACGTGTCACGATGGGTAACTAGTCACAATATCGAAAAAAAAATATTGACTGGACAGAATATCGAGTTTTTTATATAGAATGGACAGAATATTGAATTGCAAAAATATAGTGGTGCAGAATATCGAAATTCAGGAAAGAAATATCGATTTTCATAATATCGAAGTTAGTAATATCGACAGTCATAATATAAAGGCCCATTACGATACCGGGCGTAAAAAAATCCGCCACCCATGAAAGCGGCAAAAATCCGCCCGCCTACACCTTCTGAACACCGACTCAGCAATTATGATGCCTCGAACCGAAAACCTCCAGCGGCGGAAAAAACACACAAAATACCGCCCGCCCATGCCCGAGTCGGAGTCAAACCGCCCGCCACGGACGGAAAGACGCACGACAACACAAAACCGCCCGCCCTCACGGTCGAGACACCGCACGTGAAATTACGATCGCACCGACATGAGCGCGGAAAAACAACAAATACACCGCCCGCCAGCGTAAACAACACTGAAGAAAATGGACACGGCAGAAGCCATGGCGGCCACGTCCCTGCACAGAAACAGCCCCGGACTCAAACAAACACACACAACATGGCAAACAAGTCCACACAGCAACCCACGCACAAATACACAGACAAAGTACACATCCCGAAAACACACCACCCCTGGACAAACAAATAAACCACAAAGCCCAGAACACCGGCCACAACACACCTGAAAACAACAGACCATCAGGACACACCCAAACAGGTAAGTACAAAAGCAGCCCCTCCACAGACCACAACCCCTTGCAACATTGCAAAGCAGAGAGGAGAGGAGAGGACACAGTGACACAGCAAGGACAGCAGCACACCACAGATACGCACACATCACACCCACCACCACCACCACCACCACCAAACACCGGCACCACAAACCCCCTGCACATCACACATCACACACCGCACCAGCACCACAAACACCATGGCATCACACAGAATGCCCAAGTTCACTTCCACTGAGCTGACGGTCATGGTCGACGAGATCGTCAAGGTGCACACACAAATCTATGGCAACCAGGTCCAGCACACACCACTAGCCACCAGAAACAGAATGTGGAACAGAATTGTAGACCAGGTCAATGCAGTCGGGACCGTACCCAGAAACAGAGGAGAGATAAACAAACGGTGGAACGACATCAAAAGCCTGGTCAAGAAGAAGGAGAGCAAAAACCGAGAGCTGGCTGCCACGACTGGCGGAGGGAATCCCGCGCATTACAAGACCTTCAAAGCGTGGGAGGAGAAGGTGCGAGTCATCATCCATCCGGAGATCCTCACCGGATTACCAGGGGGAGTGGAGGCCGGTAAGTACAAACAAATGTATACCAGCACACCGCTATGTACTCACATGCACTACCACCATGCCATAGCTCCGAGGGACAAACACCCCCATGTCCAGTACACAATACACAACACATTACTCACACATGCAACAGGCACCACCACACACACAGCCCAAACATATCAACTAACAAAACCATGGGGGCATGTGTACACCCAGCCAGCCACGTAACTACCAACAGGTCCCCTAGTACTCCAGAAGCGCCACAACGAGCACCCCCACACCCATGTGGCAGCCGTAGCTGCACCAACCGACAAGTAACAGGTAAGTAGCCGCAACACAGAGGCAGTGGGTGGGAGGGGGGACATCTGAAGTACAACACACACCAGGCCCCTAGTCCTACAGCACAGCAAGGCGGAGCACCCCCCACACCCATGTGGCAGCCGTAGCTGCACTAACCGACAAGTAACAGGTAAGTAGCAGCAACACAAAGCGCAGTGGGTGGGAGGGGGGACATCTGAAGTACAACACACACCAGGCCCCTAGTCCCACAGCACAGCAAGGAGGAGCACAGCCCACACCCCACACCCACGTAGCAGCCACTGCAGTGCACACCGGCAGCCGACAGGTAGACATCCCGCCCCAGGACAAACGGTGTCAGTGGGTGTCCAGCCATCACCACGACCCATAACACCGCCCCCACCCCCACAGACCTGCAACATGGAGCACCCCCCGCCCATAACCATGTTGCATCCAGTCCAGTGCACGCTCAAAAACAACCTGCAGGTGGGAAACTGGACAGGGCGGGGTGACTGGAGGCATGAGGACTGAATTACGACTAACACATGGGACATGTCAAGTAGCAGAGGAACACGCAGCACTGCTCCCTGCCACAACCATGTGAACAATGTGCACACGGACATGAACCACAGAGTCACACCCCACATGACCCATCACAGACACAGCAACACCCAAGGAGCCACGTCTGCATGCACAAGTCACACTGATTACAGAACCACACGGCAGGCACAGTGCAACCCATCACACACAACTGCAACACCATCGAAGTCCTGTCCATGTAGCCCCCACTGCCTGTCAAGCACACATCCCACAACTATGCCCATGTAAGACATACCACACTAGACGCAACAGCGTGGAACAACATAAATGCACACGAACACCACTGGACCCATCAAACACACAGACACACAATGCACATACAACATACCATCCATCTCATCCGTCAGCCCCAGTCACATGAAAGGTATGTCATCCGAACAGCTGGTCCACACACAGTAGTCACGCAAAGAAACATGCCCATGATAAATCATGTGCCAGTAGTGAATGAAGCGCACGTCACACTGTGAGCAACTACACACATAACATGGGCCACACACCCCCGAGCACTGCAGTGATGCACATGGCACAGGGCAGCACGCACACCAAGGAATTGGACCATCTGCAATACGTCGTGTGGCACACAACCATCACTCACTCATAACAATGCGTCCAATTACATGGCCAGAAATCACAACAGACAGCAAATATGCAGGGTATGTCAGACATACACACACCTCAGACCATGCACTGTCATGTTGCCACAACACATGCCACGTTCTGCACCCATGGCACACAGTATGTACCCCCAAGGCATAGTTCATCTCAAATGCGTTTCAGGGGGCTGACCCCCATTATGCCATCTGCGTTTCTAAGCATTCCATATGAACCCCCAAAGCATAGTTCATCTCAAATGCGTTTCAGGGGCTGACCCCATTATGCCATCTGCGTTTCTAAGCGTTCCATATGAACCCCCAAAGCATAGTTCATCTCAAATGCGTTTCAGGGGCTTACCCCCATTATGCCATCTGCGTTTCTAAGCGTTCCATATGAACCCCCAAGCTAGTTCATCTCAAATCGTTTCAGGGGCTGACCCCCATTACCATCTGCGTTTCTAAGCGTTCCATATGAACCCCCAAAGCATAGTTCATCTCAAATGCGTTTCAGGGGGATGACCCCCATTATGCCATCTGCGTTTCTAAGCGTTCCATATGAACCCCCAAAGCATAATTCATCTCAAATGCGTTTCAGGGGGCTGACCCCCATTTTGCCATCTGCGTTTCGAAGCGTTACATTTGAACCCCAAGAGCATAGTACAAACCAACCTCCACGATGGGTCTGGAGTCCGCATACACCAGAGCCACAAAAAGCAGGAGCACAGCAACACACCCATCGGCATTGCCAATCCGTCCCATGCCACATGTCCACAGCACACAGTCCCATTGGCATGCCCACACAACAACAAATAGCACAGCCACACACACGGCTCCGGGAAACCTGTGCACGACTGTGCACGAACTGTGGATGTCAGACAACCTATACATACTTTGTCATGTGCAACACAATAACATATCTCATTCCCCCCACAGGTGACGAACTGCTGGATGCTGGAGATGGAGACAGCAGCCAGCACAGCCAGCCTGCAAGCCCCCAACAAGGACTCACGGATGTGGAGGATCTGTCCTCCGATTCGGACACGGACCACCCAGCAGGCCCATCTGGTGTGGCAGGGCCCAACCGCACCCCAGGCACCCTCCTACCCACCAACCCATCATCCAGGGCTGATGACCACTCACAGCCCCCTGCTGCCACTGTCGTTGCGGCCACTCCCACTGTTGTGGCGGCCACTCCCACTGCCGCAACCACCACCATCGCCGCAACAACCACCACCGCCGCGACCACCACCACGTCATCACTGGCCCCAGCACCAGCGCAAGTGGTGGTCCGGCCGACTGGGTCCACCCTGGGAGCCACAGCGAGGACCGTGGTGAGCAATGTGGCTAGTGGGCAGGCCGGTGGCAGCAGTACTGGTGGGAAGAGCAGGGTCAGGCCAACGCCAGCCTCCCCTGGGAGCCATGCCCTGCCTCAAATGGCCAGAGTCCTTGGGGCCTATGAAGAGGCCCAAGGACAATGGGCCAGGTCTGCTTCCGACACGCGGGAGGTCCTGGGGGTGTTGAGGTCCATGGACGCCCATATGGGCCAATTCGTGTCCCGTATGGACCAACTCGTGGACCTCATGGGCCAGCTGGTGGTGGCGGTGAGGTCACAGGCAAGGCCAGCAACACCACCTCCGCCACCACCTGCTAGGGCGCAGGGTCGGGCAGCAGTGTCCAGTTCCCCTGCGTCCACAGCCAGTGAGCACACCTCACCCACCACCAGCAGGTCGCCACCACACCCCCCCTCCCAAACGTGGAAGGGGCCGTCCGAAGTGGAAACAGATGTCCCGGGAGGACTTCGCACGCTCCAGACGCAAGTGAGGCAGCCAGCCATCCTTGACCACCCACTGCATTGACTTGGACTACGATCCCACCCCACACAGCCATCAGAATGGCATGTGTCTGTTGGACTAGGGACATAGAACTAGTGGGTACACCCTGAGCATCACGCAGCCATGGCCGACAGCTCATTGTCACTGCACGCAACACTCATGTCATCACCTTGCACACAATGACATGTCACAGTTGAAAATAAATGCACCTTTTACACAAACTGCTGTCTGTGCACTGTGTTTATTGAACGATGATCAACCGCCACCTTGAGCAGAAAAGCATCGGATGTGTGGCATGGCGATGGGACAGGAGGGGCTGTAGGGACCTAGGGGGGAAGACAGAACAGGAGCACATTCAATGAGTGTGTCACACACCCATCACACAGTACATGTCAACAACTACAAGCAATGTACACACATCGCACAGAGCAATAGGGCACAATGCCACAGCCACCGTCAGTGGCATACAAACCTGGACATGGACCATTGACACACAGCACACAGTGAACAAAAGGCCTCCGTGACACAGCACACAGACACCTGCACAACTACAGCCACATCAGCCGTCGTACATGGACACTCACCGTCAAGTGAAGTAGCGGGCGATGAGCTGCTGACGGACATTCACAGCTTCCTCCTCTCCGCTGTCTTCCTCACTCGAGCTGTCCTGGTCTGCAGGCTGGGGCCCTGGTTGATCTCCGTCATCCACAATTAGGGGGATCTGCTTTCGAATGGCCAGATTGTGCAGCATGCAGCAAGCCACCACTATCTGGCACACCTTCTGTGGGGAGTACGCCAGCGCACCCCCGGTGCGGTCCAGGCATCTGAACCTGGACTTGAGGAGGCCAAAGGTACGCTCGACCACACGTCTGGTCCTCCCATGTGCCTCATTGTAGCGGTCATCTGCTGGGGTCCGAGGATTTCGTAATGGACTGAGCAGCCAGGGCCCATTCGGGTAAGCCGAGTCACCTGGGCGTGAGGGACACAGAGAACCGTTGCAATTCAAACAGGACAGTAGACAGCATCCTTAAGCCAGCACGCTACACAACTCCACATACTCACCGACAATCCAGCCACGGTCCTGTTGCAGATTGGTCATCAGTCGTGGTAATATGCTGTTGCGCATGATGTGCGCGTCATGGGCCGAGCCTGGGAACTTTGCACACACGTGGGAAATGACCATGTCCGCAAGGCACACCACTTGCACATTCAGGGAGTGCGTGTGCTTCCGGTTGCGGAAGAGCTGCTCAGTGGCCTGTGGTGGGACAAGGCCAACATGGGTGCAATCTATGGCACCAACGACGTGTGGGATCCGTCCAAGGGCATAGAATGCACCCTTCACTGCCGCCAACTCACGTGCCCTGGGGAATCGGATGTACCTGTTCCTGTACAGCATCATGGCTGCCAGTACATCCCTCAGCACCATGCTGAACATGGGCTGGGACATCCCACCTCCACTGCCCACTGTGTGCTGGAATGACCCAGTGGCGAAGAAATGCAGTGCAGCCATCACCTTAGCCGTGGGGGTGAATGCTGTCGGATACACCCTGCGAGGACGGAGGTGGGGTTCCAACATGGCACATAGTCGATGCAGGGTTGGTCGGTCCAGACGAAATTTCCGGATGACCTCAGAATCCTCCATGTCCGCCAACAATTGGTAAGGGCGGTAAATGTTTGGTCTCCGCCTAGGAAAGATGGAAGTGGACACATGTCAAAGCAACACGCCACATGGCATTTTCACATACACATTACTGATATGACAGAGCAAGAACATGAGTCACAGAACAGCTGTCATGCAGGGACAGCACAGCCACAATACACTTACACAGGTCTCCCACCAATAGCAATGGGCAGTGACACAAACCATTGCTATGTGCATGCACATGGGGATCCAGGCCTCAATGACCTGTGAGGCGTGCTGATGGGGACTGACTGCATATCCGGCAAGCGGCAACACCACGGCAACATGACTGGCTGCTGTGCATCACACTGCTTCCGAGGCTGGATGAGTATGGCACACACCAACGACGATGTGGGCACAGGCTGAGCGGCCAAGACAAGTGGGACCTGTGGCACGAGGGGATATGAGACAGTCATTGGTGTCACCACTGCACCCTATGTGCAGCACTGTACGGATCACACCTCCAGAAGCATTGTCAGGTGTACACATTGACAGCCCCATGCCAACACGGCTGTGTGCTTGCAAATACACATCACATGTGACACGTAACCTTGCACGTGCCAAGTGGCAGATGTACATAGTGAGAGATGACATGCGTGTGCATATGCGTATACCATGCACCCATGCCAATGTGCAGATGATGACATGCTAACAGACATGTGGGGGCCGGCCACTGGCCGTCCCTGCCTATGCACACGGCATGTTGTGGCCCCGTCCATTGTGCACCTGCACCCACACGCACATCATGGCCACACCTGCAGATGCAGTGCGCACATCATACTGTGTGGTGCACATGGCATCAGCGGACTGTCACCAACATGGGCCAGGCCATTACGGCCAACTCCGATGACCCTCGCGGTTGCACCCTGCGTGTTCCACTATGGAGGTAGGCGTCCCGGGCCAGCTGGGTGCAGGCCAACGTCTGCAATTGCCAATGCAGGTCTCAGTGCACTTGTTGCTCGTGTGAATGTCAGGCTGGGCCATGCTGCCCCTCTCAGTCCCAGCAAGCCTGGCCTGCACATTGACTGCACAATGCCAGTAGGTGACAGCACCGACTGCCTAGTGGGTTGCATGTGTCTCCTGTTCAGGACCCTCCAGATGGGCGCTAACTCAGTACTGACTATTGGACACACCATGTCTCGTGATAGGGATGTGTGTGTGGGATGGTGGCACTGAATGTGACCTCCTTTGCGTGGTGGGCCATGCACAGGGCGAGTACGTCGATGATTGCGCAGTGTTGGTCACAGTGGGTGCACCCACACAGATGTGTTGCCCTATGTTCATTTTCTATGTCCGCATGATAATGGACTGTAGATGTGGGCAGACTACACATTGGTCGATGTGCTGTCAATTTGAATGTGCCTTCACACCAGGCACAGCTGCCCCTGCACATGTGACCCCTGCTGCACTCGCTGCTGGGTCTGTGGAGCTGATGCACCATCTGTGCGTGGGGCGGACAGCTCTCCTCACTTCCGTCATTGCGCATGTCATCACTTGGCCGCAGGTGACATGGATCATGGAGGGCCCACATGTACGCGTGGGTGGCCTCAACAAGTGTGTCCAATGGTTGTCACCCCCAGTCAGTGCTTCGAATGTGAATGATGTTGTGCTGGTGCTAATTTCAATGTGGTGGGTGGGCGGGGCTAGGTGCGGGCTTACATGCAGGACATGGGAGGGTGATCGGATTAGCGACTAGTTGCAATACACACGGGGCACGTCTTTTCCTGTCCACATCAGGGTCATTCCTTGAACTCACTGACAGTAATACAGTCGTCTTTGTCCCTGTCCTCATGGCCTCCCCTCGCTCCCCCCATAATGCATTTGCACCTGTGGGGCTAGCGCATGCAGATGCTGCCCCAGGCTCGCCCCGGAGAGGCCAAGGAGTGTATGTGTGGGTCCAGTTGAACGAGTGGTCTGTCTCACGGCATGATGTGTGGCGGGACGCCGTCCACCTGCGTGGTGCCCCGACTCGAGACCCGGGCAACCTAGACAATGCATTGCAGTCTCCGCAGTCCGGATACACCACCTGCGACACACAGAGGCTGTAGCTGCCCTAGCGGCCCATGCCGCGTCCATCTGGGGCTGATGGACCCACACATTCACTCTTTTGCCTCACTGGGGCGGGCTCGGAGGTGCTTGCGCACGCGCTGGCTTCTCTGTTGCAACGGCATGTGACGTGTGTGGGGATGTAGGCAATGGGTGGGATGGTGCGAGCCACCTTCCGTGACGTCACTCCTGCTCGTGATGTGTGCGTCCCCCCAATACTTCCATATGACTTGAGCCATGCTACACATTGAGGATGTTTTGCCTGCGTGATGTGTCCCGGAGAAGCGCGCCGAGTCCTCTCCCCCACCATGCTCCACTGCCATCCCGTGCCCTGGATTGCCTGTGCAGGTTGACAATGTTGGGGATACACCTGGTCGGCAGGGGCTGTGTGTGCCTTGTCAAGGGCCTGGCGGGCGCACAACAGGATCCAGCTTGTCCACAGAGGGTGGGCTGACGTGTACGCCTGATACCGCATTGTTCGTGTGCCCGGCTGCTGTGCACACACGTGTTCACATCCCCCCCGACGGGTGGCCTTTAACATTGCCCAGGGAAGCGGTAATGTGCAGTTCCGGACCCCTCCCGACACAGCGTGTTTCAACTTTGCATGTGCGCATCTACCCGTCACACCCACCCACCTGAGCGAAGCGTCACTCCCGCTTCACACGACACATGTGTGTCTTCCACAGTTGTGCTACTCATTTGCGTTGACATCGAATGACAGTGGACTACATAGTCATGTCACGACTGCCGTGTACATCACACACTCTCATCATCTCACATTCGTACTTGTGAAAGGAATCAGCAGAGACAGTTTCTTTCTTCAAACCATGTATTGTGACTTATGTCCTCTGTGATGCAGTATAGTGGACACTACTGGCAGCGGTATGCATGTGGAGGATATACTGAGCATGATTACACATAGCTAAGGGTGTAGGGGTACATGTGATTAGCTGTTGCATGTGGGATGTGGGCTTCAGAGTTACATCTGCTTGGCCGTTGCTGTGCTAATGTTCATTTGCAAGTAGCTGCGGTGCTGCGGACTTTGACACAGACGGTATACATTTAGCCTACCAGACCGCTTGGCATCATGGGCACAGTCCATCTCAGTTCCATGTGACAGGTGTGCTGCTGTTGTTACTCATGCACGCGTGCGTGTGAGTTGACATCAGGGCATGGGCTTACGTGCATGCAACGGCGTCCCACTTGTTGTTGCCATATGGTGGATACTGGACATGTCACAGTCACTGGGGTCGTGTTGTTGTTGTATGCACTTGTCGTCCATGCAAAGGTCCTGTTACGGGATTTCCGGGGAGGGGGAGAAGGGGTGCAGCTCTCACATACTCCAGCCGGGCGATTCCTGTCCACTGTGCGGTGCATATGTCCATGGGCGCAGGATCCATGTCATGGCATAGTTGTACGTGCAGTTCTGTCCATGTGGGTGCGATACACATATCCCATGCCACTGCCTCCCCCGATACATGCAGAGTTCCTGGATGTGATGGGGAACGGAGTGCATGTCCCGGACACATCCGATGTCATGGCAGTGTCGTTGATGGTGTGGTATCAGTTGCAGGTCGTTTGGTATGGCTGTTGTGGTGGTTACTGGCCAGTCCGTGCGGAAGCTAAGCATGGGTACAGTGTCGGACATCATGGCTCAATTGGGGGATTGCGTCGGGGTCCTACGAATTGACAGGTTGACAGGTATGCGATGGCTTCCTGCAGGGCTTCCATTTCATTGGTGGTATACATGTTTGCCAGCCAATGTAGCGGATGGTGGCTGTCACGGTGTTGTCCGTAAGTTGTCCCTTGTAGGAGCATGATGGGGCATGCTGGGTGACATTCGATGTAGCTGTGATCCATGATCCGTCGTGTGGAGGCACAGTGGTCCCATTGCAGTGTGGGTCCGATGTTCGCCACATACGCCATGCCCCCATAGGCTGAACAGACCCTGTCGTGTGCGTCCAGAGGGTGGAATAGTGGTAGCAGGTCCGCCCTTGGACATGCCGGGTTGGAGAGGCACAACTCCACAGGATGGTGGAAGGGACACCTCCGACAGTAGAAGACGGGTATGACGCAGCTGAACAATGCGATGCGGTAAGTCAGTCGGTAACTTACGTTCAGCAGGGATAGGGGTTCGCATCCCAGTAGCTGTATCAGGTTGTGTTTGTACAGCTTGACCTGTTTGGCGTAGTTGGGTAGGTGTGTTGTAGGTGCCATTTTGCTGCGGGGCGATGTGGTGGCGTGCTCCGGCTGTGTGTGCAGTCTGCAGTGTGCAAGCTCCGAGGTTGCTGTGAGGTCTGTGATGGTCGTAGGGGGCAGGACTTGTGTTCTGTTAGCTTGTGCGGAGGACACGGGCCCTCATCCCACGTGCTTCTCTGAATGTTCAAGGTCAGTGGTGTATGACTCCTTCCAGATAACTTGCATGGGAACGGCATGGGGGAGTTTTATACTTTTTCTTTCCCGTTCGGTATGTTCTTAGGTGATATGCGCTATCTGCCCTGTGGTCGGTTTCCTCTGCATGCCTGTGTTGGTCTTTTTTTGGGACAATGGCTGTATTCGCCGGCTTGTTTAGTCGGGATGTGGTTTCGGAGTTGGAATGGAAGGTCATTCAGTGCTGTCTGCTCTCCCGTGTGTGGGCGGCAGGCTGTGTTTCCGCTATGCGTTGGGCCTTGTGTGTGGGTGTCATTCTTGGGTCCACCTGTTGTCGGTCCCCGGGCTCTTTGGTGTTCCGTTTTGTATGTCTGGTTCATGGGTGCAGGGTGGTATGGGTGTTTCTGTGTGGTACTGGCGTACCTCTTCCCGACGGGGCCCATGTTCTACTGGGTGGTGTTGCCGCCGCTGTGTGCTTCGCCATGTTTGTCACACAGGGGTGTGTCCTGATGTTGCGTGACTTCACTGACATGTGGGCGTCGGTTGTGTGACGTTGGGTGTTGTCCGTGAATTGGGCGTTGGGGACATGACTGTGGCAGGCCTGTCACGTGTCATGTGCCTTCTGGGTGTGGCTGGTGTGTGTGGTGCTTGGTTGTGTCCCTGTGTTGTTTGTGTGCGACGCATACATGGCGTTATGGTTGGGCGCTGAGTTGTGCGCATGTGTGGCTGCGTCATCGCCGCTGTGCTGCGGTGCCGTGACGGGGTCGTTAGTTCCTGGTCCCAGGTGGTGTGCCCATGATAGTTGCGAGATGTTGCACTTTGCCCTGTGTTACATTTGTGGGTGCAGTGGTGGATGTGTCTTGTCCACGCAGGGGTGTTGGGGGGTGCCATGTCCTCCTTTTCCGCACTTGCACTGTGTGCGCTGTTTGCGTGCCCTTGTTGTGTGTGTGCCTACCTGCGTCTCCGCGGTACGTTGCCTCCTTGGTGGTGCATCAGGTATAGCATGGGGAGGGCCTGCAGTGCTGGATTCATGCTCGGGGGGTCGCCTCTTCGGTGTCTGTGCTCGGCGTTCGGGTTTCCGCCTCACTTTCACGTGCGGTGTCTCTTAGCCGTGGGAGCTGTTTGTTTGCGGCATCGTAATTTGTACGCCGGGCGGTACGTGATTTCGTCTGGCGGTGTGTCTCCATTGGGCTGCGCCGCTACGTGAGCGGGCGCACTTTGATGGCGGACGGCGTCGCTGGCTTGCCGGCGGTGTTTGGCTGCCTTTTCACATCGTAATTTGCCGGGCGTGTGGGCTGCGGCATGCGGGCGGTAACTGGTGGTTTTTGCATCCGCCAGCACGGCGGTGGTGCTACCGCCCGCCATCCTAATGGGCCCCATAGTTGTTAAAAATATCTAATTTTTTTATAGTGTTTTAAGTGTTTGTATATGTGTTAAAAGTATGTATTATTTTTGTAATGTATGTTTGAATTTTTTTAAAGTAAAGAATTTTATGTTATTTAAATTTTGCGTAATTTAATTCCGTAGCGGGTTGTGGGTTTATAGGGGAATAGGGTGGGAAGTAATTTAATTATAGTAAATTAAATATTATTTTTTAGGAATTATTAATTATTTTTAATTTAATTTTGCATTTTAGTTCTGTAGTGGGTTGTGGGTTTTATAGGGGAATAGGGTGGGAAGTAATTTAATTGTAATTAAGTAAATATTTATTTTTATTTATTGGTATTGATAATTAATTTATTGTTAATTAACTATTAATTGGTAATTAATTTTTATTAATTGGTAATTAATTTTTATTAATTGATTAATTGATAATTATATTAATTGTATTAATTTATTATTCGGAGCGGGTTGTGTGTTTATAGGGGAATAGGGTGGGAAGTAATTTAATTGTAATTACGTAATTATTGAAATTATTTTTGTGTATTGATAATTAATTTACTGTTAATTAATTATTGATTGGTAAAAAAATTTGATTACTTATTAATTGTTGGTATTGAAAATTAATTTGTTGTTAATTAATTATTGATAGGTAATTAATTTTTAATAATTAATATTTATTGGTATTTATAATTAATTAATTATTAAATAATTGGTAATTGGTAATTAATTTTTATTAATTTTTTATTGGTCTTGATAATTAATTTATATAGATTTAATTATTAAATCATTACTTTCCCTACTGTTGCACTCATTGGAGTGGGAATAGTAATTTTTACCCCTACGCTATCCAACACTTTCCCTACTGTTGCACTCTCTGGAGTGGGAATAGTAATTTTTACCCTCCCGCTATCCAACGCTTTCCCTACTGTTGCACTCACTGGAGTGGGAATAGTAATTTTTACCCTCCCGCTATCCAACGCTTTCCCTACTGTTGCACTCACTGGAGTGGGAATATTAATTTTTACCCTCCCGCTATCCAGCGCTTTCCCTACTGTTGCACTCACTGGAGTGGGAATAGTAAATTTTACCCTCCCGCTATCCAACACTAAAAATATTGAATATTTTATAATATTATTAAGTTAACATATATATGTATTAAAAAATAAAAATGCATGTTTTTTTTTAATTTACATTAATTAATTATTAATTTTAAAGTTATTTAAGTATTTTTGAGTATGTTTTACTTAATTATATTCATGATTTAATTATTTTACATTACTTTTAAGACATTTAAAAAATTCGATATTTTAACAAACTTGGGGGGTCATTAGCATGGTGGGCGGACTTTGTCCGCCCGCCATACCCCCGGGAAATGGGACCGCCCGCAATTCATGCGGCGGTCTCGCACATGCCATTAGGATGCGCCCGCCACACTGGCGGGCGCATCCCGCATCCTGACATTGCGGCGGGCGGTGCTGAAAGCACCGCCCCCGCAATGCCAAAAATGCAAGTTGTGCTTTTCAATGCACAACGTGACAGGCACCGCGCGGTGCCTGCCACGTTGTACATTGAAATGCAGGGGGGTACCATAGGTACCCCCCATGTGCACCCCCCACCCCCCCAACACTCCGGGGGCCTGCAACGGGCCCCCAATAGCAATTACCGTATGCCTTTCCATGGCGGCAACGCCGCCATGGAAAGGCACACCTCCGCCAGCATCATAATATGGATGGCGGTGTCTTGCAGACACCGCCACCATATAATGCCCCTTTTCCGGCGGAAAAGCGGCGGATGGTCTTTCCGTCCGCCGGGGTCCCCCCGCCATAGTAATATGGCGGGGGAAAATGTGTGGCGGGCGGAGGGAAATAGCGGGCGGATCGCCACCGCCCGTTATCATAATGGGCCCCTAGATTATTTACAACGATATTTTGGATTCGATATTTTTGTACTTACCTGTTTGTAGATAGGAAGTCGATATTCTGTCATTCTATATTTTTTCATCGATATTTTGGCAGGTCGATATTTTGCTCCTCGATATTCTGTCAGTGATCCATCACGATGACATCTACAAACTGTCAACTTGTTGGGAAGAAGCTACAAGCTTTACAAGAGCAGACTACACACGGGAAAATACGCAACAAGTCTGCGTCACAAGAGGCCACACAAGAGAATGTTTTGAAACTTAAGAAATTAAAGAAACAAGAACAGCATGCCTTGCAGCCCCACCAGTGTCCAGTACATTGGACAGCCTGAGCTCAAGCGTGCTATACTCGGTTTCATGTGGTCACATCTACAGGTTCTGCGCCTTCCGGGAGGGTAAGCCTCTTCATTTTTGACATTCTACCTGTAAACCCTTATTATATGGACGTTGCACACATTGAGATGGACGCTGCACATCAAGATACACATAGACATTTGATCGCTACTACAAGGTGTGTTTTCATTAACAGTGGCAAATGGAATGGGGCCACACAGCAGTGCTGCCTTTCAAGCGCCTTGAAAGCGCAAGCATGTGGTACGAATAATGTTTAATTCGTGCCTGCTCTGCCAGCCAATGATGCAGAGTTAATGTTGTGTGGAGATTTAAGTCCTGATGTTTATTTTTACACTTTATTAGCAAGGCCTCCCACCGAGAGATATCTTCACGGTGCATGGTGTGGGACATTGACGGTGAGACTTAATTTTTTTGTTTTTAAAAAGAAGTTGTTTGGTGTTGTACATCGCTTTTAATTCACTGCTTTACCACACTTTGTATGTGTGTGTCAATCATGGCAGTTGAACCGCTTTGCGACATTTGAATCATTGGCACGAGCTGTACACAGCGCGCACACACTCAGCTCATGCAGTCTTACCTGCGCTCACCAGTCCTGCGATGCCTCCATTGGATCCTTTGTGACGTTTCTTTCTTCGCTAAGCTTCCTGCTGTCATGGACGTTTGGGAGCACGGTGATGCCAGGAGCCATCCAGCGCCATCACCGGTGCGTGCCGCCATTTTGGGATTGGAGCGATCGACACAGTGACCTGTAGTTTCCAGCATACATTGTACACGCTTTGCCAACCACTTTGTTCTATCAATAAAGTTAACTGATGGTTGAAGCTTAGCAGGAACGTCGTAGTGTGCAAATCGCACTTCATCTCTTCGTTCTGCATGGATATGTGACAGTTCGCAGATGTACAGTGGACTATAGTGAAAGTTTTGGTGGAAAAGGTAAAAATGACTTTGTTAGCAAGTTCGTGTGAGACATCGCTCACAACAGTATTTGCTGCTTCTTGATTGTCAAAGGAAAAGTTTTTGCCTGATTTTGTGTTTTTGTTACAGTAATGTATATCACTTGCTTGGGCTTTGAGTGATGCCTTGGTACAACTCCGGTGAAGTATCGCTCACCGACCATGGGTTTGTTTTAAGGAAAATACTTACAAGTGACTATGGAAAAGTCTTTTTGTGTCACTTCACATTGTGGTGATGTTTTCTTTATCTTTGTGTCTTAGTGATGCCACAGTTTAAGTTCCCTTACGTAGGGGTTATCCTAGTCTTTAGTGGGTAGTTGTCACAGTTTGTTCCCTACATGGGGGTCGGTCTTAATGGGTATTGTTCCCTTTCACACTAGTTCATGTCATTAACCCTTACACAGGGTAGGTCTTCATGGGTCATGTCCAATGTACATTTAGTTTACACCCTTATGTCAGGGTTGGGTTATGGTTATTCCCATTCACACAGTATACTTCATATTCCTACACAGGGTGTGGTGTCTTGGGTGTCAGTCCCATGTACATTTTTGGCCACTTGTTGCAAAGTGTTGTTCCTTGTGTGCATAAGCCACCATGTGCCGCACGTTCATCTTACACAGACTGTGGTGTCTTGGGTGTCAGCCCCATGTACATTTTTGGCCACTTGTTGCAAGGTGTTGTTCCTTGTGTGCGTAAGCCACCATGGGCCGTACGTTCGTCTTGCACAGACTGTGTTGTCTTGGGTGTCAGTCCCATGTACATTTTTGGCCACTTGTTGCAAGGTTTTGATCCTTGTGTGCGTAAGCCATCTTGTGCTGCACATTCGTTTTTGTTGTAGTGGGTGTTTTCACTACCTTTCTATTGGGTTTTTGTCCCTTTGGTCCCTTATTTTGGGGCAGGAATTTGGGTTTCAGTCCCTTTTTCCACATTTACAAGATTTTTCTCCTTACATGGGGAGTTTTCATATTGTGTTTGAATTGTTCGATACTTTTTATTAAAGGGGGAGGATGGGTTTATTGTATGTATCTCTCCTTCTTGTGTAGTCCTTATCCCTCTCGTGATGTGGTTCTTACTTTTCATCCCTGGGTTATGGACTTTTACTTCTGTGTACTTTGTTGTCTATAGTTTAAAAGTTTGGTTTCATTATTCTTCTATTTTATAGGAAGGAGATAATGTAGTATCTTCATATTGTGTTATAATGTTCTATGTTATCTTGTTCCTAGCTGCTTAGTCTGTGTGAGTGTTCTGTGTGGAATGTTGGTGTGTGGGCCATGAGTGGAATGCTTGGGTGACTGGTGTGAGTGAGGACAGTTGGTGGATGGGCTGAGCAGCTAGCAGGCTGCTCCTGTTGGGGCTGCTTTATGTAACTTTACCACTTGCTGTACAAGATCTAGCTACACGTTGTTTACATGAATAAATCTACTTGATCAACATCCTACCAGCGTGGACTACGTTACTACATTATCTGCATAGGTCCCATCTTAATAGCAAAGAGTTGGGTCACCATTGAATGCCTCTTCAGGTGCTGTGCCACTGAATAGGTTCTGGTGACAGCTCTTTCACCAGAGGCCTAACCTTGTCATAGGTTTTTTCATTCAACATTGGTGCTTCTTTTTTATCTGTGGCTGCATGGAAAAGAATCGCATGCATCTGCATTTTTCTATGCCAGTTGTCCTTGCAATTCTCATGTGGTTACCGTTCGGTCCACTTTCTTTCCTGTTTATTTCTTGACGTCCTTTTAGCAGATTTTTAATATATTTTCTATATATTTTTCGCTGTATGTACATGCTAAGAATCAACTGATCCTGATCTCTGGTTTGCAGCAGCTGGCATAATCTATCTTTAACATTTTGCCTATCCTCATTATGTTCTTGCAACTTTTACATAAGCTACTTAGCATATACTTTGCACAATTTTGATTACGAGATGCTTTGATGTGATCACCTCTTACATCCCAGGATTTTTGTTTTCAGAAAGAGTAGTTCCTAGCTTGCCTGATCATATGTCTGCTACAACTGTTTATTTGTTTCACAATTGGTCCCTATGCGTGATAGTTTCCCAGTGAAATTTCAAAGACACAAATTTGTGTTCATATTTTTCTATATCTGGTTACAATCTGCCTTAATTTTCCATGGCTCTTGATCATGCACATTCAGTTCACATTTCAATCTGACCAATGTTTAATAGTTCTGCTCAGTCAGTTTTGCACTTCCTCTAGCTTGTCACTGAGTGTCAAGGTATGACTTTAAATAAAACTTCCATTTATTTATTTCTGTAATGTATTCTCTACTTCCAAAATTAAAAAACCAATTCCCTTGCTACAGTGATCAATATCTCCTTGCTTGTCTTATTTTCTGTCTCACATACAACCTGACTGATATCAAACAAGCTATAATTCTTATGCCGCCTAGATTTAGTCTACTCTCTTTTAAGTATGTTCACCAAACTTTTATGCCATAATATACATTAGAACATTGGAATGTTGGGAGCTCCATTGAAGACAATGGAGTGCTTCGAACTTCTAATGGCTGGTAAAAGCTCGGAGCTCCAACATTCCAATTTTTGTCGTACACAGGTGTTGCTGTGAATAAAGGCCTCATGGAGCCCGAGCAGATTGAAATGCCCTTGGGCTCACTGAGGCATTTGTTTTATTTGTTAGAACATTCTGCCATCTGGTGGCAGAATATTCTAATAGCCTTATAGCCATCTGTAGCTGGGCTATACCGGCTATTAAAGGCCTGCTCCCTTGTTAAAGGTCTCGCCCTCGGCTTGGGCCTTTAACGCTGGTGCTGGCCTTTAATGACCGGTATTGCCTGCCACGGCGGGCTATAAAGCTACATTAGTTTTTCAGAAGCTAAATTCAAACATTAATGATAACCGCTGTTTTCGTACCTGTTGTATTTGCTAAACATAATTTTATGTCTGTTGGCATGTTATCCTTCATTCCATCCCTTCTGTTCTCTCTATTTATAGATAGATTCGCAGAGCCTATATCTATATATTGATGGCAGACAAGCCCCTACATGGATATTTGGGGAAGTTCACATTGTTTTGATAAGCGATCTATAGATTATATAAATCCAGGCTTACCGATATTTAAATTATTTATATTTAGGTGTATCTAGAGCAGTATGTACGATCACATTTTTCCATAGACATAGACTGGGTAAATCCCTTTGATACATCTGGCCCCTAAATTCTTGCCATTGGAGGGAGCTTTCATCTACGATTTGCATGTACAGGCAACATATGGGTTAGTCTTTACACCAGTCAATTAGGGGTTAGGGAGTAATCTATGAAATATATTCCCTTCTTTTTCAATCAGTCCCTGGAAAGGAAGTTGTGGGGCATCCCATCTAATAGTCGTTGCTACCTGGGCCTGGGTACAACATTCAGGTAGAAACAATTGTGACAACCTTGTAATCAGCAGAAAGCTATGGTTAACCAGAGATAACTCTCACTAAAAAAGCCAGTTTAAAATCTTCTTTATATGTATTCGAAACTAAGCGCATTTATAGTCAAATGAAATGCAGTTGAAACTTCGTATAAAATGTCAATGTAAGCCACATTGCAAATTCATTCAAAAATACTTCCATAGATGGCACAGAAATAAATATGTCACATAAATCTCAAATATTCATTCACATATTTGAATGATGGCACAACACATGCTAGCTCTGCACTACACAGTCCTCAGAACAGAAATCTCAGCCCTGTGCCACTTTGAAAAGAACTCGAGTTAATTAATGAACTTATAGCACACCCTGGACACCCATTTGTCCATAAGAAATAAATGTCTCATTTAACATTCCACTACTGGTTTGGAAACGTAGCACGGCTCGAAATGTAGTACATGCAAAATCATGTTTTGCTTCAAAGATAAAGTTAATCTCAATTGGACATTTCGGCTCAGATTATTTCACTTGGAAAGAAAGTTTTTGTTTTCAAATGCTATGCATTTTATATTTGTTTTTAAAACGAAATATAATGAGCCTAACTCAAAAACATATTAAAATTACATCATCAATTTAGAACTATTAAACAAGCAATTGTTTTGCAATCTTTTCTGCTAATTACAGTTAGGAGCACTGCACTTGACTTCTACAAAAATAAAGTTGCTTTTCACATAATAAACGTGATAACACGTTTTTATGTGTGTTCTTATCTGTAACTTAATTATGTGTGTAAGGTATCGCTATCTTTCATATAATTAGGTTTGCTGTTCACGAGAAAACAGTTAGAGGTCTTGTCCTTTAGTTGAAAAATAACGGGGGATATTAGCAACAACTTGCAATAATTATCGCAAACCACGCTTAGCGCGTTTTTTTTTATCGCCGCCTATCGCTGGATATTATCGTGGAGAGAACACGCTATTAGCAACGTTTATCTCCAATGCGATAAAATATCCAGCGATAGCGGCGAAATGCGTGAATATCGCTGGAAATCCAGCGATATTCACGCATTAACGCCATGGTGGACTTAGCCTGACAATCCACCTCCCATTCAACAAACAGGTAAGTCATGTTTTTAGCAGGTGTTAAATTCTAGCGATATTCGCGCTTAGCGCGAATTTTTTTATCGCTTCGTCTGCGTTGCTAATAGGGGGAAGTTGTGTTAGCGACTGTTTTCAGTCGCTTTTAGTTGGGAACGCCTACCTTGCATGTCATTAGCGATAATTATCGCTGGCATGCAAGGTGATGGGAAAACGGGCCGCTATCGCCAGAAAGCTGTCGCTAACGCCTGTTAGCGACAGCGTGCTGATAGGGCGATAAAAAAATCGCCGCTTTGTCGGCAAAAAGTGCCGCTAAAGCGGCGATAAAGCCCTTGCTAATATGCCCCAACATTTTCTATTTGGCCAGAACACAAAAATGTTAATACCATTAGAGTACAAATATCTCTTGGGTTATTTTTTACTTTGAAAACAACATTCATATGTTTAATCTCAGTGCATGAAAGAATGCCTATTTAGGGAATGTATATGTGCACTTTCTAAATGCATCAATACCAATTTTCTTCTATGTATAAAATGAAGATCACTATGTGTGTGCACAACTAATGTAAAATGCCATCTAAACAATTACAATGTATCATATCATCTCTCTTGAAATGATGCAAGGGTTTTAGGTTATCTCCACTTGTGGAGTTAGTTCTGCAACTGTTGTAAGACTTCATACAGCCAAGACTTCATATGTCCAACAGCCCTTACCAGCATATATCCCAAAAATATCTGGTGCAAAATGTATTTAATTTGGGACAAGCTGTTGGTGAACTTGGAACCTACCTTAAGAAAAACACAGCAGCTTGAAATTGATGGCTGGCCTACAGCTGGGGAGTTAACATCATGGAGTCCAGATGTTATAAGAAACGCAACGATTATCCTTAATAAAAGTTTGCCCATACCAAGTTGTGTAAGGTATATTTTTTAGCCCTTTCTGTGTTAAACGGCAACAAAGCCGCTCCTTGTTCATATGGATCCGACCTCAATGAGTTCAATCAATTAGAGAAATAAATTACTCTTCCCAGCTAACGTCAAAAATAAAGTTGCTTCTTGTCTCTACCCTACATCATCCAGCTCTTCACTGATCCCAGCGCATCCAATCCAACAGATGGACTGCCTCACACTCTTTTTACTTTGGTTTGTTTGTTGTCTGCAAAGTCTCTATGTGTTGGCCTATGTCTATCTGACCTTTTACTCAAAAAAGGACCTAATGTTTAAGTGGAATATTGGTCTTTAAGATGGAATCTTATATCATCAAAGATCCAGACCTGTAGCTCAAAGCATTTTAGCTTCCAGATCCTAGCTCCCTAGTTCCAGCACCAAGCCCAAGATTCTACAGCTAATGTCCTCTACCTGTCGCTATATCCTATCTTAACACTTCTGCCCCCTAACTCACTCCAGGATGCAGGGGTCACACTCCAACATACTTCTATAAGCTAGTGTACGTGCCCTTTTGTTACAGCTGAGTGCTAACCTGTTGAAGGAGCTCTTGTGTTAATTTCTCAAATTAAAGTGGTCTCTGAATCATGTCAACCATCTCCAAGAGAACCATTTCTCCCCCCATCTAGAACAGGCCTCAAGGTTAACATATCTTGGGACACATTCTATTAAGTATAAGTGAGGCTGGGCCCAGCTCCTCCCTTCCATTCTACCAGAGGTGGCCCATCCAGTCACACCTAAGCTCCCATTGTGTGTGGCTGTCTAGAAGAAATACACAAATCCCAACTGCACCCAGTCACGCGGCCAGGCACCAAATGGCTGAGGCAAGAAAATGACAATTTTCTAAAAGTGTCATTTTCAGAATGGCAATTTATAATCCGACTTCACCATAAGTTAGGATTTTAGATTGTGATTTCAGAGACACCAAACTGGAACTGGTTATCTCTTCCCATTTGGAAATTATGCTTATAAAATGTATTGAGTCAACTCCAATGTTATCCTATGGGAGCGATAGGCCTTGCAGTAGTGAAAAACAAATTTAAGAGTTTTTCACTACCATGGCATGTAAAGTTAAAAGTGCATGCCGTACTTTTTAAATACATGGCATCCTGTCATGGAGGCTAAACAGGACCTACACTAGGGGTGACGTATATGTATTAAAACGGAAGGTGTGGGCCCGGTATAATGTTTAGTTTGCCAGGTCAAAATGACAGTGTAAATTGCACACACAGGATCCTCAATGGCAGGCCAGAGGCATGTTTAAAGGGCTACTGAAGTGGGTGGCACAATCAGTGCTACAGGCCCACTAGTAGCATTTAATTTACAGGCCCTGGGTACATATAGTACCACTCTATTAGGGACATATAAGTACATTAAATATCCCGATTGGGTATAAGCCAATATTGCCATGTTTAGAGGAGAGAGCACATGCACTTTATTACTGGTTAGCAGTGGTAAAGTGTTCAGAGTCCTAAGGCCAGCAATAACGAGGTCAGAAAAAATGGAGGAGGAAGGCAAAAGGTTGGAGCTAAGACTACCCTAAGGCTGACGGTCTAACATCAGTGATGTCATAAATTATATCATAGAACATGTCAGGAAGGATGTAATATGTAGGCCTGGGTGGTAAATTCCGTTCCGCTCGCGGAATGTGGGTAATTTCGCGTTCTGCGGAGAATGCGGAATTACCAAAAATTCCGCGATCTGCGGCTTCGCGGAATTTTTTGCTTGTTTGCGCTTTCAAAATGCGTGTTCGCGAGATATTTCTCCCCCAGCACGCAAACAGCGTTCGCGAACAGGAAAAAAGCATCGCGAACAGGCGGAACAAGCAATTCCGCGTGTTCGCTGAACTTTTGCGTGCTCGCAGAGATTTTTTACCGTTTCGCGGAGCTTTGCGTAGCACGACTACGCAAATTCCGCCCACCCCATGTAATATGTGATGTCGTAAGCAGTGCATGGCGGGGCTCAAGTTGTATAGCTGGTTAATTTCTGTGTTGTTTTTCTTAGTTCAAAATGTTAATGATGTCACTGACAAAGTCACCTAACTATACTAGAATGTTACATTAATATATATATATATATATATATATATATATATATATATATATATATATATATATTATCTACTGGCAGTCGCCAGTAGATAGTTATAGTTAGGACTTATTTTCCATAGGAAATCCACAACATTCTATTTGAAATAACTTTGGCGCCGGTTGACGAATCTTCGTGAAATTTTCAAAACTTATGGCCCGCTCCGGTCCGCTCCTATCCTGAAAGTTTCGGGGTGATTCGGCAAGAAGGAGCCGAGAAAAAAGGGGGGTCCCAAAACGTGTTTTCCCCATGCAATTTTCCATAGGAACCTTTCATCGCAGCTACAGCCCGAACTGCTGAACGGAATTACACCAAATTTGGCAAAAAGGTAGCCCTTGGTTCAGAGTCATGCCTTTTGCTTAAATGCTGTAAATCCGTTCAGTAGTTCCTGAGAAATTTGAAAAAGAAAACACATATATATCTGGGCGGAGCCTAACCACACATGTCATCGTGAGATCTGATTGGCTGTCAGCACTTCATCCTGGAATTGCTGGCAGCCATCTTGGGACCAATATAAATGACAGTACCCCATTGAAATGCATTGTAGTGAATCGAAGATTTTGAGGGTTACCAAAAGGAGAACTATAAAGGGTGATAACAGACTTTAGTTACATTAGAATTCATTTGTTGATGGTACCATACTAATTTCAGGCATTGTGGTGTGTTCTAAGGTGATTTTACCCTGTGAAAAACCTTCTGCTGGGATATCATGAATCATGTTTGAGAGAAAACTATTTTCACATGCTTGTCCCATACAGTTTTGGAAGGTGCTCCAGAAGCTAAAATGAGAGCATATTTTCTGTAAATTCACATTATCTTTCTCAGTCATGTGAGAATGAAGTCTGACATTCTCAGTAAAACATGTACATCCAACAAGGGCAGAGACTGTCAGTTGATTCCTTTGTGTTCTACTGCAGCTTCCCAGAGTGTTCTAAAGAACAACTAGAGTGCTAACAGCCTTACTTATGACAAAAGTATGGCACACCTGAAGCCATCTTGATTGGAATAAACTGGTAACTCTTAAAACATTTAATTTAAAAAGGAACAAAATGATGGGGTTCATTTTGTCATAGAAATTATGGTTAGTGCTGTAGAAAGAAAAATTAGGACATGTTTCAAGTGTGATCTCAAATATCTTCCTGTTATATTTCAACAGGAGCAGCCTGTTAGTTGATGCCTTTGTGTTCTACTGCAGCTTCCCAGAGTGTTCTAAAGAACAACTAGAGCGCTAACAGTCTTACTTATGACAAAATTATGGCACACCTGAAGCCATCTTGATTGGAATAAACTGGTAACTCTTAAAACATTTAATTTAAAAAGGAACAAAATGAGGGGGTTCATTTTGTCATAAAAATTATGGTTAGTGCTGTAGAAAGAAAAATTAGGACATGTTTTAAGTGAGATCTCAAATATCTTCCTGTTATATTTCAACAGGAGCAGCCTGTCAGTTGATGCCTTTATGTCCTACTGCAGCTTCCCAGAGTGTTCTAAAGAACAACTAGAGAGCTAACAGTCTTACTTATGACAAAAGTATGGCACACCTGAAGCCATCTTGATTGGAATAAACTGGTAACACTTAAAACATTTAATTTAAAAAGGAACAAAATGATGGGGTTCATTTTGTCATAGAAATTATGGTTAGTGCTGTAGAAAGAAAAATTAGGACATGTTTCAAGTGTGATCTCAAATATCTTCCTGTTATATTTCAACAGGAGCAGCCTGTGAGTTGATGCCTTTGTGTTCTACTGCAGCTTCCCAGAGTGTTCTAAAGAACAACTAGAGCGCTAACAGTCTTACTTATGACAAAATTATGGCACACCTGAAGCCATCTTGATTGGAATAAACTGGTAACTCTTAAAACATTTAATTTAAAAAGGAACAACATGAGGGGGTTCATTTTGTCATAGAAATTATGGTTAGTGCTGTAGAAAGAAAAATTAGGACATGTTTTAAGTGAGATCTCAAATATCTTCCTGTTATATTTCAACAGGAGCAGCCTGTCAGTTGATGCCTTTGTGTTCTACTGCAGCTTCCCAGAGTGTTCTAAAGAACAACTAGAGCGCTAACAGTCTTACTTATGACAAAAGTATGGCACACATGAAGCCATCTTGATTGGAATAAACTGGTAACACTTAAAACATTTAATTTAAAAAGGAACAAAATGAGGGGGTTCATTTTGCCATAGAAATTATGGTTAGTGCTGCAGAAAGAAAATTTAGGGCATATTTTAAGTGAGATCTCAAATCCTCTTCTATTTCATTAGAAAATTCTGACATACAGACTGAAACAATCACTTTCAATACCAGCAGTAGACTTCCAGTTAACTCCCTGGTGAGCAGTAGCTTTACTACAGTGATCTAATGAACAACTAGAGTGCTAACATTCTGAATTTATGGCAAATGTGTGACACATCTGAATGCCTTCTTGTTGGAATCAAAGTAAAAAACTGAAAGCATTTCCTACTGAGGAGACTGCAGTAAATGACGAAATTAGGAAACTTCATAACAAATAAGTCTCCCAAGATGGCCACCAGAGAAAAAAAGAGCCCAAATGTAGCACAAATATCACCCAGATGTAGCCCACATATAGCCCAATGACAGAAGTGTGCAAAACACTTTTTATGTTTAGTTTTTCTGCAGTTTTATATAGTACAAACTGGTCAGGTATTGGAGCGTTACATCTTACTTGGACCCCTTATTGCGTATTTTGCACGAAGTACATGAGATTGATCTTGCGAAACATTGAACTTTACGATTCTGTTAACCTGAAGTTGCTCTGAACCGGGCTTTGTAACACCCGTTTTTACCTACTGGTTTTAATTAATTCTCACTGTATTGTATTAGGAAAGAGGATTTACTGTTTTTATGTACACTTTTATGATCTATGTTTCTAAATCAGATCAAATAAAGTTTAATGAATTCTATGGCAGGACGGAGGCGAGGATTATGCATATCTTTCCTCACTTTATTTGCATAGCAGTTCAAAGAAAACGTAACACAACAATCATTAAACAAAAGACTACACAACCCATGAACCATTAGGGGGTAGTCTCCAAGGCAACTATAGTCCAATCATATCACAGTCCATCGTATATAATATCGTGACGTCCCTTCCGCTTCCTCTTTCTTCACTGCTCCTCAGTTAAGTGCATTCCTTACATTCTTGGCTTAATCTGACGTTGTTGCTGTTTGTATAGCGGTTTCTTGTGCACGTTATTAGCATTATTGCCTTGGTATTGTTTCATATTCCCTGCGCAGCAGGCTCTTGCCCGAGCGCGTTCTCCCCCTCGCAGTTTCTCCCGCTGTGTGCTCTGCGCGCGGTGAGATCCTGTCAGGCGCGTCTGGTCCGAGCGAGGCAGCTCCGTCGAGCGCTCCCGCTGGTCTTTACGCGCGTTTGGGAATCCGGTCACTCCTTTAGTGTACGCTTGATTCCCGACCAACCCTCGCCTAATTTTGACACCGCTACGCGGTGATTTCCCCACATGGCCACGTTAGTGACCAGCGCCACCTAGTGGTGGTAATTGGTATTGCGCCTCAGTCTATTCTCATAACAGCTTCGGGGAAAGACCAGCTGTTGGAGCACCGGTGAGGGGGCTGTCTTAAGGATTTTAAGGGCATTTGTTCTGTGCTCACACCCTCTGCTATCATGTCTTCTCCAGAAGACCATTTTTACTCCTCCTACCAGGAAGTGGAGGAGGAATGGCCCCCAACTTCTCCCTCCAGCAGTGGACCAAGCCCTCTCTCTGGCTATTTCTAGGGCGCTGGCTCCTCTTAGGGATCAGGTTGATAAGCTGGCGAAAAGCATCCCTGGGGTGTTCAGTGACCCAGATCTGGTGGTGGCGGGTCCAAGTAGCTCCCAGATGGGGAATAAAAGGGCCGTTAAGCATAACGCGGGGCACTTGGAAGGATTTGATAAACTTACGGAGACCTTGCTCAAGAGTGCGCGAACACTAAAACATGCACCCTGCCGGGAGGAGGAGGGGCCCGGAGAAAATTGCGACACTGTCACCACTATTGTAGACCCCGACGGCGGGTTTCCCTTAGAGGGAGAGGGTGTATCGGAGGACGATTTCTCCTCCGATGAGGATAAGGACTCGGGGCGTCCCTGGCGTCCAGAGTCCCACTCCTCTCACTCCCCGGTTGGGGACGGGGTCCACTCGGACATGTTCGAGCCTACCCAAATTTACCATCCTAGGTCGGCAGAGTGGACACCTGACGCCAAAGTGGCAGAGTATGTGGTGGGGAAAATCCATCAACCCCTTGAAAGGGATTTCAGGAATAGGATGAGGGGAGAATGCCCCAGGCCCTCACTGAAGGGGAAGGTGGCACACACGCCTGAAATTGATGAGAAACTATGTACCTTTTTCTCCAAGTATATGAGGGATCCCAAGAAAGGAATTGATAGGTCCTGGACGTGGTAGGCCCCTTGACCCAAATTATTCAACTGACGGAGCGTTCCAAAGAGTCAGGATCCCCTTTGTCCACGGATATTGTGGCTGGTTGGGCGCACTACCCTAAACCCTAAAACACTACCCCCTCCACTACCCAAACACCACTGCACTACCCTAAACCCTAAAACACTACCCCAGCACGACACCCTACACTACCCAAACATAACTGCACTACCCTAAACCCTAAAACACTACCACCAGCACGACACCCTACACTACCCAAACAACACTGCACTACCCTAAACCCTAAAACACTACCCCCAGCACGACTCCCTACACTACCCAAACACCACTGCACTACACTAAACCCTAAATATACCCCCAGCATGACCTCCCACACTACACAAACACCACTGCACTACCCTAAACCCTAAAACACTACCCCCAGCACGACCCCCTACACTACCCAAACACTACTGCACTACCCTAAACCCTAAAACACTAACCCCAGCATGACCCCCCACACTACCCAAACACCACTGCACTACCCTATACCCTAAAACATGACCCCCTACACTACACAAACACGACTGCACTACCCTAAACCCTAAAACACTACCCACAGCATGACCCCCTTCACTACACAAACACCACTGCACTGCCCTAAACCCTAAAACACTACCCCAGCACTACCCCCTACACTACCCAAACACCACTGCACTAACATAAACCCTAAAACACTACCCCCAGCACAATCCCCTACACTACACAAATACCACTGCACTACCCTAAACCCTAAAACACTACCCCCAGCACGACTCCCTACACTACCCAAACACCACTGCAATACCCTAAACCCTAAATCTACCCCCAGCACGACCCCCTACACTACCCAAACACCACTGCACTACCCTAAACCATAAAACACTACCCCCAGCATGACCCCCTACACTACACAAACACCACTGCACTACCCTAAACCCTAAAACACTACCACCAGCATGACCCCCTACACTACTCAAACACCACTGCACTACCCTAAACCCTAAAACACTACCCCAGCACGACCCCCTACACTACCCATACACCACTGCACTACCCTAAACCCTAAAACACTACCCCCAGCACAACCCCCTACACTACTGCACTACCCTAAACCCTAAAACACTACCCCCAGCACGACCCCCTACACTACCCAAACAGCACTGCACTACCCTAAACCCTAAAACACTACCCCCAGCACGACCCCCTACACCACCCAAACACCACTGCACTACCCTAAACCCTAGAAAAGAAACCCCCACCCTGCCCAATCCCCCTTACCTCTCACTCCTCATGGTTCCTCTCTCCTCATGGTTCCTGCTTCACGTCATCTCTGAGGGGCGGTGCACGTCGTTGTGAGGAAACGGAACAGCCTCTGTTTCCTTACAACGACATGGATCGTCTACATGTTTTTAGAACGCATGGTCATTTACCATACATACCTTTACAACAAAATTCGTTGTAAAGGCATGCGTGGTAAATGACCATGCGTTCTAAAAAATGCGTAGTAATGACTTCGTGATGTACAACGCATGCGTGGTAATGCATGCGTTGTAATGGTATCGCAAAGTAAAAAAGTCAGTGTAACGGCTGTTTACCGATCAAAGCTGGCCCCTGTTCTTCAGTGAGACGTTTATTTGATTAATTAGGAGGAAGGAATGTGGTTATTTTACCGAAAAGTGCATTCCCGGCTGTTGTATTGTGAAAGTGTCCGCGTGGCCTGGTTTCACTTCCGGTGAGAGAGTGGAAGAGTCTGTTTGGATCTAAAGGAGTTCTGTTGTTGGACGGGGCCGGCGCGACATGTCATCAGAAAACATAGCTAATGGAAAGCGTCCTCCCTGAAGTGTGGAGCAGTGCCATGAGAGGTCAACGAGTGTGCGTCCCACCGCAGTATGACCGTACCGCGTAACCCATGTGCCACCTCCAGGGTACGGGAGGCAGAAGCGGCATCGCAGGTCCTCTTGAAGACCGTTGTAGCACTAATTCTACATTTTGGTACTAGGGCATTTTAACTTCGTTGTTCCTGCCAGATACAAAGAGAAGATCCTGTGTTATTCAGTGCCCTCGTTACCTTTTTGTGGGTTGTGGTGCTTGTCACTTCGCTGCCCCGCCGGTGCACATGACTGGGCACCCCACCTCGTGTGCCATCTGCAGGGCCTCTGCCCTCGGATCACTGGTTTCGGTTTCTGGAGTGGCAACGTAAACAGTTGCTCCCAAAGGACTAGCCTGAACACTTAGGTGAATATCCCCTGCACCAGCATTCCATGGAAATTCTTTCCTAGCTCTCCCACGTCAACGAGCACGGCTCCGCTCGCGACACCGTATGACGTCATCGGAGCCATAAGAGGACCTCGTCGGCGTGCTGACGTCAGTTCCACCCATTTTTTCCGTGCCACCGAGGCAAACAGGGGACCGAGACATTTTCACATGTATACATAGTATAATAAATATATATATATTCACTGAAAAAACCATAGGTTTCAGGCACGTTATAGTTAGAAATTAGCATTTAAAAACCTTAGAAATTCACTGAAAAAACCATAGGTTTCAGGCACGTTATAGTTAGAAATTAGCATTTAAAAAACCTTAGAAATTCACTGAAAAAACCATAGGTTTCAGGGGCGTTATAGTTAGTTGGACATTTCACTCGTACAAAACCATAGAAATTCCCCCGTTATAGTTAGTTCAGCTAACTATAACTCGCGCGCCCGCAATGCACTGCTGATGACGTCACATATTACATCACTCATGACATGGTCAGTGACATCACTCATGACATCACTCATGACATCTCAAATGACATCACTGATGACATCATCCAGTGAATGTGTGTTTTTCTGAAAATTAAATATGTTTTATATATGTATATCTCAAGGTCGATGGAAGAATAAATGGGTATATAAGTGTCTAAATGGATGATTTTGTTTTGTAAAATTGATTGTATAACTGACTAAGTGTATCTTAGTGAATACATGGGTTAGTGAGTAATGTTTAAATATGAAAATATCTGTATCAGTCTCTCACTTTGTGTATAAGTGGCTGCATGGGTTGGTGAGTAGCTACATGAGTGTCTATATGGGTTATTAGTTGGTTTTGTGAGTATCAGTATGAGTGTCTGAGTGTCTGTATGGTTCGGTGGGGGTATTACTTAGTGCATAGATGCATGAATGAGTGACTCACTGTTTGTATGTGTTGAAGACAGCATGTGTGCAGGACTGTATAGGTGGATGAGTATGTGTATGGGTGTGTTAGTGAGTGAATGACTGTCTCAATAGTGTCTTTATGAGTAACTACATATGTTTTAAACTAGTATATGTGAGTATTGGTTATATAAGTGAGTATATGTGAGAGTGAGAGATTGGAAGAGTTCCTGTACAAATAAGTAGGTGTTTCTATAAGTGATTGTTTAAGAGAGTAAGTATGTGTAAGTTTCTGTAGAAGTAAGTGTGGTAGTGTGTGTATAACTGTATATGCAAGTAAATGGATGTTTGATACTTTGTTTGCATGTGTGACTATGTGTGTGAGTAACTCTATGGATGAGTGGCGGTGTGTAACAGGATGTATAGGTGTATGAGTACATATGATGAGTGAGTACATGTATGAGTGACTGTATAGGGACTGTTGGTGAATGAGTGGATGTGTGTGTAGATCTTGGAATTACTGAATAGGTGTGTTGTAACTGGTATTGGTATGTCCATTGTTTTGAAAATGTTAGTTTGTATTTTTGAGTGTGTGTATCAAAGGTAATATTAGGGTGAGAGGAGGTCTGCCACTCTATCACAAGGATGATGTCATCAGTGATGTCATCAGTGATGTCATTTGAGATGTCATCAGTGATGTCATGAGTGATGTCACTGACCATGTCATGAGTGATGTAATATGTGACGTCATCAGCAGTGCATTGCGGAGCGCGCGAGTTATAGTTAGCTGAACTAACTATAACGGGGGAATTTCTATGGTTTTGTACGAGTGAAATGTCCAACTAACTATAACGCCCCTGAAACCTATGGTTTTTCAGTGAATATATATATATATATCACCTACTGGCGGTCGCCAGTAGGTAGTTATAGTTAGGACCTCGTTTCTATTCAAAAGCGTTTTTCTTTTCCCAATAACTTTGGCGCCGGTTGACGAATCTTCGTGAAATTTTCCAAATTAGTGGCGCGCTCCGGTCAGCTCCTGTCTTGAAAGTTTCGGGGTGATTCAACAAGCGGGGGCCGAGAAAAAAGGGGGGTCCCAAAACACGTTTTCCCCATGTTAATTTCCATAAGAAACTTTAGACAAAGCTACAGCCCGAACTACTGAACGGAATTACACCAAATGTGCCAAAAAGGTAGGTCTTGGTTCAGAAAGAGCCCTTTTTTTTAAATGGTGTAAATCCGTTCAGTAGTTTTTGAGAAATTCAAAAATAAAAAAGTTTCAATATCTAGGCACGCGGTGGATTCGCAAACCCTCCCGAGCACGAGCTTCACTCTGATTGGCTGCAAACACTCCAAACCAGGACATGTTGGCAGCCATCTTGTGACTCAGTAGAACCGAGTCACAAGAAAACAGTCAAATAAAGGTTAAAAAACAAGAAAAGGGGGCAGGGTAGAAACACCCTGACTCCCTAGGCCTGCTCAGGGGGACCCACAAGGACCCCCAGGGCCAAAAAAAGCATTTTCTTTTGTAATTTCGGCGGAATTCGCATTGGGGTCGCAAATCCTGCCAAAATAAAAAAAAAAAATGAAACGCGGGCTACCGCGCATCATTTTAATGAGGCCCCCGGGTGGGTCAGGTCCCGGGGGCATTGTCTAAAAATAATAGCGGGGGCCCACGGGGGCCCCCGCAGCCCGGGGTCCGCCACCTCCCCGGGGCTTATTGAAAAAATAATGCATGGGGGGTCCTACCCCCCGCTGCACCCAGGGACCGCCACCTGCCCGGGGCATTGTTAATTGGATGTGGGGGGCACGCGGCCCCCCCGCAGCCCCGGGGACTGCCACCTCCCCGGGGCTCTTGTTTTTTAAAATAAAATAGATGTGTGGGGGGGGCAAGAGCCCCCACACATGCCCCAGGGACCACCATCTCCCTGGGGCCATACTTATTTAAATTTGGGGGTCCGTAGCGGACCCCCAGCCCAGGGGACCACCACCTCCCCGGGGCTATTTTGACAAAGGGAGGGGGGGCCGCACGGCCTCCCTCCTGGAGCCCTTGATGGCCCTGGGGACCGCCACCCCCAGGGCCGACTCCTGCAGTGTCCTGGGGTGCCCACCCGGGACACTGCTGTTTGCTATGGCAGGGCGGGAGCCGTGTGGCTCCCGCCCTGCCATAGCAAACTCTGCTAGCTCATTGAAGCGAGAGCAGGAAACCTGCTCTCGCTTCAATGAAGCAGCAAGATAGCTTTGCACAAGGGAGCTGCATGTCAGCAGCTCCCCTGTGCAAAGCAATGCCGGCTCCCGCAGGAGGCGGGGAGCCGGCAGGGACTGTGGGGGCATTGGGACTCCCCCCACGGTCCCCAATGGAGCGGCCAGGCCCCGAGGGATGGGGTCCATGGGGCCAGAAGTGGCCCGGGAGGGGGGCCACGCGGCCCCCCCTCCCTGTGAAAACAAAAAAAGGAAAGGCCGGCCCCGGGGGATGGGGTCCCCGGGGCCATAATTGGCCTGAGGAGGGGGGCCATGCGGCCCCCCTCCAAATAAATAAAAAAAATTAAAACCAAAAGTCTGGCCATGCCCCGGGGGATGGGGTCCCGGGGCCGAAATTGGCCTCGGGAGGGGGGGGCCACGGGGCCCTCTTCCGTTTTTTTTTTTTTTTTTTTTAAATAAATAGGGGTCAGGCCCTGGGGGATGGGGTCCCCAGGGCCCCAAAAATGGGAAAAGAAGGGGGGGCCACACAGCCCCCCTTCTGAAAAAAAAACAAAAAAAACTACAGTGCGCCGGAGGTCCCATCACCTCCCTGCAGCACTCTGCCAACGCCCCCTGGCACGTTGTAAGTTGGGGAATTAATTCCCCTTGAATACTGAGGGTCCCTGGGGGCCAACTAGCCCACCAGAAACCTCCAGTATGTGCCAGGGAGCTGCGTTGCAGAGAGGTGGTCCAAGGCCACGTCCCCTTTTTACACCACTCTGCAACGCAGCTCTGTGGCACTTACAGGAAGTACATGGTGGGCTAGTTGGCCCACAGGGACCCTCAGGACTCAAGGGGACTTAATCCCCCAATTTACAACACGTCAGGGGGCGCGTTTGCATAGTGGTGCAGGGAGGGAGCGGGGCCTGATATTACAAGTGTGCAAACACACCCCCTGGGGCGTTGTAAATTGGGGGATTAAGTCCCCATGAATCCTGAGGGTCCTTGGGGGCCAACTAGCCTACCAGGTACCTCCAGTAAGCGCCACAGAGCTGCGTTGCAGAGAGGTAGTCCGAGGCCACGCCCCTTTTTACACCACTCTGCAAACGCGGCTTCTGGTGCACTGCTGGTGGGGCGATGAGGTCCTCTTGTGTCCTGAGGACCTCAGGACACAAGTGGACTTCATCGTCCGAGCAGCAGTGCGCCAGAAGCCACGTTTGCAGCATGGTGTAAAAAGGGGCATGGCCTAGGAACACCTCTCTGCAACGCAGCTCTGTGGCGCTTACTGGAGGTACCTGGTGGGCTACTTGGCCACAAGGGACCTTCAGGATTCAAGGGGACTTAATAGGGATGTTATAGTTAGAAATTAGCATTTATAAAACCTTAGAAATTAACTAAAAAAAACATAGGATTGAGGCACATTATAATTAGAAATTTTCCTTTAAAAAACCATTGAAATTCACTGACAAAAACATAGGTTTCAGGGTCGTTGTAGTTAGAAATTAGCATTTAAAAAACCATTGAAATTCACTGAAAAAAACAATAGGTTTCAGGCACGTTATAGTTAGAAATTAGCATTTAAAAAACCTTAGAAATTCACTGAAAAAACCATAGGTTTCAGGGACGTTATAGTTAGTTGGACATTTCACTCGTACAAAACCATAGAAATTCCGCCGTTATAGTTAGTTCAGCTAACTACAACTCGCGCCCCCGCAATGCACTGCTGATGACGTCACATATTACATCATTCATGACATGGTCAGTGACATCACTGATGACATCACTGATGACATCTCAAATGTCATACAAAGATAAAGTACTGTTCAGACAGAAATCATTTTAAAGAGCCAAGACTTCAGAGCCTTGCGAAAGAGAGAATGAGACAGCAGTCCCGAGAGATTGCCAGGAAGGGAGTTCCATAGACTAGCAGCAACAGTAGAAAAAGCCCTGCCTCCCCATCTAGACTTCTTAAACCTAGAAACTTGCAGCAGATTTTTGCTAGCTGATCTAAGCTGCTTGGTAGGGACATAGCACTGGAACAGCCCTTTGATTGTGTCCGAGCCATAAAAGGCCTTATGGGTAAGACATAGGGCTTTAAACGCAATTCTTTGATTTAATGGAAGCCAGTGCAGTTTGCTGAGGGAAGCTGAGACGGAGTGGAATTTTGGAAGATCCATCACTAGCCTGGCTGTTGCGTTCTGCACAAGCTGCAAGCGACGGACAAGGCCCTTATTAATGCCCAGATAAAGGGCATTACAATAGTCCAACCTGGACATCACTAATGCAATCACTGCCTGTTTGCGAGAGGCAAAAGAAAGGAAGTGGGAGATTTTTCTGAGGATCCTGATTATCCCAAAGCAGGTGGACATCGTTCTGTTAATCTGCAAACTCAAAGAGAGTGAATTGTCCACGATGACCCCTAAGTTTTTACCCTGGGATACAGGGCAAGGGCAGCAACCAAGTGAATCTGGCCACCAATCGATTGACCAGATATTCTGTTGGTTTCCGAAAATCAGGACCTCCGTTTTTTCCCCGTTGAGTTTAAGATAGTTCTCAACCATCCAGGAGGAAACTGCTTGCATGCAATTTTTAAAGTTTGAGGCAGATTCACTAACGCTGTGCGTGATAGACACCATAATTTGCGTGTCATCGGCGTAGAACAGTACTTCCAATCCAAAGGATCTTACTACCCCTGCCAATGTGGCAACATAAATATTAAAAAGGGTCGGACTCAAGGAGGAGCCTTGCGGGACACCACATAACAGCTGGTTGGGGGCCGAATGGAATTGCCCCATTTTCACTATCTGTGTCCGATCATTAAGGAAGGAGGTGAGAAGTTTAAGGGCCATCCCCCCAATCCCTATCTCCTTGAGCCGTTCCACCAATCTCAAAGGAGAAAGGGTATCAAAGGCTGCTGTAAGGTCAAGAAGAACCAACAGCGTAGTATGTCCTGCGTCAACCTGAACACGGATATTATTGAGTACCGAGGTTAGCGTTGTCTCTGTGCTGTGGTTACTTCTAAAACCATGCTGCGAGCCTTCTAGGAGCTGGTGTTCACATAGATAAGAACTGAGGTGGGATTTCAAGTGTTTCTCCAAGATCTTGGCTGGAACTGGTAGCAGAGAAATAGGGCGATAGTTTTTCAATTCTGCCGAGTCCAGAGAGGGTTTTTTTAAAAGAAGTTTAACCACCGCCATCTTCCAAGGGATGGGGTACTGCCCTACCGACATGGCAAAGTTAAGTACTGAGGTAAGGTGCGGTACAATAGCTTCCCTTCCTATTTTCAAAATCTTCAAAGGGCACACCTCCATTGGGGACCCAGATGTAATCCCCCCTAACAGGTGGTCCACAAGTTCTGGAGACAGGGGGGGAAAGGTAAGTAGCTTGGGTATCTCATCCGTGGCTACGAAGGGACTCTTGGAAGGGAGGACGTTAGAAGAGACTAATAGGGCACTTTTAACATTGGCAGCTTCAAACGAGGACCCCTGCCGGGACCTGCTATCATACCTTGAGCCTTTTGTGCAGAGTGTTCATGTGGCTGTCCCTCACAGTACGTAGAACCCTAATTCAGGCTTTAATTATAGGTCACCTGGACTATTGTAATGCTTTATTGGCGTCCGCAAAGTAAACGAGTCTTCTCTTAGCAGATTGCAGATTGCAGATCGTCCAGAATGTGGCCGCACGCCTAGCTCTTAATAAACCACCCCGCACCTCCCCTGGGCCATTATTGAAATTTCTCCATTGGCTTCCTATCCGCCAGAGAATAAAGTTTAAGCTCTGTTGCTTTGCTCACAGAGCGGTTTATGGCACAAGCCCGAGCTATATGGCAGATAAGTTCAAAGTGTACTGCCCGAACCGGTGTCTCAGATCGGAAGGCAAAGGGTTGCTGGTGGTCCCTCGTTTTAAGAAAATACGATCTGGAGGCAAAACTGTTGCCTATCTGGCCCCAAAATATTGGAATTCTTGGCCAGAGGATTTACGTAAATGTCCTAGTCTTGCTCACTTCAGAAAACTCCTGAAGATGGAATTATTCAAGGCTTGAGCTATGGGAGTCTGTGCCTGTCTGACCTGTTTTCTATGTTAGCGCAGAGATACCCCTTAGGGGGTGATTCCTGTGCTCTATAAATTCCCTACATACATACATACATATCCATAATGTTAGCGCGGAAGAAATCTGCCATACTATCACAAAGCTCCTGCGAGGTATCCATCAGGTCCAGAACAGGAGGAGAAACAAGCGAATTAATAACATTAAAAAGTTCTCTAGAAGATTTATTAGATTCAGTGGCCTTTGAGTAGAATAGTACTTTTTCCTCAATAATGGCCGCTTTGTATTCCCTCAGACGTAGTTTGTGAAGCTCTCTACCCGCTGGAGCAAGATCTGCACACCAGATTCTTTCCTGCTTGCGACAAGATTGCCTCATCTTTCTAAGGCTATCTGAGAACCAAGAGGCAGAGGGATTTTTTCTTGCAGCGTAGTGCTCCTTAAATGGCGCTAGACTATCCATGGCTGCTAACAGCCAATTCGAAAAATCGACTGCCACTAAATTAGTATCTGCGTGCGCAGGGACCCGATAGTTTTTTAACAAGTTGATGAGAGCCTCCTTACTAATGAGGCTAAGATTTCTCTTTTTCTCCGTTGCCTTGTTAATAGCAGAAACAAGGGCTGGTACCCATATCCGGAGATTAAAAGGAATGGCATAATGGTCTGACCAGGAGAGAGGCATTGGCTCTCCTACCTTAATCCGTTGGTCATTAGAAAATATGCCATCTAATATATGTCCTGCCACATGGGTGGGGCTCATAACCAGTTGTGGTAAGGCACAACAACCCAGGGTTTCCAAAAGAGTTTGGGTGTCTTTACATGAAGCTTTGTCCAGGTGGAAGTTAAAATCACCCAGCAGGGTAAAGTTCGATCTCGCTAGGTGCGGTTCTAAAAGATTGCTAAAATCCTGGCTGAATGATGACCTTGATCCGGGTGGCCGGTAGGTCACCACACCAGTAAAACTTTCTGTAGGATAAAATTTTATTGAACAATATAGTGCCTGGAACGGATCAGAGGATGTAGTAAGTGACTCAGTACGACAGGTATATGTGTTCTTATAGAGAATGCCTAGACCCCCTCCCATTCTGTCCCCCCTGTCGAATCTAGCTAGGGCATATCCAGGGGGAATTGCCTCCACAAGATCGGGGCCCGAGCAATCCCTTGCCCATGTCTCAGTAAAAAACACCCAGTCAGGCTTACGAAGTGATACAAAGTCCCTAAAGGCGATCTTATTCTTGATAAAGGCTCTCGCATTAATGAGGAAACCCAGAAATGTGAGGTCATGAAGACGGGAGGAGGAGGGGTGGCTCTCTAAGGCAGCAATGCCAACGCCTGTCTGAGAGAAGCAAAAATTGCAAGAAGGACAGACATATGGCAGAGGTATGGCACGGACCTTCTGGTCCACAAGCTGGCAGCACGCAGGTCCCTGTGGCTGAAATTGTAGGAGCTCTTCCTTGGTATAGGTAGTGACTTTAGTCCTATTTAGAAGAAAAAGGGCAGGGTCCCAGGCGGAAGGTGCGAAACGGGCGCAGACGGGCTTGCCTTTGGTGTGCCTTCGGAGCGCAGGCGGCGCGCCTGCTGCGCGCGTCCACTGCGCGTACGACCCAGCATGTCCTTAAGTAAGCTGGGTCGGAAAAACAACAAGTGCGCAGCCTGCCCCCGGCGACCGGAAGTTGGTCTTTAACAAACCGGCAAAGAATAATCAGAGATCCTCGCTTCCCTCCGCTTCAATCGGCAGAGCCGCTGCGGACCGAGGATGCAAGGCAAGCCCCCCACAGAAGAATAAGCAGAATGGCGAATAAAAAGCAGGTAAATCCTAAAAAGCCCCTGAGGTTGCACGTAGAGTTAAAACCACTAAAATAATATTCCTCCAACAGTTAAAAGAATTAAAAGCAAAGTGCAAAGTGCCCAGCGCTCATAGCAGCAGTTCAAACATACACAAAGTGATTACTGTCGGAGACCGTCCTCTCAGAGAAAGAAAGGTGCAGAAAGAAGCAAGAGAAATGCAGAAAGAGGCAAGAGAAGTGTAGAAACAGGCAGAAAGGTGCAGAAAGAAGCAAGAGAAGTGCAGAAAGAAGCAACAGAGGTACAGAAAGAGGCCTACTTCGACTGTACCTTTCCACAGACTCATACAAAGTAGCCTAATCACTAATCCTTCTTCCAAGATGTCTTAAACCTCACTTTTCTCTTGAACGTTCACTATTCATCGAGTGCTCAGAATGTTAGGCATACCAAATGTAAAACAGCAATCCTAACCATATCTCTGTTGTAAGTCTTACCAAGTTTGTGAAGGTATGCATGCGTGTATCTGTGCTTTTACCTAGTGACATGTTACATAAAAACATACAAATACTTGAATACCTGTGTTTCAAACAGCATACTCTGTAAATTTGTGTACAAGAAGGTGTATGTATTTCTATCTGCTCATAAAACAGGGCACATGGGTATTCAATAGTATAATTGAGGGGCTCTGTAACACCTACATACATAAGACATGTCTGCCTGTGCAACCAAATGACAGAGCAGAACTGAGAAGATTTGACCACCTATAAGAGAACCTACCCGCTTTTTAAGTTACCATCTTTAGATGCATAACACATGTGAGAATACATGTACAAGTAGACATATACCTCAGTCACGAGAGCACGCAGACCTTTAAACTTGACAGCTTGCACTTCCCACTTGAGTACAGAAAGAGGCAAGAGAAGTGCAGAAAGAAGCAAGAGAGGTACAGAAAGAAGCAACAAAAGTGTAGAAAGAAGCAACAAAGGTGCAGAAAGAGGCAAGAGAAGTGCAGAAAGAGGCAAGAGAGGTGCAGACAGAAGCAAGAGAGGTGCAGAAAGAGAAGAGGGGTGCAGAAACAGGCAGGTGACGTGCAGAAAGAGGCAAGAAAGGTACAGAAAGAGGGAAGAGGGCTGCAGAAAGAGGCAACAGGGGTGCAGAAAGAAGCAAGAAAGGTGCAGAAAGAAGCAAGAGAAGTATAGAAAGAAGGAACAGAGGTGCAGAAAGAGGCAAGAGAGGTGCAGAACAAAGGAAGAAGGGTGCAGTTAGAAGCAAGAGGGGTGTAGAAAGAAGCAAGAGAAGTGCAGAAAGAAGCAAGAGAAGTGCAGAAAGAAGCAAAAAAGGTGCAGAAAGAGGCAAGAGGGGTGCAGAAAGAAGCAAGAGAAGTGCAGAAAGGAGCAACAGAGGTGCGGAAAGAGGCAAGAAAACTGCAGAAAGAGGCAAGAGAGGTGCAGAAAGAGGCAAGAGTGATGCAGAAAGAGGGTAGAAGGCTGCAGAAAGAGGCAACAGGGGTGCAGAAAGAAGCAAGGAAGGTGCAGAAATAAGCAAGCGAAGTATAGAAAGAAGGAACAGAGGTGCAGAAAGAGGTTAGAGAGGTGCACAACAAAGGAAGAAGGGTGCAGTTAGAAGCAAGAGGGATGTATAAAGAAGCAAGAGAAGTGCAGAAAGAAGCAAGAGAAGTGCAGAAAGAACCAACAGAGGTGCAGAAAGAAGCAAGAGGGGTGCAGAAAGAAGCAAGAGAAGTGCAGAAAGGAGCAACAGAGGTGCAGAAAGAGGCAAGAGAACTGAAGAAAGAGGCAGAAGAGGTGCAGAAAGAGGCAAGAGTGATGCAACAAGAGGCAAGAGAGATGAACAAAGAGGGAAGAGGGGTGCTGAAAGAGGCAAGAGAGGTACAGAAAGAGGCAAGAGAAGTGCAGAAAGAGGCAAGAGAAGTACAGAAAGAAGCAAGAGAGGTACAGGAAGAGGGAAGAGGGGTGCAGAAAGAGGCAAGAGAGGTGCAGAAAGAGGCAAGAGAGGTGGAGAAAGAGGCAAGAGGGCTGCAGAAAGAGGCAAGAGGGGTGCAGAAAGAGGCAGGAGAAGTGCAGAAAGAGGCAAGAGAAGTACAGAAAGAGGCAAGAGAGGTACAGAAAGAGGGAAGAGGGGTGCAGAAAGAGGCAAGAGAGGTGCAGAAAGAGGCAATAGAGGTGCAGAAAGAGGCAAGAGAACTGGCAGAAAGAGGCAAGAGAGGTGCAGAAAGAGGCAAGAGTGATGCAGGAAGAGGGAAGAGGAGTGCAGACAGAGGCAAGAGAGGTACAGAAAGAGGCAATAGAAGTGAATAAAGAGGCAAGAGAAGTACAGAAAGAGGCAAGAGAGGTACAGAAAGAGGGAAGGCAAGAGAGGTGCAGAAAGAGACAAGAGTGATGCAGAAAGAGGCAAGAGAGATGAAGAAAGAGGGAAGAGGGGTGCAGAAAGAGGCAAGAGAGGTACAGAAAGAGGCAAGAGAAGTACAGAAAGAGGCAAGAGAGGTACAGGAAGAGGTGTGCAGAAAGAGGCAAGAGAGGTGCAGAAAGAGGCAAGAGAGGTACAGAAAGAGAGAAGAGGGCTGCAGTAAGAGGAAGAGGGGTGCAGAAAGAAGCAAGAGAAGTGCAAAAAGAAGCAAGAGTGGTGCAGAAAGAACCAACAGAAGTGCAGAAAGAGGCAAGGGGGCTGCAGAAAAGGGGAAGAGAAGTGCAGAAAGGAGCAACAGAGGTACAGAAAGAGGCAAGAGAACTGCAGAAAGAGGCAAGAGAGGTGCAGAAAGAGGGAATAGGGGTGCAGAAAGAAGCAAGAGAGGTACAGAGAAAGGGAGGAAGGGTGCAGAAAGAAGCAAGAGAAGTGCAGAAAGTAGCAACAGAGGTGTAGAAAGAGGCAAGAGAAGTACAGAAAGATGCAGGAGAGGTGCAAAAAGAGTAAAGAGAGGTGCAGAAACAGGGAAGAGGGGTGAAGAAAGAGGCAAGGGGGTGTAGAACGAAGGAAGAGAAGTGCAGAAAGAAGCAAGATAAGAGAAGAAAGAAGCAACAGAGGTGCAGAAAGAGGTGTGAGAAGTGCAGAAAGATGCAAGAGAGGTACAGAAAGAGGCAAGAGAAGCACAGAAAGAGACAAGAGAGGTGCAGAAAGAGGCAGGAGAGGTCTAGAAAAGGGAAGAGAGATGCAGAAAGAAGCAAGAGAGGTGCAGAAAGAGGAAGACAGCTGCAGAAAGAGGCAAGAAGGTACAGAAAGTAGCAAGAGAAGTGCAAAAGAAGCAAGAGTGGTGCAGAAAGAACCAACAGAAGTGCATAAAGAGGCAAGGGGGATGCAGAAAAGGGGAAGAGAAGTGCAGAAAGGAGCAACAGAGGTACAGAAAGAGGCAAGAGAACTGCAACAAGAGGCAAGAGAGGTGCAGAAAGAGGCAAGAGAGGTGCAGAAAGAAGGAATAGGGGTGCAGAAACAAGCAAGAGAGGTACAGAGAGAGGGAGGAAGGGTGCAGAAAGCAAGAGAAGTGCAGAAAGAAGCAACAGAGGTGTAGAAAGAGGCAAGAGAAGTACAGAAAGATGCAGGAGAGGTGCAAAAAGAGTAAAGAGAGGTACAGAAACAGGGAAGAGGGGTGAAGAAAGAGGCAAGGGGGTGTAGAACGAAGGAAGAGAAGCACAGAAAGAGGCAAGAGAGGTGCAGGAAGAGGCAAGAGAGGTCTAGAAAAGGGAAGAGAGATGCAGAAAGTGGCAAGAGAGGTGCAGAAAGAGGGAAGACGGCTGCAGAAAGAGGCAAGAAGGGTACAGAAAGAAGCAAGAAAGGTTCAGAAAGAAGCAAGAGAAGTGCAGATAGAACCAAGAGAGGTGCAGAAAGAGGCAAGGGGGGTGAAGAAGGAGGGAAGAGAAGTGCAGAAAGAACCAAGAGAGATGCAGAAAGAGGCAAGAGAGGTGCAGAAAGAGCAAGAGAACTGCAGAAAGAGGAAGAAAGACACAGAAAGAGGAAGAAAGGTGCAGAAAGAGGCAAGAGAGATGCAGAAAGAGGCAAGAGAAGTAAAGAAAGGAGCAACAGAGTTGCAGAAAGAGGCAAGAGAAGTGCAGAAAGAGGCAAGAGAGGTGCAGAACGAGGCAAGAGTGGTGCAGAAAGAGGGAAGATGGGTGCAGAAAGAGGGAAGAGGGGTGCAGAAAGAGGCAAGAGAGGTGCAGAAAGAGGCAAGAGAAGTATAGAAAGAGGCAAGAGATGTACAGAAAGAGGCAAGAGATGTACAGAAACAGGCAAGAGAGGTACAGAAAGAAGAGAGTGAGGTGCAGAAAGAGGCAGGTGAGGTGTAGGAAGAGGCAAGAGAGGTACATAAAGAGGCAAGATAGGTGCAGAAAGAGGCAAGAGAAGTATAGAAAGAGGCAAGAGAAGTATAGAAAGAGGCAGGAGAGGTACAGAAAGAAGAGAGTGAGGTGCAGAAAGAGGCAGGTGAGGTGTAGGAAGAGGCAAGAGAGGTACAGAAAGAGGCAAGACAAGTGCAGAAAGAAGTAAGAGAAGCACAGAAAGAGGCACAAGAAGCATAGAGAAAACAAGAGAAGTGCAGAAAGAAGCAAGAGAAGTGTAGAAAGAGGCAATAGAGGTGCAGAAAGAGGAAGAGAGATGCAGAAAGAGGGAAGAAGTGTGCAGAAAGAGGGGTGCAGCAAAAGCAAGAGAGGTGCAGAAAGAAGCAAGAGAACTGCAGAAAGATCCAACGGAGGTACAGAAAGACACAAGAGGGGTACAGAAAGATGGAAGAGAAGTCCAGAAAGAAGCAAGAGAGGTGCAGAAAGAGGCAAGAGAGGCGCAGAAAGAGGCAAGAGAGGTACAGAAAGTGGCAAGTGAGGTGCAGAAAGAGCCAAGAAAAGTGCAGAAAGAGGCAAGAGAGGTGCAGACAGAGGAAGAGAGGTGCAGAAAGAGGGAAGAAGTGTGCAGAAAGAGGGGTGCAGAAAAAGCAAGAGAGGTGCAGAAAGAAGCAAGAGCACTGCAGAAAGATCCAACGGAGATGCAGAAAGACACAAGAGGGGTGCAGAAAGATGGAAGAGAAGTGCAGAAAGAAGCAAGAGAGGTGGAGAAAGAGGCAAGAGGGCTGCAGAAAGAGGCAAGAGGGGTGCAGAAAGAGGCAGGAGAAGTGCAGAAAGAGGCAAGAGAAGTACAGAAAGAGGCAAGAGAGGTACAGAAAGAGGGAAGAGGGGTGCAGAAAGAGGCAAGAGAGGTGCAGAAAGAGGCAATAGAGGTGCAGAAAGAGGCAAGAGAGGTGCAGAAAGAGGCAAGAGAGGTGCAGAAAGAGGCAAGAGTGATGCAGGAAGAGGGAAGAGGGGTGCAGACAGAGGCAAGAGAGGTACAGAAAGAGGCAATAGAAGTGAATAAAGAGGCAAGAGAAGTACAGAAAGAGGCAAGAGAGGTACAGAAAGAGGGAAGGCAAGAGAGGTGCAGAAAGAGACAAGAGTGATGCAGAAAGAGGCAAGAGAGATGAAGAAAGAGGGAAGAGGGGTGCAGAAAGAGGCAAGAGAGGTACAGAAAGAGGCAAGAGAAGTACAGAAAGAGGCAAGAGAGGTACAGGAAGAGGCGTGCAGAAAGAGGCAAGAGAGGTGCAGAAAGAGGCAAGAGAGGTACAGAAAGAGAGAAGAGGGCTGCAGTAAGAGGGAAGAGGGGTGCAGAAAGAAGCAAGAGAAGTGCAAAAAGAAGCAAGAGTGGTGCAGAAAGAACCAACAGAAGTGCAGAAAGAGGCAAGGGGGCTGCAGAAAAGGGGAAGAGAAGTGCAGAAAGGAGCAACAGAGGTACAGAAAGAGGCAAGAGAACTGCAGAAAGAGGCAAGAGAGGTGCAGAAAGAGGGAATAGGGGTGCAGAAAGAAGCAAGAGAGGTACAGCGAAAGGGAGGAAGGGTGCAGAAAGAAGCAAGAGAAGTGCAGAAAGTAGCAACAGAGGTGTAGAAAGAGGCAAGAGAAGTACAGAAAGATGCAGGAGAGGTGCAAAAGAGTAAAGAGAGGTGCAGAAACAGGGAAGAGGGGTGAAGAAAGAGGCAAGGGGGTGTAGAACGAAGGAAGAGAAGTGCAGAAAGAAGCAAGATAAGAGAAGAAAGAAGCAACAGAGGTGCAGAAAGAGGTGTGAGAAGTGCAGAAAGATGCAAGAGAGGTACAGAAAGAGGCAAGAGAAGCACAGAAAGAGACAAGAGAGGTGCAGAAAGAGGCAGGAGAGGTCTAGAAAAGGGAAGAGAGATGCAGAAAGAAGCAAGAGAGGTGCAGAAAGAGGGAAGACAGCTGCAGAAAGAGGCAAGAAGGTACAGAAAGTAGCAAGAGAAGTGCAAAAGAAGCAAGAGTGGTGCAGAAAGAACCAACAGAAGTGCATAAAGAGGCAAGGGGGATGCAGAAAAGGGGAAGAGAAGTGCAGAAAGGAGCAACAGAGGTACAGAAAGAGGCAAGAGAACTGCAACAAGAGGCAAGAGAGGTGCAGAAAGAGGCAAGAGAGGTGCAGAAAGAAGGAATAGGGGTGCAGAAACAAGCAAGAGAGGTACAGAGAGAGGGAGGAAGGGTGCAGAAAGCAAGAGAAGTGCAGAAAGAAGCAACAGAGGTGTAGAAAGAGGCAAGAGAAGTACAGAAAGATGCAGGAGAGGTGCAAAAAGAGTAAAGAGAGGTACAGAAACAGGGAAGAGGGGTGAAGAAAGAGGCAAGGGGGTGTAGAACGAAGGAAGAGAAGCACAGAAAGAGGCAAGAGAGGTGCAGGAAGAGGCAAGAGAGGTCTAGAAAAGGGAAGAGAGATGCAGAAAGTGGCAAGAGAGGTGCAGAAAGAGGGAAGACGGCTGCAGAAAGAGGCAAGAAGGGTACAGAAAGAAGCAAGAAAGGTTCAGAAAGAAGCAAGAGAAGTGCAGATAGAACCAAGAGAGGTGCAGAAAGAGGCAAGGGGGTGAAGAAGGAGGGAAGAGAAGTGCAGAAAGAACCAAGAGAGGTGCAGAAAGAGGCAAGAGAGGTGCAGAAAGAGCAAGAGAACTGCAGAAAGAGGAAGAAAGACACAGAAAGAGGAAGAGAGGTGCAGAAAGAGGCAAGAGAGATGCAGAAAGAGGCAAGAGAAGTAAGAAAGGAGCAACAGAGTTGCAGAAAGAGGCAAGAGAAGTGCAGAAAGAGGCAAGAGAGGTGCAGAACGAGGCAAGAGTGGTGCAGAAAGAGGGAAGATGGGTGCAGAAAGAGGGAAGAGGGGTGCAGAAAGAGGCAAGAGAGGTGCAGAAAGAGGCAAGAGAAGTATAGAAAGAGGCAAGAGATGTACAGAAAGAGGCAAGAGATGTACAGAAAGAGGCAAGAGAGGTACAGAAAGAAGAGAGTGAGGTGCAGAAAGAGGCAGGTGAGGTGTAGGAAGAGGCAAGAGAGGTACAGAAAGAGGCAAGATAGGTGCAGAAAGAGGCAAGAGAAGTATAGAAAGAGGCAAGAGAAGTATAGAAAGAGGCAGGAGAGGTACAGAAAGAAGAGAGTGAGGTGCAGAAAGAGGCAGGTGAGGTGTAGGAAGAGGCAAGAGAGGTACAGAAAGAGGCAAGACAAGTGCAGAAAGAAGTAAGAGAAGCACAGAAAGAGGCACAAGAAGCATAGAGAAAACAAGAGAAGTGCAGAAAGAAGCAAGAGAAGTGTAGAAAGAGGCAATAGAGGTGCAGAAAGAGGAAGAGAGATGCAGAAAGAGGGAAGAAGTGTGCAGAAAGAGGGGTGCAGCAAAAGCAAGAGAGGTGCAGAAAGAAGCAAGAGAACTGCAGAAAGATCCAACGGAGGTACAGAAAGACACAAGAGGGGTACAGAAAGATGGAAGAGAAGTCCAGAAAGAAGCAAGAGAGGTGCAGAAAGAGGCAAGAGAGGCGCAGAAAGAGGCAAGAGAGGTACAGAAAGTGGCAAGTGAGGTGCAGAAAGAGCCAAGAAAAGTGCAGAAAGAGGCAAGAGAGGTGCAGACAGAGGAAGAGAGGTGCAGAAAGAGGGAAGAAGTGTGCAGAAAGAGGGGTGCAGAAAAAGCAAGAGAGGTGCAGAAAGAAGCAAGAGCACTGCAGAAAGATCCAACGGAGATGCAGAAAGACACAAGAGGGGTGCAGAAAGATGGAAGAGAAGTGCAGAAAGAAGCAAGAGAGGTGGAGAAAGAGGCAATAAAGGCACAGAAAGAGGCAAGAGAGGTACAGAAAGGGGCAAGTGAGGTGCAGAAGGAAGCGATAGAAGTGGAGAAAGAGGCAAGAAAGGTGCAGAAAGAAGAGTGAGGTGCAGAAAGAGGCAAGTGAGGTGCAGAAAGAGGCAAGAGAGGTACAGAAAGAGGCAAGAGGTGCAGAAAGAAGAGAGTGAGGTGCAGAAAGAGGCACATGAGGAGCAGAAAGAGGCAAGTGAGGTGCAGAAAGAGACAAGAGAAGGGGAGAAAGAGAGAAGAGAGGTGCAGAAAGAAGACAGTGAGGTGCAGAAAGAGGCAAGTGAGGTGCAGAAAGATGCAAGTGAGGTGCAGAAAGAAGAGAGTGAGGTGCAGAAAGAGGCAAGTGAGGTGCAGAAAGAAGCAAGAGAAGTGCAGAAAGAAGCAAGAGAGGTGGAGAAAGAGGCAAGAGGGCTGCAGAAAGAGGCAAGAGGGGTGCAGAAAGAGGCAGGAGAAGTGCAGAAAGAGGCAAGAGAAGTACAGAAAGAGGCAAGAGAGGTACAGAAAGAGGGAAGAGGGGTGCAGAAAGAGGCAAGAGAGGTGCAGAAAGAGGCAATAGAGGTGCAGAAAGAGGCAAGAGAACTGCAGAAAGAGGCAAGAGAGGTGCAGAAAGAGGCAAGAGTGATGCAGGAAGAGGGAAGAGGGGTGCAGACAGAGGCAAGAGAGGTACAGAAAGAGGCAATAGAAGTGAATAAAGAGGCAAGAGAAGTACAGAAAGAGGCAAGAGAGGTACAGAAAGAGGGAAGGCAAGAGAGGTGCAGAAAGAGACAAGAGTGATGCAGAAAGAGGCAAGAGAGATGAAGAAAGAGGGAAGAGGGGTGCAGAAAGAGGCAAGAGAGGTACAGAAAGAGGCAAGAGAAGTACAGAAAGAGGCAAGAGAGGTACAGGAAGAGGCGTGCAGAAAGAGGCAAGAGAGGTGCAGAAAGAGGCAAGAGAGGTACAGAAAGAGAGAAGAGGGTTGCAGTAAGAGGGAAGAGGGTGCAGAAAGAAGCAAGAGAAGTGCAAAAAGAAGCAAGAGTGGTGCAGAAAGAACCAACAGAAGTGCAGAAAGAGGCAAGGGGCTGCAGAAAAGGGGAAGAGAAGTGCAGAAAGGAGCAACAGAGGTACAGAAAGAGGCAAGAGAACTGCAGAAAGAGGCAAGAGAGGTGCAGAAAGAGGGAATAGGGGTGCAGAAAGAAGCAAGAGAGGTACAGAGAAAGGGAGGAAGGGTGCAGAAAGAAGCAAGAGAAGTGCAGAAAGTAGCAACAGAGGTGTAGAAAGAGGCAAGAGAAGTACAGAAAGATGCAGGAGAGGTGCAAAAAGAGTAAAGAGAGGTGCAGAAACAGGGAAGAGGGGTGAAGAAAGAGGCAAGGGGGTGTAGAACGAAGGAAGAGAAGTGCAGAAAGAAGCAAGATAAGAGAAGAAAGAAGCAACAGAGGTGCAGAAAGAGGTGTGAGAAGTGCAGAAAGATGCAAGAGAGGTACAGAAAGAGGCAAGAGAAGCACAGAAAGAGACAAGAGAGGTGCAGAAAGAGGCAGGAGAGGTCTAGAAAAGGGAAGAGAGATGCAGAAAGAAGCAAGAGAGGTGCAGAAAGAGGGAAGACAGCTGCAGAAAGAGGCAAGAAGGTACAGAAAGTAGCAAGAGAAGTGCAAAAGAAGCAAGAGTGGTGCAGAAAGAACCAACAGAAGTGCATAAAGAGGCAAGGGGGATGCAGAAAAGGGGAAGAGAAGTGCAGAAAGGAGCAACAGAGGTACAGAAAGAGGCAAGAGAACTGCAACAAGAGGCAAGAGAGGTGCAGAAAGAGGCAAGAGAGGTGCAGAAAGAAGGAATAGGGGTGCAGAAACAAGCAAGAGAGATACAGAGAGAGGGAGGAAGGGTGCAGAAAGCAAGAGAAGTGCAGAAAGAAGCAACAGAGGTGTAGAAAGAGGCAAGAGAAGTACAGAAAGATGCAGGAGCGGTGCAAAAAGAGTAAAGAGAGGTACAGAAACAGGGAAGAGGGGTGAAGAAAGAGGCAAGGGGGTGTAGAACGAAGGAAGAGAAGCACAGAAAGAGGCAAGAGAGGTGCAGGAAGAGGCAAGAGAGGTCTAGAAAAGGGAAGAGAGATGCAGAAAGTGGCAAGAGAGGTGCAGAAAGAGGGAAGACGGCTGCAGAAAGAGGCAAGAAGGGTACAGAAAGAAGCAAGAAAGGTTCAGAAAGAAGCAAGAGAAGTGCAGATAGAACCAAGAGAGGTGCAGAAAGAGGCAAGGGGGTGAAGAAGGAGGGAAGAGAAGTGCAGAAAGAACCAAGAGAGGTGCAGAAAGAGGCAAGAGAGGTGCAGAAAGAGCAAGAGAACTGCAGAAAGAGGAAGAAAGACACAGAAAGAGGAAGAAAGGTGCAGAAAGAGGCAAGAGAGATGCAGAAAGAGGCAAGAGAAGTAAAGAAAGGAGCAACAGAGTTGCAGAAAGAGGCAAGAGAAGTGCAGAAAGAGGCAAGAGAGGTGCAGAACGAGGCAAGAGTGGTGCAGAAAGAGGGAAGATGGGTGCAGAAAGAGGGAAGAGGGGTGCAGAAAGAGGCAAGAGAGGTGCAGAAAGAGGCAAGAGAAGTATAGAAAGAGGCAAGAGATGTACAGAAAGAGGCAAGAGATGTACAGAAACAGGCAAGAGAGGTACAGAAAGAAGAGAGTGAGGTGCAGAAAGAGGCAGGTGAGGTGTAGGAAGAGGCAAGAGAGGTACAGAAAGAGGCAAGATAGGTGCAGAAAGAGGCAAGAGAAGTATAGAAAGAGGCAAGAGAAGTATAGAAAGAGGCAGGAGAGGTACAGAAAGAAGAGAGTGAGGTGCAGAAAGAGGCAGGTGAGGTGTAGGAAGAGGCAAGAGAGGTACAGAAAGAGGCAAGACAAGTGCAGAAAGAAGTAAGAGAAGCACAGAAAGAGGCACAAGAAGCATAGAGAAAACAAGAGAAGTGCAGAAAGAAGCAAGAGAAGTGTAGAATGAGGCAATAGAGGTGCAGAAAGAGGAAGAGAGATGCAGAAAGAGGGAAGAAGTGTGCAGAAAGAGGGGTGCAGCAAAAGCAAGAGAGGTGCAGAAAGAAGCAAGAGAACTGCAGAAAGATCCAACGGAGGTACAGAAAGACACAAGAGGGGTACAGAAAGATGGAAGAGAAGTCCAGAAAGAAGCAAGAGAGGTGCAGAAAGAGGCAAGAGAGGCGCAGAAAGAGGCAAGAGAGGTACAGAAAGTGGCAAGTGAGGTGCAGAAAGAGCCAAGAAAAGTGCAGAAAGAGGCAAGAGAGGTGCAGACAGAGGAAGAGAGGTGCAGAAAGAGGGAAGAAGTGTGCAGAAAGAGGGGTGCAGAAAAAGCAAGAGAGGTGCAGAAAGAAGCAAGAGCACTGCAGAAAGATCCAACGGAGATGCAGAAAGACACAAGAGGGGTGCAGAAAGATGGAAGAGAAGTGCAGAAAGAAGCAAGAGAGGTGGAGAAAGAGGCAATAAAGGCACAGAAAGAGGCAAGAGAGGTACAGAAAGGGGCAAGTGAGGTGCAGAAGGAAGCGATAGAAGTGGAGAAAGAGGCAAGAAAGGTGCAGAAAGAAGAGTGAGGTGCAGAAAGAGGCAAGTGAGGTGCAGAAAGAGGCAAGAGAGGTACAGAAAGAGGCAAGAGGTGCAGAAAGAAGAGAGTGAGGTGCAGAAAGAGGCACATGAGGAGCAGAAAGAGGCAAGTGAGGTGCAGAAAGAGACAAGAGAAGGGGAGAAAGAGAGAAGAGAGGTGCAGAAAGAAGACAGTGAGGTGCAGAAAGAGGCAAGTGAGGTGCAGAAAGAGGCAAGTGAGGTGCAGAAAGAAGAGAGTGAGGTGCAGAAAGAGGCAAGTGAGGTGCAGAAAGAAGCAAGAGAAATGCAGAAAGAGGCAAGAGATGCACAGAAAGAAGCAAGAGAGTTTTGCGCACCATTAGTGCCAATTTAACACCCACATTTAGCAATAAGTAACAGGTGACCATTCCAGCTTTGCAATGGGCCTTCCACCACGCTGTAACACGCATTGCTACATTTTTGGTAACATTTGAGCTGTTTGAGCTAGACATAAGGTTTTTTTGTTCACATCTGCAGATTATGCGACAGATGATGGTTATGTGGCGAACACGGAAAATGTATAATTATGCAAAAATCGGCATGGCTGAACAGTCGCATAATTCCAGTGGCCCTGCTCATACCTCTAACTAGGTCCAAAAGTGCTCCTCTGTGGTTGCTTCTTTTTTTGTTTCTCATTGAGTTTATAGTTTAGTTTCTATGGAAACGAGGAAGACTAAAACTGAGGTTACCACTCCACAACACAGACTACCATACCACATAATTACTCCCCATAACATTTAATCCCACTCCACATAATTCCTATACACTAAATACCACATACTTTCTATCCACATAATTTCACTGTACAACATACCACATATTTCCACTACACACAAGGTACATCCACTCCAAAAACATTAGTAAAAATGTTTACATTTACAACGCCAATTGCTCTAACTCTCGCAAATGCGAGACCTATTGCATTGCAAATGCTTGTTTAACTAGTAGTCGCATTTGCAGAGTGATGGAGAAAGGGGGCGGGGCCTCCAACCAGCGCTCAGGAATTCCACTGCGTAGGACTTACAGGAGGTACCAGGAGGGCTTCTTGGCCCCCCAAAGGACCTCAGGAGTAAAGTGGACTTCATCCCCAACCAATAGTGTGCCATAAGAGGAGGCACATTTGCAGAGTAGTGAAGAAAGTGGGGCATGGCCTCCGAAGACCTCTTAGCAATTCCACTGTGTGGGACTTACTGGAGGAAACAGGAGGGGTAATTGGCTCAAAAGGACATCCTTGTGGGCCATCTACCTCTCCTATTGCCTCCAGTAAGTCCCACACAGCAGGATTACTGAGTTCTGATAGCAGGCCACGCCCCCTTTGTCCACCACTCTGCAAATTCACTTCCTGGCCTGCTCTTGGTTGGGGGATGAAGTCCCCTTTGCTGCTGGGGGTCCTTAGGGGCCAACTAGCCTACCTGTTACCTCCAGTAAGCCCCACACAGCTGGATTGCTGAGAGGTGCTCAGAGGCCACGCCCCCCTTCTACACCACTCTGCAAACATGCCTCCTGGGGCACTTCTGCTCAGGCGATGAAGTCCACTTTAGTCCTGATGTCCTCAGGACCCAAGGGGACCTCATCGCCCCACTAGCAGTGCGCCAAGAGACACGTTTGCAGAGTGGTGTAAAAAGGGACGTGGCCTGCTACCACCCTCAGCAATCCCACTGTGTGGGGCTTACTGGAGGTAACAGGTAGGCTAGTGCTCCCGCCCTGCCATAGCAAACTGCAATGTCCTGGGTTTGGGCACCCAGGGGCATTGCTTTAGCCGGCCCTGGGGGGTGGCGGTCCCCAGGGCCATTGAGAACTCCACGAGGGGGACCGCGCGGCCCCCCTCCCATCTTGTGTGCAGCCCTGGGGAGATGGTGGTCCCCGGGACCAGGGGTCCGCAACTGACCATGTCATGAGTGATGCAATATGTGACGTCATCAGCAGTGCATTGCGGGGGCGCGAGTTATAGTTAGCTCAACTAATTATAATGGCCGAATATCTCTGGTTTTGTATGAGTGAAATGTCCAACTAACTATAACGTCCCTGAAACCTGTGGTTTTTTCAGTGACTCCAGCAATACAGCCAATACAAAGCTAGTCACGGGTGCACTCTGGGGTAGATTTCAGCAAAGTGCTTTATTGGGCAAGTCACAAAAGCACTGACAGACGTGTTTCGGCATGACGCCTTCTTCTATGTCAGTATAAATGGTAAATCATTGCCATTTTAAACCAAAACAAAATATGTTACGTGCATTACTTCATCAGTGTTTCAAAATCGATGACGGCCCATTCATTCTAGTAAATACTATATCATGGTGGCGGCCATCTTGGAACATGTTCTGTAGTTGGGATATATCCCAACAAATAAACAATCACAATTCATTATTTGGGAACGTGATTGACTGCAATTATTAAAACTACGGAGAAAGGAATAGATAAGGGGGAAGAAAAGATCTATTGATTACAATAATCCTGATATCATCTCATAAATACCATCACCCTTAATTATATCAATTTCTGAAATAATATTCCCATATTAATAATATTCCTTAAACTCCTCCTCAATTGTGCCCTGAATGGGCTAACTTTTTTATGGAGCCCCACAAGATGTATAATCTATAGTATATTGCTGTATTGCTGTACCTAAATACATCAAACAAATAATGACCCCAACAAATCATTCCAAAATGTTTAAGAAGACGTAAAGCTCAATTGCATGAGAACAGCCCGTCACATAGAAGCAATACATTGCTATCCCAAGTGAACCCATAATTCTTTTTCATTATTCAGACCTTTGGGGACCTTGGTTTGTAACTCAATTATATATTTAGGTTCCAAAATATGTCGTTTTTTAACCCTGTCCCCTCCTCTTTCATCTTTTTGCACTTGGTCAATGCAGAAGAATTTCAACAGGTCACGGTTACTATTGTGTTTCACTTCGAAGTGACGGGCCACCGGCTAACTCTGATCTTTCTTAGTAATCACCCGCATATATTCCAAAATTCTTTTATTGGTAGGATGAATGGTACTTCCTATATAACGTTTAGGACAGGGGCATTCTAGACAGTATACTGTATACTCTGAATTACAATTCAGTAATTTGTTTATCTTCTTAGGTTTACTGGGACCCTGTTCTACAATCTCATATCCGCTGACCTTATTACTATATTTGCAGGCTTTGCATTTCATGCAGGGGAAGAAACCAGTGATCGTATCTTTCTTAGTCAGTGTTGACCGATAATGGCTATGTACCAAGTGATCTTTTATCGATGAGGGTCGTCTGTATGTGACCTGGGGGTAAGGGATGATGACCCTACCAATAGAATTATCATTTTGAAGGATATGCCAATTTTTCTTGAAAATCTGTACCACTTGATGCGAACTCTCGCTAAAGTTGGTGATCATCCTAATGGTTCCTTCTTCCTTATTAGTGTTGGATCTAATGGGAGTCTCACTTGCTAAAAGTTTGGCTCTCCTCACAGTTTCTGTCCTTTTCACTGCTTTGTTAAGAATACTTTTGGTATATCTCCTTTTCCCAAATCTCTCTAAAGCACCTGCTTTAGCTTTCTGATACTCATCATCACTGGTACAGTTTCGCTTGATACATAAGAGTTCGCTATAGGGGATGTTCTTTATTAAGCTTCTAGGGTGATGGCTACCTGCATGTAATACTGAGTTGCCAGCCGTCGGGTTTCGGTATAGTCTAGTTAATAACTTGTGTATACACTCCCAAGTCTAGATAAAACACACTTGTGTTGCTAATGTTCTCGAAAACTTTTTTTTAAAATCATTCTGGTTAAGAGAGGCTATGTATGTTTCTGCAGATAGACGAGTTCCTTTCCAGACAACAAATAAATCGTCTATGTATCTGGCCCACAAAGACACGGCGGAGGACTTGAGACAACCATTACGAGGCTGGGGAGTGAATCCTTTTCCTTCCATGGCTTTTCAAGAGATTTGTATCAGCAACAGTCACGAGGGTTGGAAGTTTATCATAGTTGCAAGTCTGGAAGCTTAAGAGGAACATGTTTAGTGTTACAGAACGTGAAGAGGCAGCTGCTGATATTTTTGGACATGGAGCAGGATGTGGAAAAAGTGGCCCCAAGGGGGCAGACTCCACTAAGATACCTCTTATTAATTTGAAAATACTATATCAAACTTTGGAAAAGACATATGAAAGAGAAATTAGAAAATGGTGGGAGGAAACCTCGTTGCAAAAGTACCTAGATGTGGAACTCGTTTTCTCCATGTTAATTTTCATAGGAAACTGTTGACGCAACTACAGCCCGAACTGCTGAACGGAATTACACCAAATTTGGCAGAAAGGTAGCTCTTGGTCCAGAGTGCACTCCCAAGATGGCCGCCGCCATGATATAGTATTTACTAGAATGAATGGGCCATCATCGATTTTGATGAATTGATGAAGTAATGCACATAATGTATTTTGTTTTGCTTTAAAATGGCAATGATTCACCGTTTATACTAACATTGAAGAAGGCGTTGTGCCGAAACTCGTCTGTCAGTGCTTTTGTGACTTGCCCAATAAAGCACTTTGCTGAAATCTACCAGACAGTGCACCAATGACTGGCTTGCCCATTGTTTCTACAGAGGGGGTTCGCCAAGGTTATATCCTGGCCCCTTTTTATTCCTTTTATACACAAATGGTTTGGAGTCATTTCTGCTAGGGCAACAACTAGATTTTCCTAGCATAGGAGGCAAACAGTCACCCTTGGCGAATTCTCATCTAAACCTCTCTCTCTGCCTTGTGGGGTCCCTCAGGGGTCGTCCTTGAGCCCAACACTTTTTAATATTTATGTGTCGCTCTTAGCTCCCTTGATTGAATCATTTGGGTTCAATTTAACTTCATATGCAGACGACACCCAAATTGTAGTGTCATTAAGGCCAGGAGAGTTGCAGGGAACGACAGCCAGATTTCACGACTGCATGATAGCAGTGGGCAATTGGATGGCCCAAAACTGTCTAAAACTAAATTCCAGTAAGACAGAGGTAGTTCTGTTCAGCAATGATGCTAACTTTTGGAACTCGACTTGGTGGCCTGACTCTCAAGGCCCTCTCCCCACGCCTGTCAAAATGGCAAAGAATTTAGGAGTCTGGATAGACAATAAGCTCAACCTCAAGGATCAGGTGAATGCAGTAGTCTCATCCACCTCCTATATATTAAAAACTTGTAAGAAGATCATACATGTTTTACCCAATGATAGCCGTCAGTTAGTGATTACCGCTCTAGTGATGTCCAGACTAGATTATTGTAACAGTTTATATCTCAACATTCAGGAAGGTCTGATGAATAAACTGCAACTTTTACAAAACGCAGCGGCTAGACTGCTGTCCGGCATCCCAAAACAATGTCCATCTCAGCAGAGATTAAAAGACTTCACTGGCTGCCGATGCGAAAACGGGTACAATTTAAGGCTCTGTGTATTGAACACAAAGCCCTGCATAGAACTGGGCCCAACCATCTCATTACGCAATTCCAATGGTACACACCAACTAGATGTTTACGCTCCTCGGAAGCTAAACTTGTATTGGTGCCCTTTGCGAAAAAGACCAACTAGGGTGGAAGAAGCTTTGTGGTTAGTGCAGCCAAGGCATGGAATGGCCTTCCGCTGCAGTTGAGATCTCAGCCAAACCTGTTGGCTTTTAGAAAGGCTCTGAAAACTTGGCTCTTTACCACACAGTCTTAGGTCTTTATTTTTCCGTTTCCTGACTCAGGATCTCTCTATGACTTCAGGTAGCGCCAGGACACCTTCGGGTAGCAGTTTGCACTTTATAAATGTTAATAACATAACATAACATAACAAACCAGTACCCTTGTTGTCATATGCTGCTGACACGGTTTTGATGGCTTTGACGGCCAACAGCCTCCAAAAAGCCTTAAGCGCTTTAACTGACTTAATGTTGGCATTGGACCTAAAAGTACATTTTAGTAAATCTTTTATCATGGTATGTGGTCCCAACCAAACCAAAACAAGGAAATTTGTGGTGAAGGAAAAGATTATTGATAAGGTGTCCAATTTTACTGACTTTGGGAATGTTTTTAATAATAAATTGAATTGGGAGCAACTGATTGTGGCAAGGGTGCAACACACTAGCAGAATAGTAGAGGGGCTGTTCTGCTTTGCCTGCAAGCTGGGACATAAGCCAGTAGCGGAAATGATAACCCTATACAAATCAAAATGCCTGTCAGTAGCTACCTACGGGGCGGGTGTATGGGGACATCATAAAAGTACCCAGATACAAATTTTGGAAAATAAATTCATAAAAAGATTGTTGATGATCCCTATTAGTTCTCCTACATTTTTTTGTCACTCAGAAGTGGGGCTGGATTTTGTAGAAGATAGAATAAACATCGCCCCACTGATTCTCTGGGGAAAAGTTTGGACCTCAGAGGACTTATCATTTTCAAGGAGTATTCTCAGAGACTGTATGAACCTTGAAAAGGCTTTGGCTATCACCTGGCTTCGTTACGTTAAAGATAATTTTAATAAGATTGGTTTAGGGCACTATTATAATAATCCCGATTGTATTCAATCTAACATGAAATTGATCATAAAAAATGCATATTACGCTGAATCAAGTATGTCTAATCGGGATCGTGGAACACGAAACCGTGTAGATGGGTGCCTAAACCATCAGTAATTTTATTTGTCTTTTACTATCCATGTACAATCACGTTTCCTTATGACTAGATTTCGTCTTTGCACATTGCACTTTCTTGTGGCTTTTCCCAAACAGGCAAGTTGGTGTGAGAGACTAACTCCCTGTCCGTGCAATAATGTAGCCCAACAAAGCACTATGCACTTTATGCTGTTTTGCAGACTTTATAAAGATCCAAGGGCACGCTTCATCAAGCCTGTCTTGAGCTATATTCGACCCTGTTCTTATCAGGAGGGCTTCAACTATTTATGATCTTTATCTACTGCTGCTATTTGTATCGCTGTGCTTAACTTCATTAGAATTGCTTTATCAATTAGGAAACGCTATGAAATGTAATAGGAATTTAAGTTTTAAATGATTTTATAGTTTCATTTATTTTGTATTAATGCGTTGAAAACTGACATGATGAATTAATTTTATTAATATAGAATCTGTGCAGGGGGAGCAAGAGCACTGTACTTTTTAAGCTAGGCAAAGTATACACTGTTTTAAAGTTTTAAACCTTGAAGTCTTTTATATGTATTCTGTGTCAAATTCTTGCATAAGTTTTTATGAATACCTAATTATTTTATGTATGTATGCAAACTTTTATGATTCGAACGAATCGAATAAAGTTATTTGACTGACTGACTGGCTTCGTATTGACTGTATTGCCGGAGTTGATGCGTGTGTAGCGGTTCACCACCACGGGAGGTTGCACTCAGGATGTATGGTGCGGCGGAGGGTGAAAAAGCAATTATGGATAAATATATATATATATATATATATATATATATATATGCGCCAATCTCCTCCACTCCTCACTGGCTTGTTTTCCTCGCCGAGATAGAAGCACGGACACCAAATTCTGTGCAAATAGTGCTTTATTGTTTCCTTTCAGCAGTTGCCGGCCACAACGCGTTTCAGCCCCGGATATATATAAAATTCACACTCCTCAGCAACCAAGGACTGACAACGCCGTGTTTTGACAAATATAAGGTTTTATTTGTCTGCTGATCGGACGCGTTTCGCCTGTACCAGCAGGCTTGCTCACCAACCAAGCTTTTGTCAAAATCAACCATTTTTAAATGCTGTGCATGTGACGTGTCACGTGTAGAACTACACACACAATACCATAAAAACAGACTCGTAGTTTTTTAAAGAATTACAGCAATGCTTGCAAGTGCATACTTAAATTTCAGCCTTTGCTGCAGTTAATAAAACCAATTCCTTGAATCTTCAAAGAAATAAATTCTACCGCATTTTAAGTCATTATCAACATTTTCACGTTATTGTCGTAAGAACATTTCTAATGATACATTGAGTGCCACTTGGCATAACTTTGCTCATTGCATAGCCAAAATATATTAGGCATTAATTAACCCATTCAAGTTATGTACTTATCTGCAGTACATATACCGTAATAATTATACATCAGACCAGTATTACATCATTATTCACATATTACCCCGCAATTCATTGCTCAATATTAACTACATCCCAATTGGGGATTTCAGTAACTTTTTCCAATAACGGTTTTTTATCAACAATTCTGCCCCAGTGGGCTTCTCTCTTATTGGTTTCTACTCTATACAATAAGACGTATGCTCAATACTGCCCAAGTGGGCTATTATGTCTTCATAAATTCTTACGATTCAGTTAATTAATTTCTGTATTGTGTCAACATTGTGCCTAAAACTAACAAAAAAGTGCAAGTGTAAACAAAACTTAAGATTATTAAAACCAGAGAATCTGAAGGAGCTTATTGACTATTTCAACCTGTATGGCTAACTAGACTTCCAGAGAGTTCACAGATGTGTATATAGATCTTCTTCCATATTGAGCTCGGCCGGAGCCCTCGTATCTAGCTCTAATATGTAACAGGATTCTAGCCTTCTTAATTTCTTCTCTCTGTCTCCTCCTCGAACATGAGGCGGAATGGAGTCTATGACAAAGTATGTTAAACATTGCACATTTTTATTATGATGTTTTTCAAAATGGCGCTCCACTGGATAAGACTTATCGCTATTTTTGATCGCTCTAAGATGTTGCAGCACTCTCCTGTGTACCGGAAGAATTGTACTGCCCATGTACTGAAGATTACAAGGACATAGGACATCCTAGCACGTAGACAGCAAATTCAGTTTTGCAGTTATACTGTCCCTTTATTTTTCTTTCTATTTTAGATAACCCCGGCAAATATGCTGATGTATTCTTACCATGCATGCACGCTGTACACTTCAAACATTTTATGAAGCCTTCCTTGCGTTTCAGCCACGTTGTATTCACCCTGGAATTATCAGGTTTTGGTGCCATATTACTTACTAACATCTGCTTAAATGATTTTGCCCTGCGGAATGTTATCAATGGTCTCCTTGACACTAATTTCCCCAAAATGGGGTCATTACGAATTAAGTGCCAATGTTTGGACAAAATATTTCTAACTTGTCCATGTTGCTTATTATAGGTTGTTATCATTCTGCACTCATTACTAGGGATCACATCACTGTTTATTTCTCTTCCCCTTTTAGTTTTACCTTTTTTGAACAAAACTTCCTCTCTGGTCTTTTTCTTGACTTTATGTATCGCAATTTGCACACACCCTTCTCCATAACCTCTAGCTTTAAAACGCGAGTGTAGATTTTTAAGTCATTATCTAACACCTCTGGTTCACTGCAATTCCGCATTGTTTGTAAACACTCCCCGTAGGGTATACTCCTAATAAGATTATTAGGGTGGAAACTTGTTGCATGGAGCAACGTGTTCCCCGCTGTAGGTTTACGATAAAGCCTTGTATGTAATTTTGCATCTTTCACATATACTGTTAGGTCAAGAAAATTTACTGATTTATCACTGATTGTACTCATGAATTTTAGATTCAGATTATTCACCTGGAGTTTTTTAATAAACTGCTTAGCTGATGCTACTGTGCCCTTCCATACGACGAACAATTCGTCTATGAAACGGCTCCAGTGTAAGATATTATTATGCCACTCTTCATGGTACTGCTTCCGGACCACCTGCTCCTCCCACCAGCCCATATGCAGATTCGCATAGCTGGGCGGTCGCCAGTAGCATAGGCGGTCGCCAGTAGGTAGTTTTAGTTAGGACCTTGTATCTATTCAAAAAGCATTTTTCTTTTGCCAATATCTTTGGCGCCGTTTGACGAATCTTCGCAAAATTTTCAAAACTAATGGTTCACTCAGGTCAGCTCTTGTCTTAAAAGTTTCGGGGTGATTCGTTAAGTGAGGGCCGAGGAAAAGGGGGGGTCCCAAAACACGTTTTCTCCATGTTGATTTCCATAGGAATTTTGGAACAGGCTACAGCCCGAACTGCTGAACGGAATTACACCAAATTTGGCAAAAAGGTAGCTCTTGGTTCAGAAAGCGCCCTTTTTTTAAAAGGTGTAAATCCATTCAGTAGTTGCTGAGAAATTCAAAAAATAAAAATGTATATATCCGAGCAACGAGGAGGATTTGCGAACCCTCCCGAGCACGAGCTTCATTCTGATTGGCTGCCAACACTCCAAATCAGGAAGTGTTGGCAGCCATCTTGTGACTCGGTAAAACCGAGTCACAAGAAAACAGTAAAACAAAGATAAAAAACAAGAAAAGGGGGCAGGGTAGAAACACCCTGACCCCCTAGGCCTGCTCAGGGGGTCCCACAAGGACCCCCAGGCCCAAAAAAAGCATTTGTTTAAAAAAAAAGAATCGGCCGAATTCGCGCTGGGTGCGTGAATCCGGACGAAATTCTTTTTTTTTACATTTATTTTTTTATTTATTTTTGAGAGTTTTATATAGCGCTGGCTAGACCCAGAGGTATCAGAGCGCTTTACATGAGAAGATAATATAACGCAAACATGGCATACGAATAGATAAAAAGATAAAGAAACAACGTGTGAAATATACAAAAACAAAATAAATATACAGGAGCAAGATCTATACACTTCAAGTAACTAGGTATATGATGTTCGGGGGAAGGACAGATAATACTGAACAAAATGTAACATGGTGATTGGAGATCAGGTGCAGGTCACAGGTTAGGACCCCCAATGATAATTGGGCCAAACATGGCGTATAAGTAGATAAAAGATAATGACAACAACATGTGAGATATACAAATCAAGTAGATAAACAAATCAAACAGTTAGATAAACGAATCAAATAGATAAACAGGGGCAGGAGCTATACATGAAATGGACATATATTACTGAATTAATATAACATGGTGAGATTGGAGGTCGAGTGCGGGTCGCAGGTTAGGATCCCCAATAATAATTGAGGAGGTGGATTTTGAGGTCTTTTTTGAAGCTGAAATAGGAGGGGTTGCAGCGCAGGTTTTTGGGAGGGCATTCCAGATGATAGGGGCATTCCCAGAGAAGGAGCGTGATTGTGTGGCTTTCTTTTTATGCAGTGGTGGTATAAGGAGGAGGGAGTTGGTGCTTCTCAGGGGACGTGTGGTGCCCGCAATGATGAGTTTCTTGGAGAGGTACTGTGGAGTGTTTTGGTGGAGGACTTTATGAGTGATGCAGGCAGTTTTGTATGCAGATCTGCCTTCAATAGGGAGCCATTTAAGAGATTTGAGAGCCGGGGATATGTGATCGAAGTGTTTGCAGTCTGTAATGAGCCTGGCGGCCAGGTTGAGCACAGCTTTGATTGGAGCAAGGTGGACCTTGGGGATTCCGTTGAGGATAGCGTTACCATAATCAATACGTGAAAGAACAAGTGACTGAACTACAAGTTTAAAATCATCGTTGGGTATAAAGGGTTTGATTTTCTTGAGGTGACGGAGAGTGAGGAGGGCTCCTTTAGCAGAGTTTTTGATGTGGACGTTAGGGGTTAGGGTGTTGTCGATAGAAATACCAAGAGATTTGACGGAGTTGGACAAGGTGAATGAGCAGTTGAGTGTGTTAAGGTCAGAGATCCATGTTTGAACGGGGAGCGGGTTGTTTTTAGGGGAGAAGAGAATGATTTCAGTTTTATTAGGGTTAAGTTTGAGATGATTGGAGTGGAACCAGGTTTGGATTTTGGTGAGGGTGTTGTTCAGGTGTAAGATGTCGGCATGAGTTTTAATCTTGTAATAGATTTGGGTGTCATCGGCGTAGAGGTGGTAGTTGATGCCTGCTTGTTTAAGAATGAGGGTGAGGGGTTCCATAAAGAGGTTAAAGAGGGAGGGAGAGAGAATAGACCCTTGGGGGACTCCAAGGGAGACAGGAGTGGGGTTAGAGAGACAGTTCTGAATTTTGATTTGCTGAGTTCGGTGTTGTAGGTAGGAGACGAACCATTTGTAGGCAGTATCATTGAGGCCGAAATGGGTCCTAAGCACATTGAGTAGGGCTGAATGGTTGACTGTATCGAACGCTGCGGAGAGATCAAGGAGGATAAGAAGACAGGTCTCGCCATTATCAAGTGAGTGGTGGATGTCATCGACGACATTGAGCATCGCCGTTTCGGTGCTGCAGCCTTTCCTGAAGCCTGATTGAAAGGGATCAAGTAGGTTGAAGTTTCGATGTGTTTGTCTAGTTGTAGTAGGACACATTTTTCAAGGACCTTTGAGAGAAGTGGGAGGTTAGTGATGAGGCGGAGATTGTTTAGGTCATTGGGGTCAGCATTGGGGTTTTGATTATGGGAGAGATTTGTCCCAGTTGAAGGGAGGTGGGGACACAGCCAGTGGAGAGAGAGGTGTTGATGATTGTGGTCCAGTATGGGGTGATGATGTGCTAAGGGCAGGGACAAGGTTAGAGGGTAAGGGGTCTTTTGTGTGGGAGGACGGTTTAAGATTACCAATTATATTAAGGACTTCTAGCTCAGTCACGGGGAGGAAGTTGAGCAGGGAGGCATTGTTCTTTAATTGTGAGTTAGGGGAGTTGGTTTTCAGAGAGGTAGCAGGGTGAGTTGGTCGAGGGGATGTGGGGTAGGCATTAGAGGTGAGGACGGGTTTGCATTGGGAGTTTGAGGGGAGCTGTGTGGAGCAGAAGGATTGATCAATTTTGGCTATTTTTTCTGAGAAGAAGTGGGAAATTTCTTCACATCTGGCTGAGGAGGCGGTCAGATTAGGAGGTGCGGGGAAAGTTTGGTTACGAATGATTTTGAAGAGTTCCCTAGGTCTGTTTTTGGCATGATCAAGTTGAGTGCGGAAGAAGCGCGGACTCCCGCACTTCGTTTTGTATAAGCCCCCGGGTGGGCCAGGTCCCGGGGGCAATGCGCAATTAATTAGCGGGGGCCCATGGGAGCCCCCGCAGCCCCAAAGACCGCGGGGGCCCACGGGGGCCCCCGCAGCCCCAGGGACCACCACCTCCCCGTGGCTTAGTTAATTATATGTGGGGGCACATGGCCCCCGCAGCCCTGGGGACGGCCACCTCCCCGGGGCTTAAAAATAATTAAAGAAGTGTGGGGGGGCTCCTGCCCCTCCCTACACTGCCCCGTGGACCGCCACCTCCCCGGGGCATCCTTAATTATGTGCGGGGGGCCTCGCTGGCCCCCCAAACCCCTGGGACTGCCACCTACCTGGGGCTTTTTTTTTAAATGCGTGGGGGGGCTCTTGCCCCCCCACCCTGGCCCAGGGACCGCCCCCTCCCTGGGTCATCGTTAATTATGTTCGGGGGCCTCGTGGGCCCCCCAAAGCCCTGGGGGCCCCCAGCTCCCCGGGGCTTAAAAATAGTAAAAAGAGGTGTGGGGGGGCTCCTGTCCCTCCCCACACTGCCCCGGGGACCACCGCCTATTTTGACGATGGGAGGGTGGCTGCGCGGCCCCCCTCCTGGAGCCCTCGATGGCCCTTGGGACTTCCACCCCCCAAGGCCGGCTCCTGCAATGTCCCGGGGTGCCCACTCCCTGTACATTGCCATTTGCTAAGGCAGGGCAGGAGCACAGCTCCCGCCCTGCCATAGCAAATACTGCTTTGCTTCTTGGAAGCGAGAGCAGGAAACCTGCTCTCGCTTCCAAGAAGCAAAGCAGAACTAGCTTTGGGCAGGGAGCTGCATGTCAGCAGCTCCCTTGCCCAAAGCAATGCCGGCTCCTGCAGGAGGCAGGGAGCGAGCAGGGATCGCAGTGGCATTGGGGCTCCCCCACGGTCCCCAACGTGAGGGCTGGCCCCGGAGAATGGGATCCCTTGGGTCAGAAGTGGCCCGAAAGGGGGGCCACTCGGCCCCCTACCCTTTTTAATTAAAAAAAAACATAAGGCCGGCCCCGGGGATGGGGTCCCGGGGCCAGAAGTGGCCCAGGGAAGGGGTGCCACGTGCCCCCCTCCCGTAATTAAATATAAAAGGAGACCAGGCCTCGGGGGATGGGGTCCCCGGGGCCAATAGTGGCCCAGGGAAGGGGTGCCACGCGGCCCCCTACCCTATTAATAGTTAAAAAAATAATAATAAACAAGGCCAGGCCCCGGGGGATGGGGTCCCCGGGGCCGAAATCGGCCTCAGGAGAAGGGCCCCTTCCCTTTTTTTAAAACTTTTTTTTTTAAATGGGTCAGGCCCTGGGGGATGGGGTCCCCAGGGCCCTCAAAATATTAAGAGAAGGGGGGTCACACATCCCCCTTCTAACAAAACAAAGAAAAGCTGGCATCTCCCCGGAGGCCCCACCCCCTCCCTGTACCACTCTGCAAACACGCCTCCTGGCATGTTCTAAGTTGGGGGATTAAGCCCCCTTGAATCCTGAGGGTCCCTGGGGGCCAACTAGCCCACCAGGTACCTCCAGTAAGCCCCACACAATGGGATTGCTGAGAGGTGGTCTGAGGCCACGTCCCTTTTTACACCACTCTGCAAACGCGCCTCTTGGCGCATTGCTGGTGGGGTGAAGAGGTCCTCTTGTGTCCTGAGGACCTCAGGACTAAAGTGGACTTAATCCCCCGGGCAGCAGTGCACCAGGAGGTGCATTTGCAGAGTGGTGTAAAAAGGGAGCTTGGCCTCGGCCACTCTCAGCAATCCAGCTGTGTGGGGCTTACTGGAGGTACCTGGTGGGCTAGTTGGCCCCCAGGGACCCTCAGGAGGCATGGGGACTTAATCCCCCAACCCAGAATGCGCCAGGAGGTGTGTTTTCAGAGTGGTGGAGAAAGGGGGCGTGGCCTGTGTCCACCTGTCAGCTATCCCACTATCTGGGGCATACTGGAGGTATGAGGTAGGCTAGTTGGCCCCTAAGGATCCCTAGCAGTGAAGTGGACTTTAATCGCCATCCAAGAGCGTGCCAGGGAGCGCGTTTGCAGAGTGGTGGGGAAAGGGGGCGTGGCCTGCAATGAGAACTTAGCAATGCTGTTGTGTGGGACTTACTGGAGGTAATGGGAGGGGTAGTTGGCCCCCTAAGTTGTCCATGGGGGCCAACTACCCCTCCTGTTACCTCCAGTAAGTCTCACACAGTGGTATTGGTAAGACGTCTTTGGAGGCCACGCCCCCTTTCTCCACTGCTCTGCTCTGCAAACGTGCCTCCTGGCACACTACAGGTTGGGGGATGAAGTCCACTTTGCTCCTGAGGGACTTTGGGGGCAAATAAGCCCTCCTGTTACCTCCTGTAAGTCCTACGAAGCGGAATTTCTGAGCGTTGGTCGGAGGCCCAGCCCCCTTTCTCCACCTCTCTGCAAACACGACTGCTAGTTAAAGAAGCATTTGCAATGTAATAGGTTTCACATTTGCGAGAGTTGGAGCTATAGGCGTTGTAAATGTAAAAGTGTTTTACTAATGTTTCTTGGAGTGGAGTGGATGTAGGTTGTGTGTAGTGGAATTATGTGGTATGATGTGCAGTGAAATTATGTGGATAGACTTTGACTTTGATGTGGATAGAAAGTATGTGGTATTTAGTGTATAGGAATTATGTAGAGTGAGATTATGTGTTATGGAGAGTAATTATGTGGCATGGTAGTCTGCGTTGTGGAGTAGTAACCTCAGGTTTAGTCTTCCTCATTTCCATAGAAGCTAAACTATAAACTCAATGAGACAAAAAAAAGAAGGAACCACTGAGGAGCACTTATGGACCTGGTCAGAGGTATGAGCAGGGCCACTGGAACTATGCGACTGTTTGGCCGCACTGACTTTTTCACAATTATACATTTTCTGCATTTGCCACATAATTCATCATCTGCTGCATAATCTGTAGATTTGAACAAAAAAAACCTGTTTCTAGCTCAAACGGCTCAAACGCTACCAAAAATGCAGCGACAAGTGTTACAGCGTGGTGGAAGGCCGTTTGCAAACCTAGAATGGTCACCTGTTACTGACTGTAAATGTGGGTATTAAATTGGTACTAATGGTGTGCAAACCACTCTTGCTTCTTTCTGCACCTCTTTTGCCTTTTTCTGCATTTCTGTTGCTTCTTTCTGGACCTTTCTTTCTTTTTCTTCACTTCTTTTGCCTCGTTCTGCTCATCTCTTCCACTTTCTGTACCTCTCTTGCCTCTTCCTGCACCTCTGTTGCCTCTTTCGTCATCTCACTTGCTTCTTTCTGCACCCCTCTTGCCTCTTTCTGCACCCCTCTTGCCTCTTCCGGCACCCCTCTTCCCTCTTTCTTCACCTCTCTTGCCTCTTTCTGCACCCCTGTTCCCTCTTTCTGCACCTTTCCTGCCTGTTTCTGCACCTCTCTTGCCTCTTTTTGCAGTTCTATTACTTCTTTCTGCACCCCTCCGGCCTCTTTCTGTACCCCTCTTGCCTCTTTCTGCACCTCTCCTACCTCTGTCTGCACCCCTCTTGCCTCTTTTTGCACCTCTGTTGGTTCTTTCTGCACTGCTCTTGCTTCTTTCTGCACCTCTTTTGCAAGTTTCTGCATCCCTCTTGCCTCTTTCTGAACCCTCCTCCCTATTTCTCCACCTCTCTTGCTTCTTTCTGCACTTTTCTTGCTTCTTTATGCACTGCTCTTGCTTCTTTCTGCACCTCTCTTGCAAATTTCTGTATCCCTCTTACCTCTTTCTGCACCCCTGTTCCCTCTTTCTGCACCTTTCTTGCCTGTTTCTGTACCTCTCTTGCCTCTTTCAGCACCTCTGTTGCTTCTTTCTGCACTTCTCTTGCCTCTTTCTGCTCCCCTTTTGCCTCTTTCAGCACCTCTGTTGCTTCTTTCTGCACTTCTCTTGCTTCTTTCTGCACTTCTCTTGCTTCTTTCTGCACTTCTCTTGCTTCTTTCTGCACCCCTCTTGCCTCTTTCTGTACCTCTTTTGCCTCTTTGTGCACCTCTCCTGCCTCTTTGTGCACCTCTCTTGCCTCTGTCTGCAGTTCTCTTGCCTCTTTCTGCACCTCTTTTGCTTCTTTCTGTAGCTTTTTGCCTCTTTCTGTACCCCTCTTGCCTCTTTCTGCACCTCTGTTGGTTCTTTCTGCACTGCTCTTGCTTCTTTCTGCACCTCTGTTGCCTCTTTCTGCACACACAGGGCTTCTTTTAAACTGACCTCAGGCTCAGCAGTGCACACATGCAAGTGCAGAAAAGGGCTGCTGGCCTCTAAACTGCCATGCCCTATTATATGCATTGGGACTTAGAGGTAGTTTTAATCCCCCTGCCCTATTATGTACTAGGGCCTTACAGGGGAGGTCATGCCAATCACAGGGGTGCCCCAACCCATAGTGTACCCTAGTGTATGTAGGTGTTTTCACTGTATTCTAATTGTCTTTCAGCAAAGCACTGGCTCCGGGCCTGGCTAGGCAGAGCCCAGGGTCAGTCAGAGTTAGTTACCACCAGTACCAGTCAGCAAAAAGTTGGGGGGTGCCCAGGGCACAGGATGACTTTGCAACAAGGCCTCTTTATGCACCTCTGTTGGTTCTTTCTGCACATCTCTTGATTCTTTCTGCACCTTTCTTCTTCTTTCTGGACTTCTGCTGCCTCTTTCTGCATTTCTCTTGTTTATTTCTGCGCCTTTCTTCCTCTTTCTGCTCATGTCCTACCTATGTAGGCATAGTTAGAAATTAGCATTTGAAAAACCTTGAAATTCACTGAAAAAACCATAGGTTTCAGTGACATTATAGTTAGAAATAAGCATTTAACAAACCTTTGAAATTCACTGAGAAAAAACCATAGGTTTCATGGACGTTATAGTTAGAAATGAGCATTTAAAAAACCTTAGAAATTCACTGAAAAAAACACAGGTTTCAGGGACGTGATAGTTAGTTGGACATTTCACTCGTACAAAACCAGAGAAATTCGGCCGTTATAGTAATTTGAGCTAACTATAACTCGTGCCCCCGCAATGCACTGCTGATGATGTCACATATTATATCACTCATGACATGGTCAGTGGCATCACTGATGACATCTCAAATGACATCACTAATGACATCACTGATGACATCATCTACATGATAATCTGATGCACCTCCTCACACCCTAATATAACCTTTGATACACCCACTCTAAAATACAGACTATCATTTTTTAAACCAAAGACACACCAATACCAGTTACTACATACCCACGCACTGATTCCTAGGTCTACACACACATCTACTCATTCACCCATACAGTCACTCATACATGCAGTCACTCATCAATGCAGCACTATCATATGCACTCATACACCTATACAGACACTAACATACCGCCACTCACCCATAGAGTTACTCACACAGCTAGTCAGTCATGCAAAGAATCAATCATACTCCCATTCACTCACCTACACAGTTATACACACACCACCTCACTTATTTATACAGATACTAACACATACTTACTCTCTTATACAATCACTGACACAAGTACACACGCATCCATACAGCCACTCTCACAATCACTCACTCTCACATATAATCATTTATATACTCTAACACTCACATATACTGCCTTTCACATATGTAGTTACTCACACATGTACCACTGAGACATCAATTCACTCACCAACACAGCCATACACACACTCACCCACCCATACAGCCCCTCAAAGACGCACTCTTGAACACATACAACCAGTGAATCACCCACTCGCACATCCATGCAGGGAGTCACACACACCCCACTCACCCACACAGACACTCAGGCACCCATACAGATACTCAGACAACCAATCAATAACCCATATAGACCACTCATGTAGCTACTCACCAACCCATGCAGCCGCTTACACACCAACTGACAGACTGATACAGACATTCACACAGTTTAGTCACTAACCCATGCATTCAGTAAGACACGCTTAATCACTCACTTATATAGTCAGTCACGCACCTACTAAATCATTCATTCAGACACTCATACACCCACGCATTCTTCAATACACCTTGGCCTATATATATTTAAAACATATTTAAACTTTACAGAAACACACAGTCACTGGATGATGTCATCAGTGATGTCATCAGTGATGTCATTTGAGATGTCATCAGTGATGTCATCAGTGATGCCACTGACCATGTCATGAGTGATGTAATATGTGACGTCATCAGCAGTGCATTGTGGGGGCGCGAGTTATAGTTAGCTTAACTGCCTATAACGGTGGAATTTCTCTGGTTTTGTACAAGTGAAATGTCCAACTAACTATAACGCCCCTGAAACCTGTGGTTTTTTCAGTGAATATATATATATATATATTCACAGAAAAAACCAAAGGTTACATGGACGTTATAGTAAGGCTGACATTTCACTCATACAAAATCAGAGAAATTCAGCAGTTATAGTTACTTGAGTTAACTTTAACTCACGCCCCCGCAATGCACTGCTTATGACCTCACATATTACATCACTCATGATATCTCAAATAACATCACTCATGACATCATCCAGTGATTCTAAGTGTTTTCCAAAGCTTACTCAGTGTTAAATATAGATAGTAAGGTAAGTGGCTGAATGTGTGTCTGTATGGGTGATTCAGTGGGTGTGTATCTGGAGTATAAAAGAGTGAGTGGGAAGTTGAGAGACTGTAAACATGAGTGGGTGTGTGTGAGTTTTTATATGCGTGAGCGAGTGGTGTCTCAGTGGGCGTATGAGTAAGTGAGCAGGTGTGTGAGTACGTGTATGGCTAAGCGAGTGCCTCTCTAAGTGGCTACAATGGTGAAATAGTAGGTGAATGAGTGACTGTATGTGTGATTGTTCGGGTGCCTCAGTGGCTGTAAATGTTGAATGAGATGGTGCACGAGTGAGTGTATGGGTGAGTGAAGAGGTATGTAAGTGTCTGTATGGGTGAGTGAGAGGGAATATGAGTGGCTGTGTGGGTATGTGAATGGGTGTGTAAGTGGTATATGGGTGACTGAGTGGCTGTATGAGTGTCTCTATGGTGAGTGAATAGCTATGTGAGTGGCTGTATAGGTTAGTAACTGAGTGTGAGAGAGATTGTATGAGACAGTATGTGCTTGTATCAGTGACTGTACAGGTCAGTGAGTACATGTGTTAGTATATCTATAAGTAAGTGAGTTGGTGTGTGAGTGACTATATGGGTAAGTGTATAGAAGTGCCAGTACCAGCCATGGTTGGTGACATAAAAAAATTAGTGGGGCACACACACAAGCTCAGAAACACACACACATACAATCACAATCATAAACACACCCACACAAACACACACAATAAATCACACAGCGAATAGGGAAGGCAAAATATAAAAAGGTTTCACTTACCTTGCAGCACATCATCACACTCTCCAGTCCGTGGCTCTGACTCCTCCGAGGACAGGGTGACATAGGAAGGAAAACTGCACCTTATCCAATGCAGACGCAGCTCAGAGCAGCATCTGGATTGGCTGGAGCAGGCTGCCTCAGTGCTCCAAAAGGCACTGGAGCCATGTGCCGGCTCTCCAACCCAGCTGTTGGTTTGACCTTAGCATGTTAGCCGGCCAAACCTACATGCACAAATCACACTACAGGGCCATTCCTCATTACTGCCAATCACTTGGCAACAATGATGCACCAGCCCCGCCCACACACTCCGTTCGGCAGAAAGCTGGAAAAGTAAAAATGGTAAAAAAAAATCATTTTTATCACTATTTTATTTTTCCAGCTTTGTAGCAGGAGTATGGGGGTGACGCTCCTCCGCTCGTATGAAGGCACCGCCACTGGTCAGTACATGTATGAGTAAGCGAATCAGTATGTGAGTGACTTTATGGGTGTATGAGTGAGTGTGTACGCATCTGTATGTGTGCATAACTGGATGTCTGACTGGTTGTATTGGTGAGTGAGTAGTTGTATCAGTACTTATATATGTGATTTAGTGGTTGCGTTAGTGGGTGTATGCGTGAGCTGATGTGTGGGTGACTCTATGGATCAGTGAGTAGGTGTATAGGTGTTTGTATGGGTCTGTGAATGTGTATATGAGTGGTTGTGTAGGATTGGGTGTATGAGATCTTGTATGAGGATGTAAGTGGATGTGTGAGTCTTTCTGTGGATAATGTCATCAGTGATGTCATTTGAGATGTCATCAGTGATGTCATTTGGTATGTCATGAGTGATGTCATGAGTGATGTCACTGACCATGTCATGAGTGAAGTAATATGTGAGGTCATAAGCAGTGCATTACGGGGCCGTGAGATATAGTTAGCTTAGGTAACTATAACTGCTGAATTTCTCTTGTTTTGTATGAGTGAAATAACAGCCTAACTATAATGTCCTTGCAACCTTTGTTTTTTTCTGTGAATCTCCAAGGTTTTTTAAATTCTATTTCCTAACTATAATGTCCCTCTAACCTATGCTTTTTTCACTGAATTTCATAGTTTTTTTAAATTCTATTTCCTAACTATAATGTCCCTTTTAGCTATGCTTTTTTGGGGGGAATTTCTAAGGTTTTTTTAACTCCATTTTCTAACTATAACGTCCCGCTAACCTTAGTTTTTTTCAGTGCATTTCGATGGTTTTTCAAATTCTATTTCCTAACTATAACGTCCCTATAACCTTTGTTTTTTTTAAGAGAAGTTCTATGGTTTTTTTTAACTAGTAGTCACTTTTGAGGAGTGATGGAGAAAGGGGGCAGGGTTCTGATCAGTCCTCAGCGATCCCACTGTATGGGACTTACTAGAGGTAACAGGAGGGGTTCTTGGCCCCAAGGACCCTCAGCATCCAAGTGGACTTCATCCCCCAACAAGTAATGCGCCAGGAGGTACTTTTGCAGAGTGGTGGAGAAAGGGGGCATGTCCTCTGAAGACCTTTCAGCGATCCCGCTGTGTGGAACTTATTGGAGGTAACAGGAGGGTGACTTGGCCCCTAAGGACCCTCAGCAGCCAAGGGGGCTTCATCCCCCAACCAGTTGTGTGCAAAGAGGCACATTTGCAGAGTGGTGGAGAAAGGGGTTGGGGCCTCTGAAGACATCTCAGCAATCCCGGTGTAAGGGACTTACTGGAGGTAACAAGAGGGGTTGTTGGTCCCAAAGAACCCTCAGCATCCAAGGGGACTTCATCCCCCAACCAGTAGTGCGCCAAGAGGAGCATTTGCAGAATGGTGGTGTAAGGGGGTGGGGCCGCTGACCAGCTCACAGCAATCCCGCTGTGTGGGGCTTACAGGAGATAACAAGAGGGGCTGTTGGCCCCCAAGGACCCTCTGCAGCCATGGGGACTTCATCCCCCAGCCAGTTGTGCAACAGGAGGCGTGTTTGCAGAGTGGTGGTGAAAGGGGGCTGGGCCTCCATCAACTTGTCGGTCTGGCTCTGGGGACCCTATCCCCAGGGCCTGGCCTTTTCATTTTGGTTTTTTTATGAAAGGGAAGGGGGCCACAAGGACCTCCTCCCAGGCTGAATTTGGCCCTGGGGACCACATCCCCTGGGGCCTGGCCTCTATTCTGGGTGGCCTGGCCCCAGGGCACCCAGTCACTTTTGTTGGGGATCCTGAAGGCCCCTGCAATCCCTGACATCCTCCCACATCCTGCAGGAGCCGACGTTGCTTTTAGACATAGGGAGCTGCTGGAAAGGCAGCTCCCTCTCTAAAAGCAATTCTGCTCCGTTTATAGCAAGCAAGAGCATTTTTTATGCTCTCACTTGCTAGAAGCAGAGTGTTTGCTGTGGCTTGGGGGAGCGGTAAAACTCCAGCCAAGCTACCGCAAACAGCTCTGTCCTGGAGTTGGGACCCCCGGGACATAGCAGGAGCTGGCCCTGGGGGTTGGCTGTACCCAGGGCCATCTATGGCTCCAGGAAGAGGGCTGTACGACCCCCTTAATTCTTAGATTTTGCCCCAGGGAGGTGGTGGTCCCTGTGGCACGGGCAGGGGTGGAAAGGGCAGGCCTGCACACATATGGTCCCCGGGGCTGCCAAGGGGTCTGCACAGCCCCCATTCAATTTAAGTAAAGCCTTGGGAGCTGGCCGTCCCTGGGGCTGCAGGGGGTCCATGCAGCCCCCGCATTTAATTTCAATTGTGCCCCAGGGAGGTGGCAGTTCGCGAGGCCCCTGGCATTCATTTCAAATAAAGCCCAGGGGAGGTGGCGGTCACCGTGGCTGCAAGGGGGGTCCAAAAGGCCCCCTGCATTCAATTTAAGTGAAGCTCCGGGGAAGTGTTGGCTTCATTAAACCCTAGGAGGGAGACACTGTGCGCCCCCTCCTATTTTAATTATATGCCCCTGGGACCTGGCCCCATCTGAGGTCTTAATATAAAACAAGCTATTTATTTGACATTTGAGATGTTATCAGTGATGTCATGTGAGTGGGTATGTGAGAAGTTGTATGGGTTGTGTGTAGGTTTGTGAGTGCTTCTGTGGATGATGTCATCAGTGATGTCATCAGAGATGTCACTGACAATGTCATGAGTGATCTAATATGTGAGGTCATAAGCAGTACATTGCAGAGGCATAAGTTATAGTTAGCTCCGCTAACCATAACTGCCGAATTTCACTCGTTTTGTACGAGTGAAATGTGAGCCTAACTATAACGTCTCTATAACTGTTGGTTTTTCCATTAATTTCTAAGGTTTTTTTTATTTCCATTTCCATAACTATAATATTTTTTAAGTGAGTTTTTATGTTTTTTTACTAGTAGTTCTGTTTGCAGAGTGGTGAAGAAAGGAGCCGGGGCTCTGACCAGCTCTCAAGAATCTGCTGTGTCACACTTACTGGAGGAAACAGGAGGGCTTCTTGGCCCCCAAGGATACTCAGCATCCAAGAGGACTTCATCACCCAAGCATTAGTGCACCGGGAGGCTCATTTACAAAGTGGTGCTGAATATGCAGCTCCTTCTCTGTAAAAGCAATTCTGCTCTGCTTCCAGTAAGCGAGAGCATTCTTAATGTGCTCGCTTGATGGAAGCGGAGCACAGTTTGCTATGGCTTGGCGGGAGCAGTAAAGCTCCTGCCAAGCCATAGCAAACAGCTATGTCCCAGGGGTGGGCACCCCAGGACATCGCAGGAGCTTGCCCTGGGGTGTGGCAGTCCCCAGGGCCATCTGTGGCTCGAGGAGGGGGGCTGTGTGGCCCTCCTCCTTTCCTGGCTTAGCCCCATGGAGGTGGTGGTCCCCAGGGCTATGTGGAAGTGCACCATCCCCGCATTTAATTCAAGAAAATCCCTGGGGAGGTGGTGGTCCCCGAGGCTGCGGGGGGGTCCACGCAGATCCCTGCAGTTACTCAACTTAAAACCCATGGAGGTGGTGGCCCCTGGGACTGGAGGGGGTCCACGTGCCCCCGCATTGTTTTAACATAATGCCCCGGGAAGGTGGCAGTCCCCGGGGCTGAGGGGGTGTGATAGCCCCCCATTTAAAAATAAATAAGCCCCAACAAGTTGGTGGTCCCCGGGGCAGTGGGAGATGCTGTGTGAGCCTCCCCGTCATTGATTTGTAAAGGAATCCTGGGGAGGTGGTGGCCCCTTGGGCATAATGAACCCCGGGAGGGGGGGCTGTGTGCCCCATCTCCTTTATTTGCAAAATGCCCCAAGGACCTGGCCCACCCTGGGGCCGATAATTAACGAAGCGCGGGAGCCTGCACTTTGTTTTTTTTTTTTGGGGCGGGATCCGCAGACACCGACGAAATTTTATTTAAACAAAAACATGCTTTATTTGGCCCTGCGGGGTCCCTGTGGCCCCAAGAGACCTAGGGGATCAGGTTATTTCTACCCTGCCCCCTTTTCTTTTTTTAAAAACTTTTTTCTGTGATTCGGTTCAACCCGAGTCACAAGATGGCTGCCAACACTTCCTGGTTTGAAGTGTTGGCAGCCAATCAGATCACAGCACAAGATCGGGTAGGGGTCGCGGATCCTCCGCTTCCCTATATATACACAACTGGAGATTTCTTTAAATTACTCCACAACCACTAACAGATTTACACCAAATCACAAATAGGCACTTCCCTGAACTAACATCTACCTTCCTGCCAAATTTGGTGTAATTCGGTTCAGCAGTTCGGGCTGTAGCCGTGTCTAAAGTTCCTATTGAAATTAACATGGGGAAAACACATTTTGGGACCCTCCTTTTTCATGGCCCCCACTTGACGGATAACCCTGAAACTTTCAGGACAGCAGCTGAATTGAGCATCAACCTAGTTGTGAAAATTTCACAAGGATTCGTCAAACAAAGCCAAAGTTATTGGCAAATGAAAAAACGCTCTTCCTATGGTAACGACATCCTAACTATAACTACCTGCTGACGACCGACAGTAGGTAAAACAAAAAACAAAAAAAACATATATATATATATATATATATATATATATATATATATATATATATATATATATATATATATATATTATCTACTGGCGGTCGCCAGTAGATAGTTATAATTAGGACCTATTTTCCATAGGAAATCCGCAACATTCTATTTGAAATAACTCTTGCGCCGGTTGACGAATCTTCATGAAAGCTTCCAACTTGTTGGGGCGCTCCAGTCCGCTCCTACCCTGAAAGTCTTGGGGTGATTCGTCAAGCGGGGGCCGAGAAAAAAGGGGGGTCCCAAAACGCGTTTTCCCCATTCATTTTTCCATAGGATCCTTTCATCGCAGCTACAGCCCGAACTGCTGAACGGAATTACACCAAATTTGGCAAAGAGGTAGCCCTTGGTTCAGTGTCATGCCTTTTGCTTAAATGGTGTAAATCCGTTCAGCAGTTTCTGAGAAAATCACAAGTAAAGTCACATATATATCTATGGCCGAGTAGGGTCCGCGTACCCTCCCGATCACGAGCTGCATGCTAATTGGCTGTCAAGTGGCTGTCAACACTCCAAATCAGGAAGTGTTGGCAGCCATTTTGTCCCTCGGTAGAACCGAGGGACAGAAACAAGTGCGCAAAGCGGAAAAAGGGGGCAGGGTAGAAACACCCTGACCCCCTAGGTCTGCTCAGGGGGTCCCACAAGGACCCCCTGGGCAGAAAAAAGCTTTTTTTTTTTTTTAAATCGGCGGGATGCGCTTAGGGTGTGCGGATCCCGCCGAGAAAAAACACAAGAAACAAGTGTGCAAAACGCACAAAGGGGGCAGGGTAGAAACACCCTGACCCCCTAGGTCTGCTCAGGGGGTCCCACAAAGACCCCCTTGGCAGAAAAAAGCATTTTTTTTTTTTTTTAAATCGGCGGGATGTGCTTAGGGTGCGCGGATCCCACCGAAAAAAACAAATCGAAGCGCGGTCTCCCGCGCTTCGATGCTATTTTGCCCCTGGGTGGCCCAAGTCCCGGGGGCATGCGGGGGTGGGTTTATGTTTTATGTGGGGGGCCTCTAAGGCCCCCCAAGCCCCGGGGACCACCACCCCCCGGGGCTTTAAATACAAAATGGTGCTGGAGGGCTCTTCGCCCTCCCGCAGCCCCGGGGACCGCCACCCCCCGGGGCTTCTTTTTTTTTTTTAAATAATCACCTGTGTGGGGGGGCTCCAGCCCCCCCACATGCCCCGGGGACTGCCACCTCCCCGGGGCACTTAGAAAACAAATGTGGGGGTCCGTTTCGGACCCCCAAAGCCCCGGGGGGCTGTGCAATTGAAGGGAGGGGGGCCCGTGGCCCCCTCCTGGAGCCTGTGATGGCCCTGGGGACCGCCACCCCCCAGGGCCGGCTCCTGCAGTGTCCCGAGGTGCCTACCCCCGGGACACTGTAGTTTGCTATGACAGGGCGGGAGCCTCGCGGCTCCCGTCCTGTCATTGCAAACTGCTTTGGATATTGGAAGCGAGAGCAAGGAAACCTGCTCTCGCTTCCAATATCCAAAGCACATTGCTTTTCCACATGGGGAGCTGCATCTTAGCAGCTCCCCATGTGGAAAAGCAATGCCGGCTCCCGCAGGAGGCGGGGAGCCGGCATGGTCCGTGGGGGAGTTGGGGTCCCCCCACGGACCCCAAAGGATAGGGCCAGCCCCGGGGGATGGGGTCCCCGGGGCAAGTAGTGGCCCGGGAGGGGGGCCACGCGGCCCCCCTCCCCAAAAATAATACAAAATAAATAAATAAATAAAGTCCGGCCACCGGGGGATGGGGTCCCCGGGGCCAATAGAGGCCTTAGGAGGGGAGCCACGCAGCCCCCCTCCTCCAAAATTTATTTTTTTAAAGTGGGCATGCCCCGGGGGATGGGGTCCTCGGGGCCGGAATAGGCCACGGGAGGGGGGCCACGCGGCCCCCTTCCCCTACAGTATTTTTTTTTTTAAAAAGGAAAAAGGCATCAGGCCCTGGGGGATGGGGTCCCTAGGGCCCCAAAAAGTAAAAAGAAGGGGGCCACACAGCCCCCTTTCAAAAATACAAAAGAAAGAAAAAGACGCGATCGAGCGTCAGTGACCCCGCCCCTCCCTTAACCACTCTGCAAACGCGCGCTGTGGCGCGTTTTAAAGTGGGGAAATAATTCCCATTCAATACTGGGGGTCCCTGGGGGCCAACTAGCCCACCAGGTACCTCCAGTAAGCACCACAGGGCTGGGTTGCAGAGAGGTGGTCCAGGCCACGCCCCTTTTACACCTCTCTGCAACGCAGCTCTGTGGCGCTTACTGGAGGTACCTGGTGGGATAGTTGGACCCCAGGGACCCTCAGGATTCAAGGGGACTTAATCCCCCAACTTAGAACGCGCCACGGGCGTTTGCACAGTGGTGAAGGGAGGGCGGGGCTTCAGGTGACATGTGTGCAAACAGGCCCCGTGGCACGTTTTAAGATGGGGAATTAAATCCCCTTCAATCCTGAGGGTCCCTGGGGGCCAACAAGCCCACCAGGTACGTCCAGAAAGCGCCACAGAGCTGCGTTGCAGAGAGGTGCAAAACGGGCATGGCCTCTGAACACCTCTCTGCAACGCAGCTCTCTGGCGCATACTGGAGGTATCTGGTGGGCTAGTTGGCCCCTAGGGACCCTCGGGATTGAGGAGGAATTAATTCTCCAACTTAAAACGCGCCACAGGGCGTGTTTGCAGACATGTCACCTCAGGCCCCACCCCCTTCCTTCACCATTGTGCAAATATTCCTCTAAAATCAGCCGAACTACGAATTCCGATTTACTCACCTGTTATCAGGAGAGACCTCAGTGCTGCATCTTTGAGCCCAGTACTGATCCTGAAAAGTAATTTTAACCGTACTTACCAGTAACTTGAATTTCCTTCCATAGGCTAACATTGACTGGTTTCACTTGGAAATTCTTCTAAGTGTGGAGTTTTGGAACTTTATAATATTCCTCTAAAATCAGCCGAACTACGAATTCCGATTTACTCACCTGTTATCAGGAGAGACCTCAGTGCTGCATCTTTGAGCCCAGCACTGACCCTGAAAAGTAATTCTAACCGTACTTACCAGTAACTTGAATTTCCTTCCATAGGCTAACATTGACTGGTTTCACTTGGAAATTCTTCTAAGTGTGGAGTTTTGGAACTTTATAATATTCCTCTAAAATCAGCCGAACTACGAATTCCGATTTACTCACCTGTTATCAGGAGAGACCACAGTGCTGCATCTTTGAGCCCAGTACTGATCCTGAAAAGTAATTTTAACCGTACTTACCAGTAACTTGAATTTCCTGCCATAGGATATCATTGCCTGCTTTTTGCTGAAAAAGGCCTGCTTTTTGCTGAAAAAGTTTCTAAGTGTCGATTTTTGAAACATACAAATATTCCTCTAAAATCAGCCGAACTACGAATTCCGATTTACTCACCTGTTATCAAGAGAGACCTCAGTGCTGCATCTTTGAGCCCAGCACTGACCCTGAAATGTAATTCTAACCGTACTTACCAGTAACTTGAATTTCCTTCCATAGGCTAACATTGACTGGTTTCACTTGGAAATTCTTCTAAGTGTGGAGTTTTGGAACTTTATAATATTCCTCTAAAATCAGCCGAACTACGAATTCCGATTTACTCACCTGTTATCAGGAGAGACCTCAGTGCTGCATCTTTGAGCCCAGTACTGATCCTGAAAAGTAATTTTAACCGTACTTACCAGTAACTTGAATTTCCTTCCATAGGCTAACATTGACTGGTTTCACTTGGAAATTCTTCTAAGTGTGGAGTTTTGGAACTTTATAATATTCCTCTAAAATCAGCCGAACTACGAATTCCGATTTACTCACCTGTTATCAGGAGAGAACCCAGTGCTGCATCTTTTAGCCCAGCACTGACCCTGAAAAGTAATTCTAACCGTATTTACCAGTAACTTGTATTTCCTTCCATAGGAATCCATTGTCTGGTTTTCAGCAGAAAAGTTTCAAAGTGTCGATTTTCACAAACTACAAATATTCCTTAAAAATCGCCTGTATGACTTAAACGCATTCTTTCAACTGTTTACAGGAGATGCACCAGTGCTGGATCCAGGATCCACCACTGAGTAAGAAAAAGTAACGATAACACTACTTACCTGCTAAGTGAATTTCCTCCCATAGGATAACATTGGTGATTCTATGTGAAAAAGTTTCTAAGTGTCAACTTTTAAAATACAATAATATTCCTTAAAAATCACTACTGTAACCAAAACGCTTTTACTCAACTGTTTACAGGAGATGTCGCAGGACTGAATCTAGGATCCAGTCCTGTGGTTAGAAAAGTAATCCATAAAGTAACTAATTGCATTTAACTTGAAATTCACATTGAGCTCAATGTTGCATTGTGTTTGAAATTGTGTTGCCCATTGCAACAACTGTAACTACTGTACTTAAAAGTCTATTGCCTATTTGCAAAGTATTTAAACTAAAGTAATTCATTCTGAGAAAGTATATTTTGTAATGTAATGTATAATGTAATTACAATGTATTTTAAAAATAAAATATCTAAAAATAAATAGTTTAAAAAAATGTAGTAAATCAGTATCAAAAAAATAAATATAACAATTAATACATTTAAAAATTGTCATTTACAAAACCTTTGAAATTCACTGAAAAAAACCATAGGTTTCAGACATGTTATAGTTAGGAATTAGCATTTAAAAAACCTTTGTAATTCACTGAAAAAACCATAGGTTTCAGGCACGTTATAGTTAGAAATTAACATTTAAAAAACCTTACAAATTCACTGAAAAAACCATAGGTTTTAGGGACAGTTATAGTTAGTTGGACATTGCACTCGTACAAAACCCATGAAATTCCCCCGTTATAGTTAGTTCAGGTAACTATAACTCGCGCCCCGCAATGCACTGCTGATGACGTCACATATTACATCACTCATGACATGGTCAGTGACATCACTGATGACATCACTGATGACATCTCAAATGACATCACTGATGACATCACTGATGACATCATCCACGTGATAATCTGATGCACCTCCTCACACCCTAATATAACCTTTGATACACCCACTCTAAATTACAGACTGCCATTCGCAAAACCATAGACACTCCAACACCAATAACTACATACCCACTCACTGATTCTTAGGTCTACACACACATCCACTCACTCACCCGTACAGTCACTCATACTTACGGTCACTCAGTACAGGACTATCATATGCACTCATACTCCTATATAGACACTCAAACACCGCCACTCATCCATAGAGGTACTCACACACCTAGTCAGTCATGCAAATAATTAAACACACTGCCATTTACTCACCTATACAGTTATACACACACCAGCTCACTTACTCATACAAATACTAGCACATTCTTACGCTCTTATACAATCACTGATACAAGCACACACTCATCCATACAGTCACTCTCACAATCACACACTCTCGCTTATAGCTATTTATATACTCCAACACACATATATACTGCCTTTCACATATGTAGTTACTCACACATGTACCACTGGGACATACATTCACTCACTAACACACTCTTACACACACTTACCCACCCATACAGTCTATCACAGATGCACTCTTGAAACCATCCACCCAGTGAATCACCCACTCACACATCTATGCACACAGTCACACACACCCCACCCACACAAACACTCAGGCACCCATACAGATACTCAGACAACCAATCAATAACTCATATAGACACTCATGTAGCTATTCACAAACCCATGCAGCCACTTACACAGCAACAGACAGACGGATACAGACATTCACCCAGTTTAGTCACTAACCCATGCATTCAGTAAGATACGTTTAATCACTCACTTATAGAGTTAGTCACGCACCTACTAAATCATCCATACAGACACTTATACACCCACTCATTCTTCAATACGCCTTTCCCTATATATATTAAAAATATTTAAACTTTACAGAAACACACAGTCACTGGATGATGTCATCAGTGATGTCATTTGAGATGTCATCAGTGATGTCATCAGTGATGTCACTGACCATGTCATGAGTGATGTAATATGTGACGTCATCAGCAGTGCATTGCGGTGGCGCGAGTTATAGTTAGCTGAACTAACTATAACGGGGGAATTTCACGGGTTTTGTACGAGTGCAATGTCCAACTAACTATAACTGTCCTTAAAACCTATGGTTTTTTCAGTGAATTTGTAAGGTTTTTTAAATGCTAATTTCTAACTATAACGTGCCTGAAACCTATGTTTTTTTCAGTGAATATATATATATATATGTGTGTGTATATATATGTGTGTGTATATATATATATATATATATATATATATATGTGTATATATGTGTATGTATATATATATGTGTGTGTATATATGTGTGTATGTATATATATATATATATATGTGTGTATGTATATATATATATATATATATATATATTCACTGAAAAAACCATAGGTTTCAGGGGCGTTATAGTTAGCTGGACATTTCACTCGTACAAAACCATAGAAATTCCACTGTTATAGTTAGTTCAGCTAACTATAACTCGCGCCCCCGCAATGCACTGCTCATGACGTCACATATTACATCATTCATGGCATGGTCAGTGACATCACTGATGACATCACTGATGACATCTGAAATGACATCACTGATGACATCACTGATGACATCATCCACGTGAAAATCTGATGCACCTCCTCACAGTCTAATATAACCTTTAATACACCCACTGTAAAATACAGACTACCATTTTCGAAACCATCGAGACACCAATACCAGTTACTACATACGCACTCTTTGATTCCTAGGTCTACACACACATCCACTCATTCACCCATACATTCACTTATACATGCAGTTACTCATCAATACAACACTATGATATGCACTCATACACCTATTCAGACACTCACACACCGCCACTCATCCATGGAGTTACTCACACACCTAGTCAGTCATGCAAAGAATCAATCACACTCCCATTTACTCACCTATACAGTTATACACACACCACCTCCCTAATTCATACAGATACTAACGCATAATTACTCTCTTATATAATCACTGATACAAGTACACACTCATCCATACAGCCACTCTCACAATCACTCACTCTCACATATACTCATTTATATACAGCATCACTCACATATACTGCCTTTTACATATGTAGTTACTCACACATGTACCACTGAGACATCCATTCACTCACCAACACACCCATACACACACTCACCCACCCATACAGCTGTTTCCACATGCACTCTTGAACCCATACACCCAGTGAATCAACCACTCACACATCAATGCACAGAGTCACACACCTCCAACCCACCCACACACACACTCAGTCTCCCATACAAATACTCAGGCAAACAATCAATAACCCATATAAACACTCATGTAGCTACTGACCAACCCATGTAGCAGCTTACACAACAACAGACAGACTGATACACACATTCACACAGTTTAGTCACTAACCCATGCATTCAGTAAGACACGTTTAATCACTCACTTATACAATCAGTCACACACCTGTAAAATCCCCCATCCAGACACTTATACACCCACTCATTCTTCAATACACCTAAGAATATATGTAAAACATATTTAAAAATTACAGAAACACACAGTCACTGGATGATGTCATCAGTGATGTCATTTGAGATGTCATCAGTGATGTCATCAGTGATGTCACTGACCATGCCATGAATGATGTAATATGTGACGTCATGAGCAGTGCATTGCGGGGCGCGAGTTATAGTTAGCTGAACTAACTATAACAGTGGAATTTCTATGGTTTGTACGAGTGAAATGTCCAGCTAACTATAACGCCCCTGAAACCTATGGTTTTTTCAGTGAATTTCAAAGGTTTTTTAAATGCTAATTTCTATCTATAACGTCTGTAAAACCTATGGTTTTTTCAGTGAATTTGAAAGGTTTTATAAATACTAATTTCTAACTACAATGTCCCTGAAACCTATATTGTTTTTAACTAAATTTAAAAAAGACGTGCATACTTTTTGTAGTGAAAAACTAACTGTAACAGTAGTCTGTTATAAGTTATAATTTAACAATGTTACAAACTTAATTAGCACTAATTAACATATAAGTGTGGAAAAAGTGTGACGGAGCAGCTATGATACCTGACTTCGAACAACAGCGTTCACAGTTCGATTCCCGGCTCCAGCGGCACGCTAGCCCACCACTATGTCACTGTGGGCAACACCTTGCTTAATCTTTCCGATGCCCCCGAGCGCCGGCACACCTTTCCAGGGTTAGCTGTACGCTTTACAAATGCTCGCATCTTTTTAATTTTAAAACCATAGTGATGAGAAATATTATCACGTTTTTTTTTTCTTCTATTCTGATAGATCTTTTTTTTATGTCTTCTATTTAGAATTACGGCAATCAATAAATGTATTTACTCATGAAAATGGAAATGACATGGTTTTCCGGGTAACAGTTTTTAAGCTCTCCAACGTATGTACATATTAAGGACCTTATACGTGTTAGGTTCGAAATCGAAACTTTTTCCGCTTCACATTTTGTAACTTTTCCCAACACGTGCACAAGTTAAACAGTTAAAACGTGAGCACGTGTCAACTGTAAAACGTGACATCTAAATGGGCGGAGCTGCATCTTCCTTCCATAGACTACTGAATAACCAAAAAGTATATAAACCACACCCGTTGATTGATTAGTTTCGTTTTTGCGAGTTATTTACGCGTCTCCATTCAGTGATGCAGGTGCTCTTTTCTACAGTCGGATTCTTCTTTTGCGGCCACAAAACATCATCCTGAGTTGTAAGTTGTTTGATTAAGGCATACTAGATATTTATAATACGTAGCTATTTGTCAATATTTAAACACTTGTATTTAGAAAAAAGTGTTATTGGTTGTTTTTGCCATTTATATGTAACGTCAGCAGCTTGTTTTCAGAAACAGACAGAATATAGCAAACATTGTTCCTGTTCTGGCTCCTTTGAGCTCATATAGTGTGACTTTGTATATTATAATATTGACACTGTACTTGACCTCAGAAGTGTTGGTGACCCGTCGGCGCGAAGACTAAAGATTTATATGTGACGTCAGCAGCTTCTAGTTTGTAGTCTATTTCCCCCTTGACATCATATAGTGTGAGTATGTATATTATAATAACCACACATTATGATCTCAGAGGAGTTAGTGACCCGTTGGCGCGAAGACTAAAGATTTATATGTAACGTCAGCAGCTTCTGGTTTTTAGTCTATTTCTCCCATGAGATCATATAGTGTGAGTATGTATATTGTAATATTAACATTTATATTGACCTCAGTGGAATTTATGACCCGTCGACGCGAAGACTAAAGACGTCAGCACCTTCTCGTTCTTACTCTGATTCTTTCTTGGGATCATATACTGTGAATATGTATATTATAATATTAACAGTCATTGTGATCTGTGAGCACTTTATGAGCCGTTGGCGCGAAGATGTAAGATGGAGAAAAGAAGCTCTCAACATACTCATCGCTGGAAAGTATTTCGTTATTGATCTTGTTTTGTATGTGACTTCATTTTCATTTTCCTTTTTGTGTGCCATCAGTGACACTGTGTATATTGTAAGAGTGTGATATTTCCACACAACAGGAATTGGAGATTTGTCGCCGCCAGGAGTAAACCATCTGAAATACAGTTTACTGACCTTTATAACTTACTTGATCAGATATTTTTACAGTGACAATATTTTTGGAAATTGCAGTTTAAAAAAAAATCGTTTCCATAGATACTTTCTTAGTGAATACCTTTGATAAACCCTACATTTCTGAATGTTTTTTTACTATTTCTATTTTTGTCTGTTGCGGTTCCTATTCACCTTCTCCCTATAGAATATATACGACCAGTAGTGTATGTTATTATACTACTATCCTATATATTCTTAAAGGAGTACGTGATCTAAGCACTACGACCGAACTTTCCCGAATTCTACAATAATAGAAATGATAAAAAATGATAAAGCGTACATTTCTATGTAATATAAAGTGATTTGTGTTTAACTGTTTTTTACTTGTTATTGTTCTTGTGACCTGAGATGATGTAGTGCGGGAGTGTTTCTTGTAGCACTTCTTTTCTACTTTATCTAAAAGTAACTCATGCCCTCTTATATTATCAAGAATATGAGGCAACACTTTTACAAACTATAGCAGAAAAAAAGGGAGGGTGTGCCCACGCTTAAGGGATATTTTATGAATTGCGTTTTTATTTGTCAACCCTTTGATATATACAGCTTCAGTTTCCGAAGAAAGTATATTTGTAATTGCTTAATAAAAACTATTTCAAACCTAGACTGAAATTTTTGCTGCGCAACAACAGCTCCCCGTCAGAAAAGTAAACACCACATTATAACTAAACAGTGCTCCTGGGAAGTATCCCACCCGCAAACTTAATAAAAAGAAGACCGCAACACACTTTGTTATTTTCCCGCCGTGATTTGTACACCCCACGCCAATTATATAAATGGCCCTTAAAATATATAAAAAACTATTTTTACCTTCACAATCCCTCTCCACCACCTTGTGACCACTGTACAGAGTTAATAGTGTTCCTACCCTCCCCGCTACTACTTTATTTTCCCGTACTCCATTGAAGTGCGTCACAAAATGGTTCACAACAGTGAACCGTTCCCAGCCAATAATGAGCAAACTTGTACTAGGAACACTTTAGCCAATAAAATGTCCATGGTGTTCCGCAGAGGGGGAGGGAATAGCTGCCAACACTTCTACTTTCAATGGTTTACAGCCAATGAACATTAAGCTTGGGAAGGTCCTGCTTGGAACACGTTACCCAATCAGATGTCCCTGATGCTCCGCGGAGGGGAGGGAATGGCTGGCAACACTTCTACTTTCAATGGTTTACAGCCAATGAACATTAAGCTTGGGAACGTCCTGCTTGGAACACGTCAGCCAATAAGATGTTCCTGCTACTCCGCGGACGGGGAGGAAATGGCTGGCAACACTTGTACTTTCAATGGTTCGCAGCCAATGAACATTAAGCTTGTGAAGGTCCTGCTTGGAACACATCAGCCAATCAGATGTCCCTGCTACTCCGCGGATGGGGAGGAAATGGCTGGCAACACTTCTACTTTCAATGGTTTACAGCCAATGAACATTAAGCTTGGGAAGGTCCTGCTTGGAACACGTCAGCCAATCAAATGTCCCTGCTACTCCGCGGACGGGGAGGAAATGGCTGGCAACACTTCTACTTTCAATGGTTCGCAGCCAATGAACATTAAGCCTGGGAAGGTCCTGCTTGGAACACGTCAGCCAATCAGATGTCCCTGCTACTCCGCGGACGGGGAGGAAATGGCTGGCAACACTTATACTTTCAATGGTTCGCAGCCAATGAACATTGAGCTCGTTGTTGGATCACCTCAGCCAATTAAACGTTAATTTTGTTCCAGACACACGAACAGAACACGCCCTCCCACATAATATTAATTTTTGTCTAAGAAAGTGACACTGTCCGTGATAAAAGTGAACACCGCATTATAAGTAAACATTACTGCGCATTATATTAAAGGAAGGCTGCAATACGGCGCATTGTTATTTTCCCGACGGGATTTCCAGAGCCTACGCAACCTTGCCGCAATACCGTGCACCGTTGTTCTGCGGACGTGATTTCCACGTCTGCGGACGTGATTTCCACGGCCTACGCAACATTCAAACTACCTGCCTCTGCACCGTACAGACTGCTTAAACTAAGACCACAGTGTTCCTACTATACCCTCTTATACAATTTTTCTCTTTTGTTTCGCCCTACACCTTTCAAGTCAGTCACAAAATGGCTGCCAACACTTCCTAGTTTCAACAGTTCGCAACCAATGAGCCGCACGCTCATGCTCGTAACGCCTCAGCCAATCAGATGTCAGAATTCTCAAATATCGATATCTGTAAATTTTGATATTTCTCTAAAACTACTGAACGGACTTACCCCATTTAAACAAAAGTGTGCTTTCTGGACCAAGACCTTTCTCCCTGCCAAATTTGGCGTAATTCCGTTCAGCAGTTTGACCTGTAGCCTTGTCTAAAGTTTCCTATGGAAAATGCATGGAGAAAACACGTTTTGGGACCCCCCTTTTTTCTCAGCTCCCCCTTCACAAATGACCCCCAAACTTTAAGGATAGGAGCTCACCTGAAAAGAGGAACTTTTGGGAAAATTTCGTAAAGATTCGGCAAACGACGCCAAAGTTATAAGCACATCAAAAAATGCTTTTCCTATGGAAACTAGGTTCTAACTATAACTACCTACTGGCGACCGCCAGTAGGTAATATATATATATATATATATATATATATGCGAAGAGAGTCCAAACTCAAAGGAATGAAGCGCCACACAGTCCTGGTGATGCGAGTGATTTATTCGCTTGTAAAACAACGCGTTTCAGCCGTAAAGGCCTTTGTCAAGTTACCAGAGTGTAACACGGAAGTCAGCTAAATACAATGACGTCATAATAGACATGAAAAAGATACTTCATAATGACGGTTTTTACATAGGTACACGATTTGTCAATTTTAAAATAAGATTTTCAAAAAAGGCAACAATTGTAATTGAAAATAAAATAGCAATAGATGGCAACTCAAATGGGTTATTGCGACAAACTAAAGCATAATAGCCACAGAACCGTCTATGTATACATTCATGTTTCCGACAAGTGACGTATCGTTCCGTAATTGAAACAATAAAGATTGCAGCATACTGTGGTGCCTATTCATTAATTGAGCACATTTCTTAAAATGCAGAAATGTACAATTTATGAATGCAACTTGCATCATCCCGAAATGGATATAGATCCGAAGGTAAATTCAAATGAATGGCGTAATCGCAAGACACATAAATGATTGAATCCCAAGGGAGATGCAATATAGAGAACAGTTATCTATCATAGATTGAATATCAACTGAGTGAGAAGCATTTATTACAGAATTCACTATTACAACGTGCATGGGCATTCAGGTCCTAAATAGGCCAACTAGTGAAAGAAATCCACTATATGCGGGACAAATGTCCTACTCCAAAGCTCCATGCCACAAATTAATCAAAACATGGGACCACAAATCTTTAACTTTCCGTGATCCCCATTATCTCTGAAATTTGACTTGTGTCCTTTTAATATCCTTTATTTGTGTTCTCCCTTCCCGAATCCATATCTTATTTAGTTAATTTTGTGACAATATACATTTTAACTCAGTAGCACATTCACTATGGTACCGACTAGATTTCAGGTTCAGCCCCCGGAAGACATTTGTCATTCATTGTTTACCATCAGGCAGGGTCCATACAGGACAAGATTTGTGTGCTATCCGGACCACATTTCCCACAATGCACAGTCTCATTCGAGCTTCCCATTGGTGGGTTTGCAATATGAAAATGGCGAAGTGGGTTCAGCGTTTGCACACACTGTCTCCGTTCAAGCCTCTGAAGAGAAGCATATGGAGCTTCGAAACGCGTCAGGCATTTCCATTACGGAGCAGCTTCTACAAGCGGATCCTCGTCCCTGCCTATCATAAGCAAAGCTGCTGATCGAGTGCTACTCACCAGGTGGACAACTTTTGGAGCAGAATGTAATACGCGGCCGTCCTGCCGCGGAGTGTGCACCACCCCGTAATGTTATGGGGCCCACCCGACATGGTAACTATCATGTCGGCTATGTGGACCAGCAGCTGCAAACAGGATTGAGGATGAGTCCACTTGCAGGGTCCATACAGGACAAGATTTGTGTGCTATCCGGACCACATTTCCCACAATGCACAGTCTCATTCGAGCTTCCCATTGGTGGGTGTGCAATATGAAAATGGCGAAGTGGGTTCAGCGTTTGCACACACTGTCTCCATTCAAGCCTCTGAAGAGAAGCATATGGAGCTTCGAAACGCGTCAGGCATTTCCATTACGGAGCAGCTTCTACAAGCGGATCCTCGTCCCTGCCTATCATAAACAAAGCTGCTGATCGAGTGCTACTCACCAGGTGGACAACCTTTGGAGCAGAATGTAATACGCGGCCGTCCTGCCACGGAGTGTGCACCACCCCGTAATGTTATGGGGCCACCCGACATGGTAACTATCATGTCGGCTATGTGGACCAGCAGCCACAAACAGGATTGAGGACGAGTCCACTTGCAGGGTCCATACAGGACAAGATTTGTGTGCTATCCGGACCACATTTCCCACAATGCACAGTCTCATTCGAGCTTCCCATTGGTGGGTGTGCAATATGAAAATGGCGAAGTGGGTTCAGCGTTTGCACACACTGTCTCTGTTCAAGCCTCTGAAGAGAAGCATATGGAGCTTCGAAACGCGTCAGGCATTTCCATTACGGAGCAGCTTCTACAAGCGGATCCTCGTCCCTGCCTATCATACACAAAGCTGCTGATCGAGTGCTACTCACCAGGTGGACAATCTTTGGAGCAGAATATATATATATATATATATATATATATATATTTATATATATATATATATATATATATATATGTTCCCAAAAGCCTCCGCGCTTTAGAAGTGCACTCCACAAGGAAATGTTCATCTGAACCTTTATTTCAGGAAGCGGTTTAACCAGCCCAAACAATTAATATCCCTTACGCGTTTCGGTGCCACCTGCACCTTAATCATAGGGTTAGGCAAGTTGGAACACCGGCATTGGATTACCACGTATTTATCCCTTTCAGGCATGTGTCCTCCAGTGAACAGCATGCCGGGAGCGGTAGTCCCGATTCTTCCCCTCAGGTGAGGTCCGTTTTTTCCAACAGTAATTCATCTGCCAATTTTGAAATATTTGTGATCATAGCCCTCCAGTGGGCCTCAGGTCCGTAAAGCCGCTTCCCCAAATTCGAGATTTCCTCGTGCTGGAACAGGCTATGACAGTGCACAGCCACACAGACCTTCCTCCGGTAAAATCAGCGGTGCAACCTCTCACGGCTGGAGCTGCCGTGTACAACATGTTCCCAAAAGCCTCCGCGCTTTAGAAGTGCACTCCACAAGGAAATGTTCATCTGAACCTTTATTTCAGGAAGCGGTTTAACCAGCCCAAACAATTAATATCCCTTACGCGTTTCGGTGCCACCTGCACCTTAATCATAGGGTTAGGCAAGTTGGAACACCGGCATTGGATTACCACGTATTTATCCCTTTCAGGCATGTGTCCTCCAGTGAACAGCATGCCGGGAGCGGTAGTCCCGATTCTTCCCCTCAGGTGAGGTCCGTTTTTCCAACAGTAATTCATCTGCCAATTTTGAAATATTTGTGATCATAGCCCTCCAGTGGGCCTCAGGTCCAGTAAAACCGCTTCCCCAAATTCGAGATTTCCTCGTGCTGGAATAGGCTATGACAGTGCACAGCCACACAGACCTTCCTCCGATAAAATCAGCGGTGCAACCTCTCACGGCTGGAGCTGCCGTGTACAACATGTTCCCAAAAGCCTCCGCGCTTTAGAAGTGCACTCCACAAGGAAATGTTCATCTGAACCTTTATTTCAGGAAGCGGTTTAACCAGCCCAAACAATTAATATCCCTTACGCGTTTCGGTGCCACCTGCACCTTAATCATAGGGTTAGGCAAGTTGGAACACCGGCATTGGATTACCACGTATTTATCCCTTTCAGGCATGTGTCCTCCAGTGAACAGCATGCCGGGAGCGGTAGTCCCGATTCTGCCCCTCAGGTGAGGTCCGTTTTTCCAACAGTAATTAATCTGCCAATTTTGAAATATTTGTGATCATAGCCCTCCAGTGGGCCTCAGGTCCGTAAAACCGCTTCCCCAAATTCGAGATTTCCTCGTGCTGGAACAGGCTATGACAGTGCTCAGCCACACAGACCTTCCTCCGGTAAAATCAGCGGTGCAACCTCTCACGGCTGGAGCTGCCGTGTACAACATGTTCCCAAAAGCCTCCGCGCTTTAGAAGTGCACTCCACAAGGAAATGTTCATCTGAACCTTTATTTCATTTATCTACGTGGTAATCCAATGCCGGTGTTCCAACTTGCCTAACCCTATGATTAAGGTGCAGGTGGCACCGAAACGCGTAAGGGATATTAATTGTTTGGGCTGGTTAAACCGCTTCCTGAAATAAAGGTTCAGATGAACATTTCCTTCTGGAGTGCACTTCTAAAGCGGGAGGCTTTTGGGAACATATATATATATATATATATATATATATATATATATTCACTGAAAAAACCATAGGTTTTAGGGACAGTTATAGTTAGTTGGACATTGCACTCGTACAAAACCCGTGAAATTCCCCTGTTATAGTTAGTTCAGCTAACTATAACTCGCGCCCAGCAATGCACTGCTGATGACGTCACATATTACATCACTCATGACATGGTCAGTGACATCACTGATGACATCACTGATGACATCTCAAATGACATCACTGATGACATCATCCAGTGACTGTGTTTCTGTAAAGTTTAAATATGTTTAATATATATAGGGAAAGGCGTATTGAAGAATGAGTGGGTGTATAAGTGTCTGAATGGATGATTTAGTACGTGAGTGACTGACTCTACAAGTGAGTGATTAAACGTATCTTACTGAATGCATGGGTTAGTGACTAAACTGTGTGAATGTCTGTATCCGTCTGTTTGTTGGTGTGTAAGTGGATGCATGGATTTGCGAATAGCTACATGAGTGTCTATATGGGTTATTGATTGGTTCTCTGAGTATCTGTATGGCTGCCTGAGTGTTTGTGTGGGTGGGGTGTGTGTGACTCTATACATAGATGTGTGAGTGGGTGATTCACTGGGTGCATGATTTCAAGAGTGCATCTGTGATGGACTGCTTGGGTGGGTGAGTGTGTGTATGGGTGTGTTAGTGAGTGAATGTATATCTCAGTGGTACATGTGCGAGTAACTACATATGTAAAAGGCAGTATATATGTGTGTTAGAGTATTTAAATGGCTATAAGTGAGAGTGTGTTATTGTGAGAATGGCTGTATGGATGCGTGTGTGCTTGTATCAGTTATTGTATAAGAGTGTAAGAATGTGCTAGTATTTGTATGAGTAAGTGAGCTGGTGTGTGTATAACTGTATAGGTGAGTAAATGGGTGTGTGATTAATTTTTTGCATGACTGACTAGGTGTGTGAATACCTCTATGGATGAGTGGCGGTGTGTGAGTATTTATATAGGTGTATGAGTGCATATGATAGTCCTGTCCTGAGTGACTGTAAGTATGAGTGACTGTACAGGTGAGTGAGTGGATGTCTGTGTAGACCTAAGAATCAGTGAGTGGGTATGTAGTTTTTGGTGTTGGAGTGTCTATGGTTTTGAGAATGGCAGTCTGTAATTTAGAGTGGGTGTATCAAAAGTTATATTAGGGTGTGAGAAGATGCATGAAATTATCACATGGATGATGTCATCAGTGATGTCATTTGAGATGTCATCAGTGATGTCATCAGTGATGTCACTGACCATGTCATGAGTGATGTAATATGTGACGTCATCAGCAGTGCATTGCGGGGCGCGAGTTATAGTTAGCTGAACTAACTATAACAGGGGAATTTCACGGGTTTTGTACGAGTGCAATGTCCAACTAACTATAACTGTCCCTAAAACCTATGGTTTTTTCAGTGAATTTCAAAGGTTTTTTAAATGCTAATTTCTAACTATAACGTGCCTGAAACCTATGGTTTTTTCAGTGAATTTCAAAGGTTTTTTAAATGCTAATTTCTAACTATAACGTGCCTGAAACCTATGGTTTTTTCAGTGAATTTCAAAGGTTTTTTAAATGCTAATTTCTAACTATAACGTGCCTGAAACCTATGATTTTTTAAGTGAATTTCAAAGGTTTTTAAATGCTAGTTTCTAACTATGCCAACAGAGGTAGGACATGTGAAGAAAGAAGAAAAAACGCACAGAAAGAAGCAAAAGATGTGCAGAAAGAACCAACAGAGGAGCAGAAAGAGGCCTTGTTGCAAAATCATCCTGTGCCCACAACTTTTTCAGATGGGTACTGGTGGTAACTGACTCTGACTAACCAGAGCCAGTGCGCGTTTGCACAGTGGTGAAGGGAGGGGGGCCTGAGGTGACATGTGTGCAAACGCGCCCCGTGGCGCGTTTTAAGTTGCGGGATTAAGTCCCCTTGAATCCTGAGGGTCCCTGGGGCCCAACTATCCCCCAGGTACCTACAGTTAGGACCACAGAGCTGAGTTGCAGAGAGGCGTTCCGAGGCCACGCACCTTTTTCACCTCTCTGCAACGCAACTCTGTTGTGCTTACTGAAGGTACCTGGTGGGCTAGTTGGCCCCCAGGATTCAAAGGGAATTAACTCCCCAACTTAAAACGCACCACAGGGCGTGTTTGCGCACATGTCACCTGAGGCCCCGCCCCCTCCTTTCACCACTGTGCAAACGCGCCCCGTGGCGCGTTTTAAGTTGGGGGATTAGGTCACCTTGAATCCTGAGAGTCCCCGGGGCCCAACTAGCCCACCAGGTACTTCCAGTAAGCACCACAGGCCTGCGTTGCAACGCCTGTAACAAATTGTGCAGTTGTGTTTAGGTAGTGAAGAGGGTCGTGCTGGGGGTAGTGTTTTAGGGTTTAGGGTAGTGCAGTGGTGTTTGTGTAGTGTAGGGGGTCATGCTGGGGGTAGATTTAGGGTTTAGGGTAGTGCAGTGGTGTTTGGGTAGTGTATGGAGTCGTGCTGGGGGAGTGTTTTAGGGTTTAGGGTAGTACAGTGGTGTTTGGGTAGTGTAGGGGGTCGTGCTGGGGTTAGTGTTTTAGGGTTTAGGGTAGTGCAGTGGTGTTTGGGTAGTGTAGGGGATACTGCTGGGGGTAGTGTTTTAGGGTTTAGGGTAGTGCAATGGTGTTTGGGTAGCGTAGGGGGTACTGCTGGGGGTAGTGTTTTAGGGTTTAGGGTAGTGCAGTGGTGTTTGGGTAGCATAGGGGGTACTGCTGGGGGTAGTGTTTTATGGTTTAGGGTAGTGCAGTGGTGTTTGGGTAGTGTAGGGGGTCGTGCTGGGGTGGTGTTTCAGGGTTTAGGGCAGTGCAGTGGTGTTCGGGCAGTGTAGGGTGTCGTGCTGAGGGGTGGTGTTTCAGGGTTTAGGGCAGTGCAGTAGTGTTTGGGCAGTGTAGGGGGTCGTGCAGGGGGTGGTGTTTCAGGGTTTAGGGCAGTGCAGTGGTGTTCGGCCAGTGTAGGTAGTCTTGCTGGGGGTGGTGTTTCAGGGTTTAGGGCAGTGCAGTAGTTTTTGGGCAGTGTAGGCGGTCGTGCTGGGGCTGGTGTTTCAGGGTTTAGGGCAGTGCAGTGGTGTTCGGGCAGTGTACGGGGTTGTGCTGGGGCTGGTGTTTCAGGGTTTAGGGCAGTGCAGTGGTGTGCGGGCAGTGTACGGGGTTGTGCTGGGGCTGGTGTTTCAGGGTTTAGGGCAGTGCAGTGGTGTTCGGGCAGTGTAGGGGGTCGTGCTGGGGGTGGTGTTTCAGGGTTTAGGGCAGTGCAGTGGTGTTCGGGCAGTGTAGGGGGTCGTGCTGGGGCTGGTGTTTCAGGGTTTTGGGCAGAGCAGTGGTGTTCGGGCAGTGTAGGGGGTCGTGCTGGGGGTGGTGTTTCAGGGTTTAGGGCAGTGCAGTGGTGTTCGGGCAGTGTAGGGGGTCTTGCTGGGGGTGGTGTTTCAGGGTTTAGGGCAGTGCAGTGGTGTTCGGGCAGTGTAGGGGGTCTTGCTGGGGGTGGTGTTTCAGGGTTTAGGGCAGTGGTGTTCGGGCAGTGTAGGGGCTCTTGCTGGGGGTGATGTTTCAGGGTTTAGGGCAGTGCAGTGGTGTTCGGGCAGTGTAGGGGGTCTTGCTGGGGGTAGTGTTTCAGGGTTTAGGGCGGTGCAGTGGTGTTCGTGCAGTGTAGGGGGTCGTGCTGGGGGTGGTGTTTCAGGGTTTAGGGCAGTGCAGTAGTGTTCGGGCAGTGTAGGGGGTCGTGCAGGGGGTGGTGTTTCAGGGTTTAGGGCAGTGCAGTGGTGTTCTGGCAGTGTAGGGGGTCATGCTGGGGGTGGGGTTTCAGGGTTTAGGGCAGTACAGTGGTGTTCGGGCAGTGTAGGGGTCGTGCAGGGGTGGTGTTTCAGGGTTTAGGGCAGTGCAGTGGTGTTCGGGCAGTGTAGGGGGTCGTGCTGGGGCTGGTGTTTCAGGGTTTAGGGCAGTGCAGTGGTGTTCGGGCAGTGTAGGGGGTCTTTCTGGGGGTGGTGTTTCAGGGTTTAGGGCAGTGGTGTTCGGGCAGTGTAGGGGGTCTTGCTGGGGGTGATGTTTCAGGGTTTAGGGCAGTGCAGTGGTGTTCGAGCAGTGTAGGGGGTCTTGCTGGGGGTAGTGTTTCAGGGTTTAGGGCAGTGCAGTGGTGTTCGTGCAGTATAGGGGGTCGTGCTGGGGATGGTGTTTCTGGGTTTAGGGCAGTGCAGTGGTGTTCGGGCAGTGTAGGGGGTCATGCACGGGGTGGTGTTTCAGGGTTTAGGGCAGTGCAGTGGTGTTCGGGCAGTGTACGGTGTTGTGCTGGGGCTGGTGTTTCAGGGTTCAGGGCGGTGCAGTGGTGTTCAGGCAGTGTAGGGGGTCGTGCTGAGGCTGGTGTTTCACGGTTTAGGGCAGTGCAGTGGTGTTCGGGCAGTGTAGGGGGTCGTGCTGGGGCTGGTGTTTCAGGGTTTAGGGCAGTGCAGTGGTGTTCGGGCAGTGTATGCGGTCGTGCTGGGGCTGGTGTTTCAGGGTTTAGGGCAGTGCAGTGGTGTTCGGGCAGTGTAGGGGGTCGTGCTGGGGCTGGTGTTTCAGGGTTTAGGGCAGTGCATTGGTGCTCGGGCAGTGTAGGGGGTCGTGCTTGGGGTGATGTTTCAGGGTTTAGGGTAGTGCAGTGGTGTTCGGGCAGTGTAGGGGGCCGTGCAGGGGCTGGTGTTTCAGGGTTTTGGGCAGAGCAGTGGTGTTTGGGCAGTGTAGGGGGTCATGCTGGGGGTAGTGTTTCAGGGTTTAGGGCAGTGCAGTGCTGTTCGGGCAGTGTAGGGGGTCGTGCTGGGGGTGGTGTTTCAGGGTTTAGGTCAGTGGTGTTTGGGCAGTGTAGGGGGTCTTGCTGGGGGTGATGTTTCAGGGTTTAGGGTAGTGCAGTGGTGTTCGGGCAGTGTAGGGGGTCGTGCTGGGGCTGGTGTTTCAGGGTTTTGGGCAGAGCAGTGGTGTTCGGGCAGTGTAGGGGGTCATGCTGGGGGTAGTGTTTCAGGGTTTAGGGCAGTGCAGTGGTGTTCGGGCAGTGTAGGGGGTCGTGCTGGGGGTGGTGTTTCAGGGTTTAGGTCAGTGGTGTTCGGGCAGTGTAGGGGGTCTTGCTGGGGGTGATGTTTCAGGGTTTAGGGCAGTGCAGTGGTGTTCGGGCAGTGTAGGGGGTCTTGCTGGGGGTAGTGTTTCAGGGTTTAGGGCAGTGAAGTGGTGTTTGGGCAGTGTAGGGGGTCATGCTGGGGATGGTGTTTCAGGGTTTAGGGCAGTGTAGGAGGTCGTGAAGGGGGTGGTGTTTCAGGGTTTAGGGCAGTGCAGTGGTGTTCGGGCAGTGTAGTGGGTCGTGCTAGGGGTGGTGTTTCAGGGTTTAGGGCAGTGCAGTGGTGTTCGGGCAGTGTAGTGGGTCATGCAGGGGCTGGTGTTTCAGGGTTTAGGGCAGTGCAGTGGTGTTTGGGCAGTGTAGGGGGTCGTGCTGGGGGTAGTGTTTTAGGGTTTAGGGTAGTGCAGTGGTGCTTGTGTAGTGTAGGGGGTCGTGCTGGGGGTAGTGTTTTAGGGTTTAGGGTAGTGCAGTGGTGTTTGTGTAGTGTAGGGGGTCATGTTTTAGGGTAGTGCAGTGGTGTTTGGGTAGTGTAGGGGGTCGTGCTGGGGGTAGTGTTTTAGGGTTTAGGGTAGTGCAGTGGTGTTTGTGTAGTGTAGGGGGTCGTGCTGGGGGTAGTGTTTTAGGGTTTAGGGTAGTGCAGTGGTGCTTGTGTAGTGTAGGGGGTCGTGCTGGGGGTAGTGTTTTAGGGTTTAGGGTAGTGCAGTGGTGTTTGTGTAGTGTAGGGGGTCATGTTTTAGGGTAGTGCAGTGGTGTTTGGGTAGTGTAGGGGGTCGTGCTGGGGGTAGTGTTTTAGGATTTAGGTTAGTGCAGTGGTGTTTGGGTAGTGTAGGGGGTCGTGCTGGGGGTAGTGTTTTAGGGTTTAAGGTAGTGCAGTGGTGTTTTTGTAGTGTAGGGGGTCATGTTTTAAGATGCAATGCTCCAATACCTGACCAGTCTGCACTACATAAAGCTGCAAAAAAACTAAAAATAAAAAGTGTTTTGCACACTTTTGTCATTGGGCTATATGTGGGCTACATCTGGGTAATATTTGTGCTACATTTGGGCTCTTTTTTCACTGGTGGCCATCTTGGAAGACTTCTTTGTTATGAAGTTTCCTAATTTCTTCATTTACTGCAGTCTCCTCAGTAGGAAATGCTTTCAGTTTTTTACTTTGATTCCATCAAGAAGGCATTCAGATGTGTCTCACATCTGCCATAAATTCAGAATGTTAGCACTCTAGTTGCTCATTAGATCACTGGAGTAAAGCTACTGCTCACCAGGGAGTTAACTGGTAGTCTGCTGCTGGTATTGAAAGTGATTGTTTCAGTCTGCATGTCAGAATTTTCTAATGAAATAGAAGAGGATTTGAGATCTCACTTAAAACATGCCCTAATTTTTCTTTCTGCAGCACTAACCATAATTTCTATTTTCAAAAAGAATCCCTCATTTTGTTCCTTTTTAAATTAAATGTTTTAAGTGTTACCGGTTTATTCCAATCAAGATGGCTTCAGGTGTGCCATACTTTTGTCATAAGTAAGGCTGTTAGCGCTCTAGTTGTTCTTTAGAACACTCTGGGAAGCTGCAGTAGAACACAAAGGCATCAACTGGCAGGCTGCTCCTGTTGAAATATAACAGGAAGATATTTGAGATCACACTTGAAATATGTCCTAATTTTTCTTTCTACAGCACTAACCATAATTTCTATGACAAAATGAACCCCATCATTTTGTTCCTTTTTAAATTAAATTGTTTAAGTGTTACCAGTTTATTCCAATCAAGATGGCTTCAGGTGTGCCATACTTTTGTCATAAGTAAGGCTGTTAGCACTCTAGTTGTTCTTTAGAACACTCTGGGAAGCTGCAGTAGAACACAAAGGAATCAACTGACAGTCTCTGCCCTTGTTGGATGTACATGTTTTACTGAGAATGTCAGACTTCATTCTCACATGAGTGAGAAAGATAATGTGAATTTACAGAAAATATGCTCTCATTCTAGCTTCTGGAGCACCTTCCAAACCTACATGGGACAAGCATGAGAAAATAGTGTTCTCTCAAACATGATTCATGATATCCCAGCAGAAGGTTTTTCACATGGTAAAATCACCTTAGAATACACCACAATTCCTAAAATTAGTATGGTACCATCAACAAATAAATTCTAATGTAACTAAAGCCTGTTATCACCCTTTATAGTTCTCCTTTTGGTGACCCTCAAAATCTTCTATTCACTACAATGCATTTCAATGAGGTACTATCATTTATATTGGTCCCAAGATGGCTGCCAGCAATTCCAGGATGAAGTGCTGACAGCCAATCAGATCTCACGATGACATGTGTGGTTAGGCTCCGCCCAGATATATATGTGACTTTACTTTTGATTTTCTCAGGAACTACTGAACGGATTTACACCATTTAAGCAAAAGGCACGACACTGAACCAAGGGCTACCTCTTTGCCAAATTTGGTGTAATTCCGTTCAGCAGTTCGGGCTGTAGCTGCGACTAAAGGTTCCTATGGAAAAATGAATGGGGAAAACGCGTTTTGGGACCCCCTTTTTCTCGGCCCCCGCTTGACGTATCACCCCGAGACTTTCAGGATAGGAGCGGACCGGAGCGCCCCAACAAGTTGGAAACTTTCGCGAAGATTCATCAACCGGCGCCAACGTTATTTCAAATAGAATGTCGCGGATTTCCTATGGATAATAGGTTTTAACTATAACTATCTACTGGCGACCGCCAGTAGATAATATATATATATGTGTGTATGTATATATATATATATGTTTGTATATATATGTGTGTGTGTATATATGTTTGTGTATATATATGTGTGTATATATATGTGTGTGTGTATATATATATATATATATATATGTGTGTGTATATATATATGTATATATATATATATGTGTGTATATATATATATATATATATATATTCACTGAAAAAACCATAGGTTTTAGGGACAGTTATAGTTAGTTGGACATTGCACTCGTACAAAACCCGTGAAATTCCCCCGTTATAGTTAGTTCAGCTAACTATAACTCGCGCCCCCGCAATGCACTGCTGATGACGTCACATATTACATCACTCATGACATGGTCAGTGACATCACTGATGACATCACTGATGACATCTCAAATGACATCACTGATGACATCACCCAGTGACTGTGTGTTTCTGTAAAGTTTAAATATGTTTAATATATATGCCAAGGTGTATTGAAGAATGAGTGGGTGTATAAGTGTCTGGATGGATGATTTAGTAGGTGCGTGACGGACTCTATAAGTGAGTGATTAAACGTATCTTACTGAATGCATGGGTTAGTGACTAAACTGTGTGAATGTCTGTATCCGTCTGTCTGTTGGTGTGTAAGCGGCTGCATGGGTTTGCAAATAGCTACATGAGTGTCTACATGGGTTATTGATTGGTTGTCTGAGTATCTGTATGGGTGCCTGAGTGTTTGTGTGGGTGGGGTGTGTGTGACTGCGCATAGATGTGTGAGTGGGTGATTCACTGGGTGCATGGTTTCAAGAGTGCATCTGTGATGGACTGTATGGGTGGGTGAGTGTGTGTATGGGTGTGTTAGTGAGTGAATGTATATCTTAGTGGTACATGTGTGAGTAACTAATATGTCAAAGGCAGTATATACGTGTGTTGGAGTATATAAATGGCTATAAGTGATAGTGTGTGATTGTGAGAGAGGCTGTATGGATGAGTGTGTACTTGTATCAGTGATTGTAATATAGCGTAAGAATGTGCTAGTATTTGTATGAGTAATTGAGCTGGTGTGTGTATAACTGTATAGGTGACTAAATGGCAGTGTGATTAATTATTTGCATGACTGACTAGGTGTGTGAGTACCTCTATGGATGAGTGGCGGTGTGTGAGTGTCTATGTAGGTGTATGAGTGCATATGAAAGTCCTGTACTGAGTGACCGTAAGTATGAGTGACTGTAGAGGTGAGTGAGTGGATGTGTGTGTAGACCTAAGAATCAGTGAGTGTGTATGTAGTTATTGGTGTTGGAGTGTCTATGGTTTTGACAATGGCAGTCTGTAATTTACAGTGGGTGTATCAAAAGTTATATTAGGGTGTGAGAAGATGCATCAAATTATCACATGGATGATGTCATCAGTGATGTCATTTGAGATGTCATCAGTGATGTCATCAGTGATGTCACTGACCATGTCATGAGTGATGTAATATGTGACGCCATCAGCAGTGCATTGCGGGGCGCGAGTTATAGTTAGCTGAACTAACTATAACGGGGAATTCACGGGTTTTGTACGAGTGTAATGTCCAACTAACTATAACTGTCCCTAAACTCTATGGTTTTTTCAGTGAATATATATATATATATATATCTTAACTGAAAAAACCATAGGTTTCAGGAACGTTACAGTTAGTTGGACATTTCACTTGTACAAAACCATAGAAATTTCGGCGTTATAGTTAGTTCAGCTAACTATAACTCGTGCCCCCGCAATGCACTGCTGATGACGTCACATATTACATCATTCATGACATGGTCAGTGACATCACTGATGACATCACTGATGACATCTCAAATGACATCACTGATGACATCACTGATGACATCACTGATGACATCATCCAGTGACTGTGTGTTTCTGTAAAGTTTAATTTTGTTTTATATATATGCCAAGCTGTATTGAGGAATGAGTGGGTGTATAAGTGTCTGTATGGAGGATTTAGTAGGTACGTGACTGACTGTATAAGTGAGTGATTAAATGTGTCTTACTGAATGCATGGGTTAGTGACTAAACTGTGTGAAAGTCTGTATCAGTCTGTCTGTTGTTGTGTAAGCTGCTGCATGGGTTGGTGAGTAGCTGCATGAGTGTCTATATGGGTTATTGATTGCTTGCCTGAGTATTTGTATGGCTGCCTGAGTGTGTGTGTGGGTGGGTGGGAGGTGTGTGACTCTGTGCATAGATGTGTGAGTGGTTGATTCACTGGGTGTATGGGTTCAAGAGTGCATGTGGAAACAGCTGTATGGGTGGGTGAGTGTGTGTATGGGTGTGTTGGTGAGTAAATGGATGTCTCAGTGGTACATGTGCGAGTAACTACACATGTAAAAGGCAGTATATGTGAGTGATGGTGTATATAAATAACTATATGTGAGAGTCAGTAATTGTGAGAGTGGCTGCATGGATGAGTGTGTATTTGTATCAGTGATTCTATAAGAGAGTAATTATGTGTTAGTATCTGTATGAATAAGTGAGGTTGTGTCTGTATAACTGTATAGGTGAGTAAATGGAAGTATGATTGATTCTTTGCATGACTAAGTGTGTGAGTAACTCTGGATATGTGACAGTAGTTTTCCATGAGACGACGATTGCTTCCAAACAGTAACACAACGACCTTTATTCCAAGGCCCTCTCTGGTGAGAAAATACAACAGTTCTCCTTATCGGCATTAGCTCCCAATGTATCCTCTTCTCTCCTTGCCTAACTCCTGAAAACAAAGACATTATTCTAACTAACTTCCAACTGCAACATAAACGTGAGAATGAACAGAATGCACATGGAATTCGACTACTAATTCAAATGTGAGAGCTTCCAGGGAGAATGCATTTCAGGCCTACAAAATTCCGCTAACATAAGAGAAATTGAACATGGACTTTATGAAATATATAGATTTGAGTCATATACAGTTAATATTTTCATCTACATGTAAAACGGCACAATTAATAAGCACATCCAATAATAAAATGATTGTCAGTTGCACAACATGAGCGTTTCAGTTAATATTTTTCGCTGGTTACATTTGATCTTCCACGTTACTTCTCCACATATTCTACATTTTGGCCTACGCACGTCACATTCATGTTATTACATTACTAGATCCTAACACTTAGGTTAACACGACAAAAGATTATATGCTGATGCAATCTACGCGTGTGATTATAATGCACCCCTATGATGAAAAATTGATTTTGCGCTACATCACAATTTTTAGAAAATGTGCGTTGTTACTGTGCTTAGCAGGCACCAATAGCAGGAGATAAACACACTCCACTTCTGTTTCAAACAGCCAGGTCTGTATTTTAGAGTGGGTGTATCAAAGGTTATATTCAGGTGTGAGGAGGTGCATCAGATTTTAAGGTGGATGATGTCATCAGTGATGTCATCAGTGATGTCATTTGAGATGTCATCAGTGATGTCACTGACCATGTCATGAATGATGTAATATGTGACGTCATCAGCAGTGCATTGCGGGGGCGCGAGTTATAGTTAGCTGAACTAACTATAACGCCGGAATTTCTATGGTTTTGTACAAGTGAAATGTCCAACTAACTATAACGTTCCTGAAACCTATGGTTTTTTCAATTAATTTCTATGGTTTTTTAAATGCTAATTTCTAACTATAACGTGCCTGAAACCTATGATTTTTTCAGTGAATATATATATATATATATATATCAATGCTCCTCTTCCTTTTCCTTAACAGAGGAATACACACTCACGGAGGTGGATGTAATCGTTGTTTTATTCTCCACAATGCATGCAAACACACTACAGACGCATTTTGGCTGACGCCATTGTCAATGTCATCAGGAGCGCCGGAACGGACGTTATTTAATCTATCAGTGTATTAAACATAAAGAATGTACATGGTGATACGCCACTACATGAATTCCGCCATCTTAGCATGTAGTTATTTTTACTCAGTCCTCATTCGAATTCAATTGTAAAATGATACAATGACATGATATAGCCCTCAATAAGCATAAAATATTAATACATCATTCTCGAGTGCAACAGCTTATTTGCCTTATATATCTCATTTGTGAATCTGAATATTTGTTAGCGTGGCATTATCTATGAGATCTAAAATTCATTTCTCCACAATATAATTCTTTTAAGATGATTTCACTCATAATTAATTGACAAATGTCTCTTATGTAGCTGTGTATCTGCATTATATGGCTAATCACTTATAGTTGATTATCACATGTCTTATTATATAGCTATGTATCGGCAAGACATTCTACATTCTTATCGGTCAGCCACTATTAATAAAACCTATATTCAAAGTCATCAACAAATGCATACTAGTACTCTCTATATGTTGCGTAAGAAAGAGAACTGTATGGCTAATCACTCATGGCCATATAAAATCATGTGGACATTTACTCATACCTTATATATATATTTTCAGTTTCCTAAATGAACTGCTAATTCCTCACCACTGTTCATACCCAGTGGGGGCCTTTGTTTGCAGATCAATTATATACCTTGATTCCAGTCTGCGCACCTGACGACATTGACAAAGGCGTCAGCCAAAACGCGTCTGTTGTGTGTTTGCACGCGGTGTGAAGAATAAAACAACAATTACATCCAACCCCGTGAGTGCGTATTCCTTTGTTAAGGAAAAGGAAGAGGAGCATTGATGGATTTCGTGGGTACACCCCTGCGATGATAGCACCCGCTCGAGGGTGCGCTGGAAAAGGTGGCCTGGAGCGTATATATATATATATATATATATATATATATATACATGTAAAAAGTAACTTTGAAACCCTTTTCTTACAACTAAATGGCAAAACACATTTATGAAACGTCATAGATCATGGTATTCATCATGTGCATAGCAATTGCTCAAGTTACAATGTAAAATCTCAGAAAAAGTCTTCACACATATAATAGTAGCCTACTTACACAAAAATAGTGTGTGCCTGGTCCTGTATTTTGACTTCACAATCAGACCTGGCTGTTTGAAACAGAAGTGGAGTGTGTTTATCTCCTGCTATTGGTGCCTGCTAAGCACAGTAACAACGCACATTTTCTAAAAATTGTGATGTAGCGCAAAATCAATTTTTCATCATAGGGGTGCATTATAATCACACGCGTAGATTGCATCAGCATATAATCTTTTGTCGTGTTAACCTAAGTGTTAGGATCTAGTAATGTAATAACATGAATGTGACGTGCGTAGGCCAAAATGTAGAATATGTGGAGAAGTAACGTGGAAGATCAAATGTAACCAGCGAAAAATATTAACTGAAACGCTCATGTTGTGCAACTGACAATCATTTTATTATTGGATGTGCTTATTAATTGTGCCGTTTACATGTAGATGAAAATATTAACTGTATATGACTCAAATCTATATATTTCATAAAGTCCATGTTCAATTTCTCTTATGTTAGCGGAATTTTGTAGGCCTGAAATGCATTCTCCCTGGAAGCTCTCACATTTGAATTAGTAGTCGAATTCCATGTGCATTCTGTTCATTCTCACGTTTATGTTGCAGTTGGAAGTTAGTTAGAATAATGTCTTTGTTTTCAGGAGTTAGGCAAGGAGAGAAGAGGATACATTGGGAGCTAATGCCGATAAGGAGAACTGTTGTATTTTCTCACCAGAGAGGGCCTTGGAATAAAGGTCGTTGTGTTACTGTTTGGAAGCAATCGTCGTCTCATGGAAAACTACCCATGAGAATGTGGCCTTATCGGATGGCGTGACCTGAAAAGAATCATGGGAAGACACCTGAGGGATTTGGAGTATTATAAGTAGGGAAAGAGGCCACTTCTTCTCTGCCTTTTGGAGAGGGACCATCTAGGAACGAACTGTCTCAGTAGCTTCATGCTGCTTGACCCAACTGAAGTGGAGAGACTTCTAAGGAAGACTCCACATGCTGACACCTTAACAGATCCTGCCCCGCAGAATGCTTAGCTAGGGATGACACGTTAGTGCTAGTGTAGGGATAGAATAATGCTTTTTTTCCATAAAACTTTGATGCAGGGGAATCTGGACTCTTGTTCTTTAATCTTTGGTATCCTGATTCTTGAATTAATCGTCTTGTGTAAGTTGCATCGCCTTAACTTGATTCGTAGATTTGGCTTTGTATTAGTCCCAATGTATTTCTACACCCTCATCTTGAGGTGTCTGTATGTCCAGTTATTTTTGGCTTTGTAATAAATTACCTAACCTCATTTAGTAGTCTGTGATTCTTAATGGCCCTAGAGAACCCAAACTGAATTGATGGACCTTGTTAACGATTTCTCTCCCCTCTACGGTCTCATGCTGAGAAAAAGTACCATCGACTCGAGGTTCTGAAACAGATCTAGGACATACTGTTCCGGATCCTTCAATTGCAAGGAAGCAGTTCCAGTGGTCAATAAAATTTATAATAATTAATGCTGCAAACATGGTTTCTAACATAATGCTAGCCTTTATATACTTCAAGATTTAGGACACACTTAAGACTGACTTTTAAACACTCTAGGAGAATAGGTATTGTTGTGGTGGGTGATCTCTTACAGCTAAGGCTGGTTAACGTCTAGTGCATGGTTTCTTAACTGGTGGGCCACAAATTCCTGGGGGTCCGAGAAACCTACTGATGTGGTCCGAGACTGTGTAGGAAATTAAATTACATTAGCAGATTAAGAAAGTATATATACTTTAAAAGCAAAATTGAAAAATGTAAACCTCTCTGTAAATGTGAAAATATTTGAAATTGGATGCTGAATCTTTAGTTGGTATCCTTATTTGATTGGTGAGATCAGCACAAGTACATCAAAAGGAATCTAGTTTGAAGCACTGCTGTACGCTAACAAAAAAAAGCATACATTTGGAACAAAGAAGACAAAATGATAAACTAGTATCCCTTATATTGCTTTGTTTTTCGGAAATAGAACACAATTTTCAAACACTTCAACTTACTAAATAAAATGTCAATTTTTGCAGATGTTTTGTTTGTGAATTAAATAAAGTATTTTATAATTTGTGCAGTTGTTATATGTATTGTTTTGAGAATCAAATCACAGGAATTGCTTAGGTGGGAGCCCTCAGCTTCATGTAGTGATTCAGTGGGGATCCACAGAATAGGAAATGTTAAGACACGCAGCTGTAGCTTATATTTGTCATGCTATGATATGAAGGCTTCCATAATACACTAGGGAGCCTTGGAACTTTTAACCTGTGGTTGCACTTCCGAAACAGTAAACTCGTCCACAATATGAGACGTCCACCATGTTCATAAAACTGGGTGGCAAATCTGCAGGATTCTACACCTACCCAGTCAATACCCAACATGTGCAAGTTAGCAGAAAAGCCTTGCAAGTTGCACATTTGCATATGCCAGATAGCAGTACACAAGTGCAAACATGTTCTTGCATGTGATGAATCGCATCCTATACACAAAGACGAGCTGCAAATTCACAATATGGTAATATTCGTAGAGAAATACAAATAAGCATGCTCACCCAACCGATGAAAAATGCAATAGGAACGCATTTGGTGCCAAAAATGTACAGAAAGGACCAATGGGGTCGCATATTTTGGATGTAAATGTTAAAGAGAAAGACTGCTTTCTTCATTTAATTCTATCTGACTACGTGAAGTTTAACCTTGGTATTCTAGAGTCTGAAAAGAAAGCAAATAAGGCAATTGTGGAAATGAAATCCATTGATGACAGTGACTCTCATGGCATTAGTATGTATACCAATGTACAACCCGAGCAGGAATGTGCGTAAATGACTTGGAAAGGTCAGTCTCACACAGGACTGGATTAGAAAGGGTATTCACTTTATGCCTCACTTCCGTTATTCTGCAAAAGACCTCCAGGATGTGCAAAAGTATATCTTCTCTTTCTGTACCACTTAGCCACAAGAAAGACTAGTGGCAACATTTCTTTCAATAATTCTATCACCATCTTTGCGAAATCAGAAGCTAGATACAAGCAGAAAACAGATGGACATCATTGTAGAACTGGCATAAAATAAGCTTTCAGAAGTCTGTGGATACACAAAATAATACCCTCTGCTCATCCTGTTTTTTTGTCCCTCTGGACCCTCTCTTCTGTCTCCTTTTTTGGTTGGTGATGCTTTAACCCCTTCGCTGCTAGGCCTTTACCCTCCTGTGCTAAGCCTTTTTTTGGCTATTTGGGGTAGTTCGCGCTTAGGCCCCTGTAACTTTTTGACCACATAAGGTATCCATGCCAAATTTGCGTCCTTTTTTTCCAACATCATGGGGATTCTAAAGGTACCCAGGGTTTGTGGATTCCCCTGGAGGGGACCCAGAAATTAGCCAAAATACAGTTAGATTTTGTTTTTTTGGGGAAAAATGCGAAAAAAGGGCTACAGATAAAAGCATCTGGTTTTTTCCCTGCAAATGGCATCAAAAAAGGGGTTGTGGTGCTGAAATCACCATCTTCCCAGCTTTCAGGGACAAGCAGACTTTTGTCAGAAAACCAAAATTTTGTACACAGTTTTGGCATTTTTCTGGGACATAGCCTATTTTTGCTATTTTTTGTGCTTTCAACCTCCTTCCAGTTACTAGTAGAAATGGATATGAAAGCAATAATGGATCCTAGAAAGCCATACATTTCTGAAAAGTAGACAAAATTCTGAATTCAGTAAGGGGTCATTTGTGTAGATCCTTCAAGTTTTCTTTATAGAAACAAACAGTTAAATATAGGAAAAATTGAAAATTAGTTGAAAAAACAGCCATTTGTGTCAACGTTTTCACCTGTAACTTCTTCTAATTATGACAGCTATTTGAAAGCAATATACCATTACATCCGCTGGACCTTTCTGGTTGTGGTGATATATAGGACTTGTAGGTTCACAGAGAACCCGACGAACCCAGAGCCAATAACTGAGCAGCGTCTTGCAATGGTTTTTTATTATGTCCCGGGTATATAGCAATTATTCTGGGAAAATTTATACATGGAAAAATGGGTATGAAAGACACCTATGTATTTTTGTAATGGGAACAAAATATAGAGTTTAGAAACAGTAGATATTTGCACATTTCCGAAATTGGGAGTACCCATACTAGCATGAGAATTATAGGTCATTTTTCAAAATGACTTCTTTTACACATTGTCTTTCATTTGGAAGGCAGAAATGCATCGAAAGTCAATAGATAATAACAGTTGCTCTACAATTTTGTGTTACCCTAAGTCTCCCGATAAAAATGGTACCTCACTTGTGTGGGTAGGCCTAGTGCCCGCGACAGGAAACAGCGCAAAACGCAACGTGGACACACCACATTTTCACATTGAAAAATGACCCTTTTTTGCAAAGTGCCTAGCTGTAGTTTTTTAACCCTAGCTCTGCCGGCACCTAGGGAAACCTAGCAAACCTATACATTTTTTAAAACTAGACACCCAGGGGAATCCAGGATGGGGTGACTTGACTGGCTCTCACCAGGTTCTGGTACCCAGAATCCCGTGCAAACCTAACAAATTGTCAAAAAACACATTTTCCTCACTTTTCTGTGGTGGAAAGTTCTGGAATCTGCGTGATCCACAAAACTCCACCCACCCCGCGCTCCCCAAAGTCTTCCGAGAAAAATGGTACCTCACTTGTGTGGGTAGGCCTAGTGCCCGCGACAGGAAACAGCGCAAAACGCAACGTGGACACACCACATTTTCACAGTGAAAAATGACCCTTTTTTGCAAAGTGCCTAGCTGTAGTTTTTGAACCCTAGCTCTGCCGGCACCTAGGGAAACCTAGCAAAACTATACATTTTGAAAACTAGACACCCAGGGGAATCCAGGATGGGGTGACTTGACTGGCTCTCACCAGGTTCTGGTACCCAGAATCCCTTGCAAACCTAAAAATTGTCCAAAAACCACATTTTCCTCACTTTTCTGTGGTGGAAAGTTCTGGAATCTGCGTGGATCCACAAAATTCCACCCACCCCGCGTTCCCCAAAGTCTTCCAAGAAAAATGGTACCTCACTTGTGTGGGTAGGCCTAGTGCCCGCGACAGGAAACAGCGCAAAACGCAACGTGGACACACCACATTTTCACAGTGAAAAATGACCTTTTTTTTGCAAAGTGCCTAGCTGTAGTTTTTGAACCCTAGCTCTGCCGGCACTTAGGGAAACCTAGCAAACCTATACATTTTTGAAAACTATACACCCAGGGGAATCCAGGATGGGGTGACTTGACTGGCTCTCACCAGGTTCTGGTACCCAGAATCCCTTGCAAACCTAACAAATTGTGAAAACAAACACATTTTCCTCACTTTTCTGTGGTAGAAGTTCTGGAATCTGCGTGGATCCACAAAATTCCACCCACCCCGCATTCCCCAAAGTCTTTCAAGAAAAATGGTACCTCACTTGTGTGGGTAGGCCTCGTGCCCGCGATAGGAAACAGCGCAAAACGTAACGTGGACACACCACATTTTCACAGTGAAATATGACCCTTTTTTTGCAAAGTGCCTAGCTGTAGTTTTTGAACCTTAGCTCTGCCAGCACCTAGGGAAACCTACAAAACCCACAAATTTCTGAAAACTAGACACCCAGGGCATTCCAGTGAGGTATGTCTTGCATGGATCCCCCAACGTTTTCTTACCCAGAATCCCCTGCAAACCTGAAATTTTGCTGAAAAACCACTTTTTTCACACATTTGTGTGTGGGAAAGTTGTGGCATCACCGGGCTGACACAAATTTCCTACCACCCAGCGCTCCCCCAGTTCTCCCGATAATAATGGTGCCTCACCCTGGTGGGAGGCCCAAGTACCCGCGACAAGCAAGGGCCCAAAACGTATTGAGGCGACATCAAAATTGCCTATCACAAAACGACCTGGTTTTGCAAGGGGGGGTCCCATGACTTTTTGGCCCGGGGCTCGGCGGCCACCTACGGAAACCTACCAAACCCACACATTTCTGAAAACTAGACACCCGGGAATTCCAGGGAGGTATGGCTTCCGTGGATCCCCCAACGTTTTCTTACCCAGAATCCCCTGCAAACCTGAAATTTTGCTGAAAAAAATCACTTTTTTCACACATTTGTGTGTGGGAAAGTTGTGGCATCACCCACCACAAATTATAATTTAAAAAAAAACCCTGGCGTATAGTGGGCTTTTTGCCCCCCAGGGGGGGCAGAAAGGCTGTAAATTTTGTGGAGTGGGGTCATGGACATGCCCTTTATGGGCAGCCCCCACCCTAATAAATTATGCGGCCAAAAAAAATATCCCTGGGGTCTAGTGGGCTTTTTGCCCCCCCAGGGGGGGGCAAAAAGACTAAATCACACCCTCCCTGGTGTCTAGTGGGTGGATCCCCAAGCAGGGATCCACTGGGGAGGGGTACCATTGGAAAGGGGAGATTCTCCCCTTTCCAATGATACCTCTCCTGTCTTTCTAAGTGCCCGGGGGGCTGAGATAGCCTCCTGAGCACATAGAAAGTGAAACTGAAATGAGCCTAAAGGCAGTTTCGGTTTCTGTGCAATGAGGACAGTGCGACGTGCGCGCTGATCCTCATGGCACAGAAACCAGGGAGGGGGCCTCGGGAGCTGGGGAAGCTCTTCCCCAGCTCCCAAGGTCACAGGTGTGAAATAGAAATCCCTCTGCTGTCTGCAGCAGAGGGATTTCGTGCCCCTGGCCTCATGACGGAATGGTTCCGTCATGAGCACAGGGGCACCAATGCTCATGACGGAACCATTCCGTCATGAGCATCGAAGGGGTTAACGACAATAGTCGTGTAGATAAATTATTGCACTGCAGGATGGGGCCTGGGTCTCTAGACTAGAAAGAACACAATGCTGTTGTCTGCTATCTCCACTGCACACGTTGCCCACTGAACCAACAATATTTATTCGGAGGAGAACATAAATTACTAGTATCAGAAAGGAAGGAAATCTGCTCAATTGCACCCCTTCACTCCACTCACATACACATTTAACCATTTGCGTCCCTCATCAACAGATGATATTGTGTCCAGTCCATGAAACCCCTTGGCCACACATAAAGAGTGCACTGCAGACATGCATGATGTATACCCATAAATCAATGGTTCATTGCAAATCTGAACCACTCTCCTCGTGTGGCGGATGCCTATACAATCCACACCCCACATGTGCAGGTAAACAACACAACCTTGCAAGGTGTACATCTGCATGTGCAAGGTGACACTACATAAGAGCAAAACATGCTCCTGACTGTGCACTATGGCTATATAAGGATCAGCAATAGAAGATACTGCAATTGTTTAACAATCTATGTTTTACACGAAAACATGTCTTGAACTTCGCCATCCCACAAACCCCGACAACTGAAAAAATGTTTAGAACCCTAAGCAAAGATCAACCAGTTGGTTTCAGGGGCTGAATTTAATTTAGAGTCAAGCGCAAACACAATTGAAGAAAGGATGATATAATGAATAATTAGAATAACAGTGTTGGCGGAGAGAAGGTGGTTGTGCTGACTGCAGTGTCATTGTATGTGAAGTTAAGGCTTTAGAGAAGGTAATGGTTGGTGCTACTCTGAGGCAACACTAAGGAGCCCCCTACAGCATAACCAGCAAGGAAGTGCAATAATGCTCATAGACTTATCAAAACAAGCATTTGCAATGCAATAGGTCTCGCCTTACTGAAAGTTTCAGCTATTCGCATTGCAAATGATAATGTTTGTTAGATTTTATTTTGTTAAAAAATATCCCAGCAGTAGCATAAGTAATAAAAGAAAATCCACGAAGCAAGGAAAGGGTGCAGTACCACAGGCTGTTACCAGGTGTCTTTGTAGAGTTGTAAAGGGACCTCTGTTAGCCATATAAGGTACTGCACCCTTACTTATGCTACTGCTGTGATATTTTTTAACGAAAAAGCAATCGGTCTGCATTAGTTTGAGTTAGAGCTATTGGCATTGTAAATGGCAATGTCTTTTACCTATGTGTTATGGAGTGTATGTATGTGGTGTGTAGTGGAATTATGTGGGTTGTATTGGATTAGTTAGTTGTGTAATTATGTGGCGTGTAATTGTGTGGTGTGGATAGGATTTGTAGATTTGAATTATGTGGCATGGTGTACTGTGGAATTATGTGGATAGTAATGATGTGGTATTTAGTGTACCTGAATCACATAGAGTGGGATTCTATGTTATGGAGTGTGATTATGTGGAATGGTATTTTGTGTTGTGGAGTGGTTTGTAGGGGAGTTTAATTATGTGGTGCACTGTTGAATTTTGTGGCATTATGTGGAATTGTGTGGTGTGGATTGGATTTGTGTGCTGTGGACTGTATATATGTGGTTTGTTGTGCAATTGTGTTGTTGAGGTGTAGTGGAATGGTGTTTGGGAGTGGAATAATGTGGTTTGGTGTTGAATTGTGTGGTGTGCATTGGGAATGTGTGGAGTTGAATTGTGTGGCGTGGAACTGTGTGGATAGCATTTCGTTTTTGTGACGGAAAAGAATAGATAGTTAATAGCTGAGCTCCAGATCGGTGTGTTTGGGTTTTAAAAAAGAAAGAGTTAGAGGTATTGGTGTTGTAAATGTAAATATCTTACTTATGTGTTATGGACTGGAGTGGATCTATGTGTGCTGTGTAGTGGAATTATGTGAGTTGGATTGGAATTGTTCGTTGTGGCATTGTTGTGTGGCATGGATTTGTGTAGTGGAATTATGTGACATGGTGTGCAGTTGTATTATGTGAATAGTAATTTGGTGTTTTTGACTGTGTTGGAATGGCATTTTGTGTTGTGGATTGTTATGTAGTGGAGTTTAATTATGTGGTGTGCTGTTGAATTTTGTGGTATGATGTTGAATTCTGTGTTCTAAATTTAATATATGTGGTGTGTAGTGGAATTGAGCTGTGGAGTGGCATAATCTGGTTTAGTGTTGAATTATGTAGTGTGGAATGGATTTGTGTGGAGTTGAATAGTGTGGCATGGAACAGTGTGGTGTTGAGGGAAAACATATTGCATGGAACTATGTGGCATGGTATGTAGTGTATTTATGTGGATTGTTATGTGTCATAGAGTGGATTTATGTGGAGTGGATGTATGTGGTATTGAGTAGCATGCAATTAGGTGGAGTTGAATTATGTGGTGTTCAGTGGTATTATGTGTGTTGTTATTATGTTGTGTGGTGTGGAATTGTGTGGCTCTGAATTGTGTGTTGTGGAATTGTGTGGCATTGTTTTGATTTATGTGGCGCTGAATGCTTGTTGTCTTATCTACAGCAGTGCTGACTGAGTACATATAAAAAAGCCTTCCCTTTAAAAATGGTGAAAACATCACGCAAAAGCTTCAGAAAAACAATGTTAACATTCGTACAATTTCTAGAAAGAAAGCTGCACTGTTTATAGTTCCTGAGTGAGCAGAATTTTATTTTTTATTCCAGTAAAGGAGGAGTCCTTTTGTAGGAACATGTGGGTTACGGTTGTTTGCTTATAACAAATAGGTCAGATGTATTGGTTACATCTAATATGCCCTCTTTACAGGTCTTGAGTTCCCTTGGATTTTGACTTATATTGTAGACACTTTAGAAAATAAAGAGATTAAAACAGGAACATTTTTAGAAAAGCAGCACACTATCCCATATTAAAGAAATAAGCAATGGTGTAGAGCATTGTGGCTGCTGTGCAGCATGTTGAAAAGTTATAATAAAAAAGTGTTATAAGCATTTTTGTCACTTTATATATAACCAAGAAGCCAGTATGTACAGCTGAACGGCCCTATTAAAAATAGAATCAACTCAAAAAATGTGTTTTAGTTTTTTTGTTCTTGCAATGCTGGCAACTTTTCCCTGCCTGTTCTAATACTTGTTTGTTATAGTTTTTTAGGTCTCGCCTGAGCCAGCGCATGCGCTGCCCTGGCGAGACATTTAGTGAGTGGGCTTTAAAAAGCCGACCACAGCTTTTTGTGTGGCCTAGAGCGTGCGGTTACGCACACAGTAACGCGCATTCCTCGCATCGCTTTATCAGGCGCCATCTGGCTTTCCTCTCACTTGCTCCTCCCCCTCCCCCACCACAGAGTGCGTCTCGCGGCCGCGCGTCTTGCTTGCTTTGATTTAAGCTTGTTGTAATTTTTGTTGGGCACAGTACTGTTTTCTGAGGGAGCCTGTTTCGTCCTCCGTCTCCCAACACCCTCCCGCTTTGCATCTTGACCCCCTCCCCCACCACCTCCCTAACCGCTGCTTGACCTTTCCTTGTTTCTGGCAGTTGCTATGACACACCATGGCACTCTAGCAGAGCTTAGCTACTTGTGAATTAAAAATTATATTAGCTAATCTTAGCTGTAGTTTAAGGTTTGCAGTTATCGAAGTCCTCCAGTTTCTCGTTTTACAATAAATACTAACATCCACTCCAACATGGTCGATTGTATGTTCTACCAATGGAGAAAAGCAGTCCTCTCTTTATGTTCAAATTACCCACTGATCCATGATGCAGTTGTAAACATAAAATACACTAGACGGTGCTCACATTGTACCCTGTGACTGATGTCGCCCACGTAAGACGCAAATCCTTTTCTTCTCAAGCCCTTCCATCTGATAGGAGTTTAAAGGGCTAACTTCCGACGCTTGTTTTTTCCGTAAACCTTCCAGTATACGAGTCATGGCCTGAAGACCTACTCACTCTTTCCGTTACTGCCGAGGTTTCTCGGCAGCTCAAGGCTCCTTCACTACTAGTACTCTGTTTTTTGTTTTCTTATAGCAACAGGGCCATCTTTTTTCGTGTAGACGGCACAGTTCTGTCCAAGAGAATGTGGTGTCCATATCCGCAAAATTATTTAACCTTCGGCTTCCAATGCATTACCCGCAGTAGTGAATTTATACAAATGTTGCTGCGCAAAACCTGACGTTTTCACGTTATAATTTTTAAGCTTTACGCGCTAGTCACGGATGTGTTGTCATGGCAGGGCTTAAAAGCAGATTGCCACCTGACGTCAAAGAATGCCCCCTTGCCACCACACCCCGCCTATTTTTTTGCTCTTTTGCTTTAAACATTGAAAGCACTAAAACGGTAAACCCTCTTCTGCTTTCTATAGCCCTTGGTCCAGAAAACAGTCTCTCCTATTTTACCGTGTTCAAAAGGTTTGCTTTATTATTGTCATGGAAAGGCTCTCTTGGAAGGTAGGTATGTCACTGTGAATCTGCCCTGTATAACTTTTAAAGTAATTTTAGCAAGGCGTTGCTTAAAGAAATGCGTTACTACATCTACTGATGAATTGTGGGAGTGATGGTGATTAAGGAGATTGTCTTTCTGAACATTTGGAAGATAATGTAAATGTCAATCGGTCCTTAAGTTCGGTCGGACGTAGAACAATTGGTAGTTGGTGTCTGTCACTTAATTAGAACAAGCATTTGCAATGCAATAGGTCTTGCATTTACGCAAGTTTGAGCTATTGCCATTGTAAATGGCAATGCCTTTTATTTATGTTTTGGTTTTTAAAACATAAATAAAAGGCATTGTTATTTACAATGCTAATACCTTTAATTTGCGTAAATGCGAGACCTATTGTATTGCAAATGCTTGTTCTCTATGTAAGAAGAGGCACATCTGAATATGTGATGTGCTGGGCTTCAGACAAACTACTATTATAAACGAAGGCCTTTCACTTATGCGTGCACTGCAAGCTTCTCTTCTACACCTGAGGAAGTGGGCACCAATGATGGAGATAGTTACCGCCAGTAAGGGGGGGAGGGGTGGGCACAAGTACCATAGGATGGGTTGTTACAAGGCCGCTTTCGAACGGCGACTAATCTGACAGTTAAAAACACGAGACAGCCTTGACGAGCTACATGTTAAGAGACCCTTTAGCACAAAATGGGGAGCATTACTTGGCTAGCGAAAAAAATCACAACACATTGCACAGGATGCAGTCCAGATAATTATGTATCGCATGTTAAACTGTAAATTGACGTTCTTGTTACCTGAAAGCCAGAAATAAAGATCTTAAACAGTCACCTGACCAATAGAATTGCCTTCTTTTAATAGAAAACACAGTTCAGTTACACAGAAAGAATGCAGCCTAAATCCAAGTAAAATTATATAACGTTTCCGTATGCTGGCCACCCTTAGATTTAGTGTGTAGGGAGGACTGACTTTAGGCAACGTCATTGTAAGTTTTGCACATATTCTCATCAGTAAACAAAAATGGTGTTAAATGGTTACAGAGGGTCTATGTTATAATGCGGTATGAACGCACCACAAACAAGCGTAGATACATTACCACACAGCTCCAGAAGAGCGGACAACGTTAGGCCTAAACTGCTCACAAGTATAATCAAGATTTAAAGCCTGTTCCCCCACAACACCAATAGAGACTGTTATATGTAAACAAAGCAATACACCAACTACACTCGGTTTAAAATAAAAAATATTAAAAAACACCAGTGACAACTACCAAGCTATCGTGAATCGAGTGAACATTTACATTGTTATCAAATCGGGATTACCATGCGTGAGAGGTAAGAAATCAAAGAACAGAAAGATACAAGTTTATTTAAACAAATTCCTCAGTACACACGGATAGCAAACATACACTTACAAAAGGGCATGTCCCAGTAAATCTCCCTCGCTAGAATTTTTTTTTTTTACCTTGAGACAAATGTTTTTCCCTTCGCTCTAAAAGTTGAAAGCCGTCCAAAAAACAGGACCACACACAGGCAGGAGGGCTGGCTGTAGATAGCGGTTCTGGGGCAGTGCAGGCTCTGACAAGATTGCGTCTCAGAGCAAAACAAGCATAATAACAAGCATTCGCAAAGCCAATAGGTCTCGCCTCTCACTATTGGTACCTGATTTTTGGCTTTGACAATTCTTTTTGCTGATGCTGCTCCACATCAGCAAGAAGGAAAAACAAGACATAAAATGCTTGTTTACTGATGTGAAGCAATATTGGTAAAATACAAAATAAAATCCTGCAGTGTGATGAAGTACAAGCAGGCATGCATCGCTATGCACGTGGACGACTGTATCATGATGACATTTTTTTAATTTAATTTATTGCTCCAAGTAGTTAGCATGCCCTAAACAAAGAAATGCATAACAAACGTACTGTTGGAGCCTTCAGTTAAACCAATGTGCATGGAAAAGTGCACTATAACAGATCTTAATTAAAGAAATGCATGTTAAACACCATGACAGGCTTCAATTAAAGTAATATATGCTAAACATTACACTGCGTGGCTTTCAATTAAATAAATGTATGACAAAAGCATGCTATGACAAGTTCCACTTAAAGATATGCAATTTACGCATACACGGTGGACGTCGTAAATGAAAGAAGTATCCAATTGGTGGCCCTTTAATAATGGCAAAGGGTCAGTCCTACATGCTACCTTAAATGAGGCCATTCATACAGTTAGAAGCTGCACACACATCCCTACAGTGAGTTGAAAGATCACACACACACACACGCACACACACACACACACACACGCCGCCAGCGAGCACTAAGCAAATGAACAAAGACAGTGTAAACGAACAAACTGAAGAGAAAAGTCCAAAAGATGTACTAAATAGTAAAGCAATAATGTTAAACAAGTGAATAAACAAAGTGCAATTATTTGTGGCACCACAGCCCCTTCCCGTAAGAAAGTTGAATTTATGTATGTGGGGCCCATGTGAACTGGCAAGAGATCCTTAAAAGCAACCTCTCTGCTTCCCAAGAGCCCGGGCCGGGTCCAAAGAACAGGCACAAAACCCTACAGTATTTCATTTACCTCCCAGCGATGTCTCCAAAAACGTGCCAGTTGCATCGGGACATTTTGTCATGAATAAAATATATCCTCGGCAGCATCTCGCCTGTGATTGACAGCAGAGAGGGGTTTCATAGCAACGAAAGGGGGAAATCTCGGTTTACGCTAAGCTCGACCTAAACAAAATGCCCATAGGAGACTCATGCTGTAACCCGAGTTCAAAGAAAACCAGCAGAAATGTCAAGCTTGGATCTGCATTTCAAATCCACACAACTCTTGTTGCAACAGTCAGCCCTCGAGTTCTTTTTATTATATTTTTATTAGTAAACAACAATTTCCCATTGGTGCCATTAGAACTAATACTGTCACCCCGATAAGGGCACTTAGTTGGGCGTCCTTGGCGCACTGCATGGGTATTATTTTGGCGCACAGATTGAGAAGGGGATAAGGAGCCGACAAGTAACTGGACTGGTGGTGCCAAATGGTGAACTCTAGACAGCCACAGAAAGGGTCAGTCAGTGGCTCGTAGCTTGTACCAAAAAGTGAACCACTACCCTTTACTGGAAGAAACAGCACGGCGAGCGTCCAAAAACTGTCAACTCTACAAGACCCAAACCTATGCCGTAAAGAACAAGCATTGGCAGCGCGGCCGTGAAACTGACACGGCCGCGCGGCCGCGAAAGTGAAAGTAATCGCGAGGGAAGCCAGATGGCGAGGGAAGCCATATGGCGCCTGATCGTGCGTGCACGCTCGCGTGAACGCAAGCTGGTCGCCAGCAAAAGCCACTGCTGTTTGCACTTCCAAAACCCGCTTACTAAAACTCTCGCCAGGGCAGCGCATGCGCTGGCTCAGGCGAGACCTAAAAAGGGAGCCCCGAGCACCCCAAAATCTGATGTCTTACCAGCTCCCAAGAACTGACTGGCAGCCATCATCTCCTCAGGTAAGCACTGGTTTACGGCCCAGGCCTAGAGTTAGACGTTATACTTCACAAAGGAAATCTGTCATCAGAACCTTTGTCTCAGGTACCACTGTTATTAACCAGGATAAGAACTGAAGGGTTTGTGTGTAACAAAAGCAAGGTCCATAACGGCTAGTCTGATGGGACAGGCACACTGTGTGTGGTTGAGACTAAAAGGGTTGATATAGAGCCCTCAGTCTATAAAGGAGTATGTCAAAGACTAATTAAATCTAGGATAGGTGAAAGCAAAGGAATGGTGCATCTATGCAGCATTGGCCATATTCATATTTACCCCGTAGTCTACATATCTTGCTCTTATTAACATATTTTTCAGCGGAAACTGCCACCTGAAAGGCATCTTGCCACTGACAAGGCTGCTGCGTGTATTAAGCTAGCTCCTTATTAACCTAAAACATGTAGATCCACGTTTCAAGTGATTTACGAAATCACTTCACGAAGTTGTAGAGGAATCTACGCACTGACTCGTTGCCCCACGCAGTATGAAGTAAGAATGTAATTGGTTTTGTTTTTTTAGTTATTATGAATAGTGAAAGTGCTGACTGAAATTCTCAAATACATTGATCAAAAACTGATTATTAAGTAATCTGCTCGTCATATATTGTAAAACCTTTACAAAAGTAATACAACACATTATTAGGCAAATAGTGAGCTAAAATTGATTTTTTTCAGGGCAATATTAGGCAGCTGACACTCCTGTTGCTTGCTTACACTGAGCACTTAATAGCAAGAATAAGTACTTTTGTTAAATAGCAAATATGCGTATTTCAGGAAGACCTTTTTAATTTGAATGGAATAATAGTATTTATGATGATAATTAGGAGGTAAGGGTTTTGAAGGTGTTACATATGCATCAGTATCACATTTTACTATAAACCACAATAAAATTACAATTTGAATTAAACTCTTTTTCTCGATAGGAAGATGTTTTTGGATCTATTTTCTCCTAAATTTTTACACCTTTTACCTCAAACCCTTTACAATCCTATCTGCCCCCTGGTAGCCTTTTGAAATGGAAGACAATTCCGTTTGCCCTTCATGTAATTTTCATGTTGATCATTTCTTGTGCATGCCCTGCTTTCTGGATTGGAGCTAATAGGTGGCGGCCCAACCCTATAAAACACAAAACGCGGAGTGGTTCACGCTTAGAGCGCTTCCACCATTAACCATCACTGATACAAACACCAGATAATAGCGCCGCTGTTCAGAATGCTTTAATGCTTCGTGGTCATCTAGCTTTCTGGTGGAAAACAAAATGTCTTCTCTCCGTTGAATGAAGTGAACACTCTGGCGCCGCCTACTGAGCCTGTATCATCTGTCGGGGCTTGCAAATGGAGCGTTAAATTAAAGCGCTGAGAGTGATGTTGTGTGCCACTTTGGCGCACTTCTCTGTATGTCCTCCCGCTCCCACTCAATAACAGACTGCAACCATATTTTTCATCAGAACACGGAGTCTGATGAGCATCAGGGTGAACGTGTTTTATTTTCATTTTCTTTTACTGAAACTAGGGGCATCTGACATTTAAAAAAAAATAAGTGGATTAGGTCACTGAAACACAGAAGGTGTGTCCTTTACCGTTCCCGGCAAGCTCGAGCCGCCGCGCTCCAGGTGACTTTATGCTCCGTGCTGAGAAGATAGCATCTGACCCCGTGACGGGTCCAACCCGATGGGCACCTTTTCGTACTGGCATCCTAGAATACAGTTACACGGTTGTGGTGCGCGCGCACCACAGAGGAGCAGGGGGGGGAAAGGGAGCGCGGCAGCGAGGCGAACGCGCACTGCTGCGCTTGCTAGACACCGGTGGGAATGGGCGCGGCAAAGGCGGGACATGCGCCCACCTTTGCCCAATTGCGTGCTGTCTTTCTTATAAAGACGCACGCAAAGCCCAATAGCCGGGGGAAAAACGAAAAGCACACGCACGAGCGTGTGCGATTCCTACCTCAGCTTCTAAACCCCCTACATGAGGTCTCGCTGCGCGAGCAGTGCTCCGCACTGCAACGCTAGGCGCGAGACCTAAAAAGCCTAGGAAGATATCACAAATATTTTTTTATGATAGGCTAGTAGTGTTGGGATTATCCCATAAATGTTTGTTAAAAAATAAATATGAAAAGAAATGGATGATTTCGACAAAAATTCCACACTGTATCATATTATAGTAACAGGAAAGCAGCACATGTTTCTTAAAAACAGACATGGCCTTTGGTTGCTGATCCTTATCTTATCAGGGCTGTCTCCTTCTTGGAGCACCCATAAAAAAGCTTGTGAGAAGCATGAACACTTAGCAATAAACTCTATTTAAGAATAACAAAAGGCTGGCTTTCTCAGAGCAGTGACATTTGAATTTTCTAAAGCTTTGTGTTCTAGCAACTGAAATGTGTGCTAAAGAAAAACACTTCCTTTGCATTAAAGCCAGAAAACTGCATTAAGTGACAGTAAATGAAAGATGCAAGGGGCTGTTACTGCACATATAATAAGCATAACAAGATTATTTATAAAGTGACCTCCCTCCTCCTATGTCCGCAGAGACAGTGCGTTTTGGACACAATTTGTCTTTAATACATTGCTAAACTGTCTCTGCAGACATAGGAGGAGAGAGGGCACTTCATAAATAATATGGTTCTTTGAAAAGTGCCACACTTCTCCTTTGTGGAAGTTGTTTTTAACATCTGAATGGCTGCAAAACTCTCGTTTTTGATAAAGAAAAGGTGACTGTGGGGAAAACTACATTTAATGTGGGTTTGCCCCAAAAAAGTGTTTTTTCCAAGTTTAATCTTTTTCTGCCATCATGCATTACTAAACCCTCCATTTACAACTCTCATTTCTGCAGGGCAATTTAAACAAGCAACAGGAGGGAGGGATGTTGGTGCTAATTAAAGCTGGGTGGGGGTGTCAATTTAAAACTTGCAGCAAACAGCATCGATTAAAGAAGCAGGAGGGAGGAGGAGCGAGAAGAGGAGAGGGAAGGCGCATCTGTCAGTAGTAAATTGTAAACAAGCAGTTGCCGATTGCAGGAAAGCATGTTGTGCCTGTGATAAGAGAAAGCCATTTAAGAAAATAGTGCCCACAGACAGTATATAAAACACACTGCGTAACACCACAGTAAGAGAGCCAGTCCTCATGGGAGGTTACAAAGAGAGACAAGGCGGTACTAAGGAGGGACTACTAAGCCTATTGACAAATCAAAAGCCATCATTTACAAAGGACAGGAAGAGAAGCCAATTGTAAAGATGGGCGGAACATGGGCGGAGCTTAATGCACATATTCTGAATACTGCATGTCTCGAAGAGACAGCGCAAGCGCTTCTCTAAGCAAGACCTAAACAGTCCCATTTGTAAAGGACAGTGTGCCAAAATGCCATCTCACCCACAGGCTTAAGAATTTGCACTAGCTTTGTGGAAAGAGCAGTTACTTCAGTGTTGTATCCATGTACAGACCATGATATCTTATGTGAAATTGTAGATCACGGCTAATCACCCATGAGGGTATCCAAGCGCCGAGTAGGGCAGGCCTGAGGGGGGAGGAGTAGATCATGTCTGTTTCATCTGGGAAAGGAGAGTCCTTGCCAATATATCAAGTAGCCTGCTTTTCACCTGGATAAAAAAGGCCTCTCATTTGGGTAGGTCAACCGCTAAGGAGCAGGGGTGGTGGAGGAACAACTGTCAGTAAGCCCAAATAAGACTTCCCTACCTGTATGTTACGGGGCTTGGGAACATTTCCTTCTCCCATCAAGATGGGAACATTTTGGCTGAAAAAAGAAAATGCTTGCCAGCCCACCATAACATGGAATCATGACAGACCAGTCAGCATTTTTTATTTTCCAAAAATAAACACTAAAATAGCTTCCTTTTTTTATTAACACAAATTAATCAATGCCCTGACAACCTCGGAGTACATGTGAGACATTAAAAAACCAACCATGGCACACCTGGCATTGAAAGTCCCACTCTAGATAGGGTAAGCTACCAACAGACCAGTTCCAGAAAGAGGGTTTCTGGCACCAGACAGCAGAGTGTGCTGCGGCTCCACTGTTGGAAAGACAGCAGTCCTCCCATATCTATTGGAGACAGTGAAACCGAGAATTGGGCGATGGGGCATTTAAAGTGTTGTTTGCAGTAGCCCTGTTTCTATTCAGCTGTAAAGTAGCACCGCAATCTAATCATATAAAACATAAGAAGTTTGAGGAAGGTGTGGGCTCTCTGGGGTTGGGGCAGATGCTGCTATTTCAGGATGGCCAATAATCTGTCAACCTAACGACAGCATAAGAGACAGCAAGAAATAAAGGGGCGGTTTTAGGAGACAGTGAAAGCATATGCACTGTGTGATTTTAATAGGGCGCCATTGATGATTTGTGGAAGCTGTGCTTTAACAAAGACAATGTTGGCTTCGGTAACAAATCAGCAGAGGCTTATCGAGGGATGCTATATATAAATCACCTATTTGCCTCGATTCTCATTGACCTGGCCTACAGACGGCTTTATTTGTGTCATCAGCCTCATGCAATAGAAAATCATAAATAAAAATGCATACCTATATGCATACATAGAAGAGCATTTGGTGAGCCAACTTCAGCCAATGGCTCTCTTGCACTATGGGTGATGTCATTTTGCCAGATCACACATGCATAGGCACCTAAAAAGGTGGGCCAATAAGTCACTATGCCTTTGATTTTTTTCTGTTCTTTGCATTCTTTATCCATTGTAAAAAAAATTAAGTCGTCATTGTGTGTTTAAAGTATGTCTTAAGGCTACCAAAAGCCAATAATACCAAACTTAATAGTTTCTTTTCTTTACACCAGTAAGAACTTCAAGATTTTTTCAGTGATGTGCAATTAAAAAGTTGTTCCTACCGGTTCTAAATACACCTGCATGTTTGGAAGCTCCGGTAGTGTTCTATTAAAATTAGAAGCAACTGTTAATATACTTTTAAATTTCAACATTTAATTGTGAGCACATGGCTGACTTGTTTAGACATGGGTATATTTTATGTCATGCTTTTTATTTTCTTAGAAGGGCATGCCCGTCTCACGGGGTCAAAGAGTAGCAGGCAGACTACTGGCACCAGGCACAAAAAAGGCTCTGTTTAAAGTCTTGGAGGAAAAGAAACAGATTTGCAGTTTCACTAAGGGGTGGGGCAAAGGCCCAGGGGAACTCTTTTAGACAACCACTTGTGCAAGGGGGGGGAGTGATGTGTCATCGCCTTATTAGACAAAGATACCCACCTCCTTGATTTTTAAAACCCTGAACAAGGAAGAAACTGTGAAAGACGAGAAAACAACAGAAGAGAAAGGAAAGACACAGCACTGCTTGGATTAATGCAACATTCTACACTTGTACTTTATGGGGCTCTGTTGGACCCTGTGCCAAGAACCAGAGGCACTGGCCTCCCCACTCTCTCTGGGTGGGAGCCCTGGATAGGAGAGGTACCCATGGACTTCTGTGGTCAATTTTGGCTGAAGTTGCCATGGGAAAAGATAACTGCACCCCTGCAAAACACACAGTTGCCTTGCAAATGGCCAGGAGGCCTTGGGACCTGGGAGTGCAAGCAGGTGGCGTAGCTTGTGTTCAAGTCAATGGAGCACTGCTATTGAGAGACCATAGGCAAATCTACTAGGAGCAGAAGGGACAAGAAGGCAGGTCCTTAAGCTCTTCCTCGCTGGAGAGAGAGCAAGTTGATTTAAAAGAGAAACCGCCATCAAGAAAATTGTTAAAATGTACAGGCAAGGAAGCCCTAAGATCACACTCTTAGTGCTTGTAGTGCACTACTAGGAGTCAGAAGAAAAAACTCCATAGAAAACGGACCATCAGAACCAGAGATAACATCATTTGCTCCTGCTCCTTGTGTATGGCATTTCTGTTAACTACACCAGGGCCCTAAAGACTTGGGGACACTTTTGCCTGCAGTCCAAGGCAGGACTTTTAACTCATCCCTAGGGAGGGCCAGTGGCCTGGGTAGAACCAGGTGTCCGGGCCCATTTATCTAAGTTGTCCTGTGCCAATGCTCTTAGTGCACATATTTGGAGGAACAGGATGGCCCTTAGGGGCTATTGGGAAGACTGTAGAAGAAGGCCAGAGGGAAAAGTGGACCCACCAGCCTTCTAAATGGTGCTTCAACAGGATGTACCCAGGAAGGAGATTGGCATAGGCCAGCTTCCTTGCCAGCAAAGAAGAATGTGTTCAGCGCATGGGAGCTGGCCTAGTCATGAGAACTTCGGATGAAATTGCATGGTGTCACACAGAAGGGCAGGGACACCAATGAAAACAGAAAAGTCTACTGGTGGTCAGTAGTGACCGACGATGAGGATTTGCCACAGACTCTACAGCACACCTAAAAGGTCATTGTAGGGACCTAGAAATTCACATTTTGCTTTTGGTGGACCAAAAGAGGAGCAGGGTACCACCGAAATGTCCTGTTGACTCGAGATGGCTACCAGAAGAGTGGCAAGTTCCCCAGCAGAACTCCTACCTCCGTTTTCAATGCCTTGCCCTAAGTCTTGTCGTGCACCGGATTTTTCACCCCAGGAGAAGAGTGTTTTGGTATTTTTGGCATACCCGCAGTTGGAACCTTTGTTCCATGTCTCATCAGGTCCTATTGTTGCTTGGCAATTTATTTAAGGTAAAACAAAGACTCTGACACTCTACAGCATTGGAACTCTCTGTTGGAATCTGAAAGTTAAAATCACTGTATAATTTTTAGTGGTAATGAAAATAAAATATAGTGTAATTTTTAATCGGACTATCTTAAAAGATTTTCTATAATTGAATTGCATTATGGTTGACGGGCTTATTCGGCAACTGACTTTTATGGTGACACCCTGACATTGCCAGTAGGCCTAACCGTTTGCTAGTATACCATTTACATTGTGCTAGGCATAAAGGACTTATCATGTTTTCAGGTTTTGGGCCTTGCTGGTGCACACACCAATAGACTAGGCCTGGGCAAAGTTTTAATTATGCCAGATTAATAGAAGTAATTTTGCGTTACTCTTTTTGTACACTAAATTACTGAAAATTCTGAATACGCCCATTTGCTAAATATATATAATTTGGCACAAAAATCCTATTGCTAGAGCAAAGGAACAACAAACTAAGCAGGTGTGAGTGGCTGTTGGCTGCTGCTCTTCATGTACTGTTGCATTTAGAACTATTTTGTTGTCACAGAATGCATCATTGGGTCCATTTTGGATGCAAAGCTGCATTTTGCAATAAGAAAATGGTGCTAAATCAGTGATACTCAAGGTATGGCCCAGAGGCTGCATACGGCCCTTCTGACCGTTAGATGCAGTCCCCTGGTCAACAGCAGCACTGTGCTGCTGTTTACTTGACTCAGCTCTAATATCAAAAAGAAGTTAAACAAACAGGAAAACATTGGTTTAAAGGTTAATCAAAGTGAAAGAAAAGAGGTAACTAGGGTGTCCTGCACCACTTAACTTTAAAAAACCTTCATATTTAAAGACATTTTGCAGAAAAAGCATAGAAATATGGTAAAGTCTCTTCAGAATTCACAAGTGTATGTAATTAACATGCAGAACTGTTTCACCTTAGTACTGCAGATTATCAGTGCATTGAGAAGTATCTATTTTAAAAGTGATAGTTTTCAATGATGAATTTAGAAACATTCATTCTTCCCCCCACCCTGAGAACAATGCCAATAGTGAACTAAGAAGCAGGTCAGTTGTTATGTGCACTCTTTGGGTGCCCTGGATTCCTATCATACATGAGCAACACTATAGTTTATTAAATCAAACACAGGAGAAGGTTTTGTACAGTGCACATCCTGAAGTCATGTATTTCGAGGTCCTCTTATATGTCTTAATGAAGAAAGAGGAGGGAAAGTGAAATATAACATTTGCCTAGGATTACACAACTTGGTTAAATGGGGAAGTCAGGATTAATCCCAGGTTTTCTGGTTTCACATTATGCAATTCAGTCACTAGATGTAAATGTGTTGCTTCCCCTGCACCCACCTTACCCCAACCCCACCCCACCCCCAAACCCCCAGCTCTCACCCTGCTGGCTTCAGTGCGGCTCTTGGTCATTTCAAAGGGAAAACGTTTTGGCCCATGGGAAAAAGTTTGTGAGTACCCATGTGCTAAATGTTGGAATACTTGCCCCTGCCATTTTGTAAATGTTTGTTAATTTGTGCATAGTATTTAGCACTGTGTGCAATAAAATAGTTTTTCATTTTTATAAGTAAAAGCACTGACTGGAAATCAATTCATTAAGCATTCCTTGTTGCCTTGCTAAGTCCACTTCTCTAGCCCACAACACCTCCCCAAAGTAATTCTTGAACTGCTTTGTCTCAGTACCCTAAGAGTTAAGTGCTAAAAACAGGACTGTGGGCCTTATGTATGAGAGGGTTTTGCCCATTCTGTTTCTATGGGGAAAATGTATTGATAAATAAGGCCATAGGCTCCCAGTTTGTGGGTGTGCTGTACGGATGCCTCAGGACGCCACAGGCACAATACCCCAGTTGTTGCAGTTGGGGCCCAGTAATTGCCAGTGTCTGAGATTATTTAAAGCATTCCATCCCTCACCTTGTTCTTAGATTTCTCACAAACACCACCTTTCTTTATCAATGTTTTTTTTTTTTTAGCAAAACATTCCTCAGCTAGGTGCACGGATTCATGAATATGGCAGAGGAGCTGGATCTGATTGTTAGACACTTTAAAAACATGTGGCAAATGTTCTCTTTTTATTGTTTGACTTGTTTCAATAATTTCACTTTGAACTCCTTTCTTCTTTCAACAGATGCACAGACCTGTTATAGAGTGAGTATGTAAGTAAGTTTATTGTATAGTTAATAAAAACCATTACATAAAAAAACCAGAATGCAATTATATGATACCGTCACAACTGGCAAACTTTCTGATAAAACTCTTTTTTAAAACATTTGGAAAAATAGAACGTGTCTCTTATAGAGTGATTTCATCTCAGTTCTAAAATTATGTTATAATCTCAGTAAAGGCTGGTGCCCGCATTTCTAAAGAATAAATAACCCACAAAGCAAACTCTGAGGTATCATTGAAATTATGAATTCCTCATTTTGCAGCTTTCCACAGGAAGAAACTATGGGCCATATGTATGAAGCTGTTTTGCGATCGCAAACACTGCGAATCGCAGAAAAACGGTTTTTGCGATCGCAAAACAGAGCCCCGCTATGTATGAGACACATCCTGACAGCCAATGTGCGAATCGCATAAATAGCGATTCGCAATAATTGCGAATAATACCATATTGCGAATATTTTGCGAATTCGCTAAATACATCAAAACCTAGCGAAATTCGCAATTGTTGTGTCCAGACTTAGCGAATTCGCTAAATGGAATGCATGAATAATTCTCAATTTGCGAATTCACGAAATTCGCAAAATAGAGAATCGCAATTACCACCAAGTCTGAGCAGGTGGTAACCAGGTGCAACCTATATAAAGAGGCCCACAATGCAACTGATGTTTGCCACAATGTCAGGGCTGTATGTGATAGCCATGAGACTGCGACTGAGAGCTGCTGCACAGAGAAGGAGACGCCAGGAAAGGATCTTCAGAGCGCGCATAACCCTGCTCCAGCGGACTGAGGAGGAGATCCATACAAACTACAGGCTGGATGAAGAGAGCATCCTGGAATTAATAGCAAAGCTCAAACCTATCCTTGAACACCCCACACGCAGGACACACACAATCCCCACCCACATACAGGTCCTGTGCTCACTCCACCTCTTGGCGTCAGGGAGCTTCCAGGGGGTGATAGCCACAGCAGGAGGGGTCTCACAGAGTGCATTGTCGCGCTTCTTCCACGCGTTCCTTGATGCCATGGTACAGAGGCTGCATAACCACATATACTTCCCCAGCACACCACAGGCACTAGCCCAGACCAAGCAGGAGTTCTACCAAATTGCACAATTCCCCCACGTCATTGGATGCATAGATGGGACCCATGTCGCCATATCCCCCTCCCAGAACGAGTATGTGTTCAGGAATCGCAAGTCCTACCATTCCCTGAACATACAGGTGGTGTGTAATGCCAGGCACATCATCACCGACATCGTCGCTAAATACCCAGGCAGCACCCACGACTCATTCATCTTCCGCCACAGTGGGATACACCGCCGACTCACAAGTGGGGAGTTTGGTGAGGGATACCTACTAGGTAATTGCATGTGATAGAAGGACACACTAGTAATGCATAGCAGTGGCAGGACAGTGTTCAACCTAATTTTTCTCGCCCCACAGGTGACAATGCGTATGCGGTCCAGGACTACATACTCACTCCTTACCTTAATCCTGCCAATGCTGGGGAGCAGAGGTACAACAGTGCCCACATAGCAACCAGATGTACCATTGAGCGGACCTTCGGGATACTCAAGAGCCGGTTTCGATGCCTACATAAGAGTGGAGGGGCACTTCAATACAGCCCCCAGACCTGTTGCAAGATAGTGGTAGCGTGTGCCATGCTGCACAACATCGCCACCAGGAAGGGCACACCAGTGGAGCTCACTGAATCAGAATCATCAGATGAGGAGGGGCCAGCTCCTGGACGCATGCCGGCCGGAGTAATTGGTGCAGCTGCTGGGCGCCAGAGGCGAGATGAGATCACACAGAACTATTTCTAGGTAAGAAAAGATGACACAATGCCAAAGATCTAATACAGGACTGTGTTTAATTTCCCTTTGGACAGGATATTTATCGGCACACAGCCTGTGTGGCACACAATGTTTTGTCAAAAGTACCGCACATGTGTGATCCACAGTGCAAATTGACTCTTGACCAAGTGTCTGTGTGCACTGGGTTAATGCACCCATATCCATGCCTATATGTGAGCGCCTCAACTGCGGCGCTGACGGGCTGTAGGCCCTCGCCGTGGGTGCACTGTGCCCTCTTCGCTTGTCTCAGCAGCCCTGCCGTGACGCACACTACGGCGCCTGTCCGGTGGGGGCGGTGGTGTAATGCTGCTCCTGCTGGATTGTGCGTCCTCGTCTGTTGGAGTGAGGACTCCTGGGCCAGTAGTGGCAGCTGCCCGCAGCTGATCCACAGCACATGTCACCTGTACCAGACCCCTGGCCACGTCCTGGCTGCAGTGTGACACCTCGTGCTGCATACTGATGCTGCGCCTTGACAGCACTGAGGTCGCTGAGGAGAGGCGGTTTACCGCCCTGGTGTAGAGGTCTAGGCGGGTGTGGAGGTGCTGCCTCTCCCTGCGCCTAGCAGCACGGTCCGCCCTTAGTTCAGCACAGAGTGCCTCCAGGGCACCCGTCAGGCCCATGAAACCAACCCTGATTTGCCTCTGGATTGACCTTATGTTTTTTGCCTGCAGGCGTTGGACCTCCAACATGTGGCCCTCCAACCCTTGGAAGACTGTGTCGTCTCCTGTGAGTGCTGCACTAGTGGATGCACGTGGTGCCCTGCGCCTGGATGGGATTTATGGGATTTGTGGGATTGGTTCGGCACGTGCACGGGGTTGTGGCTCTGACTGTCCCTGGACTGGTTGGACATCGTCATCGGTGTCCTGGCCTTCCTCCTCCAGCGGGGGCAATGGTGGCACTGCAATCCGCCTGTGGCGTTTTGGAAGGATAACTGGGCTGCCCTCGTCTTCCTCTTCCTCCTCCTCCTCTTGCCCTGTTGCCTCTGGGCTGGGGGATTCATCCTCCCCTCCACAGATTGTTCCCTGTGTTTCTGCTGGTGCTGTGGACATAAATGCACACATTAATTTACTGTCCTGCCTTGCATCTGTCATGCATTAAATATCACTGTTTGGAGTTACATGGGTCCTATCCATCTGTATTTTGACTTTCATGATGCACACATACTGTCTGAGCCTGGCTGGGTGTCATTGCTCCACTGTTAGGTGCATGTAACTACATCTCCCATAATGCATTGCTGTGTGTGCTTGTGTACCTGCACTGGAATTGTAGTTTTGCTGTGCCCCTGGGACTCTCCTGGGTGTGTGGGGGTAGTAGGGAGGTATCAGGGGTATGATGGCATGCTTCTTACCTTGTCTTGGTTGTGTGTGGTCGGAGCTGTCCAGGTCTGACACGCCCACTGCACTCTCCGGAAGCAGGGTCCCCTCAACCATTTCCTCGAGTGGAGTTGAAGCGGTGGCAGTGGAGGTCCCCCACCGGTCTTGTTGGCCTCCTCCAGCCTGGTAGCAACCTTCTCCTTTGAGCGCGCGCGCATATCATACCAGCGCTTCTGTAGGTCTTTGACGCTGCGATGTGTGACGCCAATTGCGTTAATTTTGCGCTGGATGTCTGCCCATATCCTCCTCTTGCGTGTCTCTGGCACACGCAGGGACTTCTTGCCGAACAGGAGCTCATGGTTCACAACCATCTCCTGTATCAGAGCCTCCTGCTCACTTTCTGTGAACTTTGGCTTTCTGATTCTGGGTGTCTCCCCCTGCTGCTTGTCCTTGCTGGCCATGTCTCCACTCTCTCCAATGTGTGTATCACTGCAGTGATGCCTCAGCCTCTACTCCTGCTCTCTCACTCTGCTCCTGGAACTCAGGTGCAGCATGGGTAGTCACACTTCCTGGTTGTGATGTCATCAAGCTGCACCTGTGTCTCAGAATTGCCGTTTGCGAATTTCGCAATTTTGCGATTTTCTCAATTTTGCGATTTTCTCAATTTTGCGAAATTTGCTAAATTGAAAGTTCAATGCTAAATGAACGCTATTTGGGTATTCGCTATTTATTTAGCGAACTTTAGCGAATCGCTATTTTTTTGCGATTATTTGTTTACATACGGTTTTGCGTTTCTCAAATAGCGATTCGCTAAAATTCGCTATTTGAGAATCGCAAAAGGGGACTTTGATACATATGGCCCTATATGATGTAAAGTAAATACATACATTTATACACGAAATCTAGAAATTCTAGGAATGAGATCAGTGGTATCAATTCCTCTATCAAGTTGTATAGCCCTTAGGCAATGTTTCTGCAGCGAGGAGCACAAGTCAGAGAATAAAAGCCTCTTTATGAGTCAACCTATGCAGCCCCGAGAGCGTTTGAACACTTCAGTCAGTTTGGAGAGCCCAACTGGACATCTTAAGTGGGCCGCTTTATCTTCATTAAATCTGATGAACACCAACTGCACACTCTAACATCCTTATGTCGGGCACATGCATCACAGCTGAGAACTTTAGACCCATTAAAGATCCTGAAATAGGGATATTTCCCTTCATTTTATGTTCTCTTTTCTTCGAAAAACGAACCTGGTCGCTCTTCATGTCCGGGGCAGGATGAACACAATTAATAGTTCTGCATTAGTTGCGGAACGCTGAAATCTCTAATTGAAAGGAAAATGAGAGAAATGTGTTATGTGTTGGCTCAAAGAGAATGTCACAGTCCTGGCATGTTCAGTCGAAAATAGCTCTTCCAGCCTCTGGCACACTTTACTTTCTGCCCGCCGTGAAGTGATTAAAACAACTAGTTAATGTGTGAAGTCTCTTTTCCTTCCTTAAATGATGGTGATCGGTAGCTTCTTTACTCGGAAGTAATGGAGCTCATACATTTAGCTAATTTGTGAAAATGCCTCCTATTTCATTCGTGACTCTGCTTTCGTGGAGAGAGCTCTAACTTTAAATGAAGACAATGAGAAAGACCACGACTATGTACACACATATGCCTGGCTTATGCTAGTTTTGCCTTTCCGGGCCTATGCTGTGATTGATTTGCTTAGATTCTGCATGTGAGGCCCAGGAGATGAGTGTCATTTCCTCTTTCCTTTCTTTCATCATGGAAAATATGTGTCTTTCCTTCCTACTCACTTCCTGTTAATAAAGGAGTATACGGATCTACCTTCCTGCACTTTCTGCAGTTTTTAGGTGTGCAGGATCCAGGCTTAGGAGGGCAGGTAAGAGAGACACGTTCCCTAGGCTGGGCTGGCTGGGGCAGTTGCCTGACCTTGAGCCACAACAATTCCTGCAAGGAAAGTTGCACCCGTCTCAGTCCTTTGGCTGTCTTTATTGGTTTCCACAATCGCTAATGCCTTCCTGTCTCGTGAATACAAATCCATGTCATCATTACATGCCTTGATTGTTTCATGGCCATAATAAAGATTTGTGACTAGCCTATTGAATGTGGGGAGGTGAAATGGGTCAAAGCTGCAATTATCGCATCCTACAGCCACCAACAAATAACAGCAGAAGTAACAAGCAACTCTTTCACTCCAAACAAAGAGCTAGAAAAAGTATCCATCAAATGGGGATAAAAATATAGACAATATTATGCCAGAACAATTTTGCCTTTAAAAAAATCTATAAACTTAGGCTAGTGTATTAAACTATAGTATACATTTTAATAGTGTTTTGTATTATGTTTCTTGGTGCTGTGAAGCTATTGATATTGTGCAACACTATTTACTCATAAAGCGCACTAAGGAAATATTGCATTTTGACATCATGGAAAAAAGAATGTTCTATTTTGTCCATGTACATTATAGCCAACTGCATATCGGCAGTAATGTATATCATTATAATGCCATCTGCAGACATCTACACACAACCTGCAGAAATGTTGAGTCCCAGTAGGGCTGTCTCAACCTTTCATCTTTTTCTTAGGGTAATTTTAATTGACGCTTACTCTTGCACGAGCTGTGTTATCTGGTCTTGATTTTTCAATTTGTTTGTTGTCCTCACACTCTGGGAGCCTGATTTTTGTGTATTGGGAAGATGGGAGGATGTTTTTACACTTGTGTACTGCCCTGCACTCTGAGCCTGTGTCAGGCAACCGGTTTTCCTCCTGGAACAGGTAGAGGCACCATTTTGTGGTAGCGCGCTCTAGCTGCCTATTGGGATCACGGTACATGATAGATAAATTAAGAGCTGTGGTGCAGATGCGCCGCTGGCTCGCCAAAATGACACCTAAGGCAGTCATGTCTGCGCCTGTCTGCATCAATCAAACCAAATCAATCAATCAATCAACCAAACAGCATTTGTATAGCGCAACACTGTCACCCCTAGGGGTATCTCTGCACTGTGTCTCCGTCAAAGAGCCAGGTCTTGCGTCTCTTTCTGAAGTCTGCCAGCGAGGGGGCTGTTTGGAGCTGGAGGGGAAGGTCATTCCAGGTCATGGCAGAGATGCAGAAAGAGCAGCTGCGGCTGCGATAGATGCGGGGTGTGTGTGCGAGAGCAAGTGAAGAGTAGCGCAGGTGTCTAGAGGGTTGGTGGAAGTTCAGTTGATGGTTGCTGTAGGCAGGTCGTGGAGGGCTTTGTAGGCGTGTGTGAGGATCTAGAACTGACATCTCTTCTGGATGGGGGGCCAGTGGAGATCTCTCAGGTGGGGGTGATATGGGTTCATTTGGGGAGGTCCAGGATGAGTCTGGCTGCAGTGTTCTGTATGGTCTGGAGTCTTCTGAGGAGCTGTACGGAGATGCCGGAGTAAAGGGCATTTCCGTAGTCGAGGCAGCTGGTGGCGAGGCCCTGAGTGGCGGTCTTTCTGGTGTTGGATGGGATCCATCTGAAGATTCTGCGGAGCATGCGAAGTGTGTGGAAGCAGGAGGAGGCGACTGTGTTGACTTGTCGTTTCATGGTCAGTTGGCTTTCAAGGATGATGCTGAGGTTGCGTGCATGGTCGGTCAGTGTGAGTGTAGGTCCGGATTCTGCAGGCCACCAGCTGTGGTCCCATGTGAAAGTGTTCTTCCCAAAGATCAGTACCTCAGTTTTGTCAAAGTTGAGTTGAGGCAGTTGTCTCTCATCCATTTGGCTACATTGGTCATGGCATTGGGGAAGTTGGTTTTGGCATTGGAGGGGTCCTCAGTGATCGAGAAGATCAGTTGAGTGTCATCTGTGTAGGAGATTATGTTGAGTCTGTGAGATCTGCGAGGGAGGTCATGTAGATGTTGAACAGGGTGGGACTGAGGGATGTCCCTTGTGGTATGCCGCATATGATGTCTTTGGGTGTGGAGGTGAAGCGAGGCAGTCGGATGCTCTGTGTGCGTCCTGTAAGGAAGGAAGCGATCCACTTGAGGGTGTGCTGTATGCCTACGTTTTAGGGCTGTTGAGAGTGTTGTGGGAGACGGTGTTGAACGCCGTGGAGAGGTCGAGGAGTATCAGGGCAACCGTTTCTCCACGGTAGGGGAGTGTTCTGATGTCATCGGTGGTGGCGATCAGCACGGTCTTCATGCAGTGGTTGGCACGGAATCCTGATTGTGAGGCGTCCAGTAGGTGGTTTTGTTCCAGGTATTCGGTGATCTGCTGGTGGATGGCTTTCTGGAGTGCTTTGGCTGAGTTGGGGAGCAGGGAGAATAGACGATCATTTTTGAGATCGCTGGGGTCAGCGGAGACTTTTTTTAGGAGGGCTCTGATGTCTGCATGTTTCCATCTGTCTTGGATGGTTGCTGTGGAGATGGAGGTGTTGAGGATGCTGGTGAGTTACGTGGTGATTGGGTTCACTGCTTCCGACATCAGGATACCATCCAGCGCCAGCCACTATGTTAGGGTAAGTATGCTCTAGGTGCACGTATTTGTTATTCTGCTTCAGAGCTTTTTATTCTACACCCTAGTGACTCATGCACTCTGCACTTTAACTTACTTAATGCTGAGGGCCCATTTTTCTGTCCTACCTGTCACCTCAATGCAGAGGAATTACCCTTCAGGGAGCCCTAAACCTTACCCTTGGTGAAAACGTCAGAAGCATTACTTTTTTCAGCTTTTCTTCTTAATGTGTGCTCTCGTCATAAGCATGCAACATTTATCTTTGGCTTTTTAAGTGAGGAACAACCCAGCGCCCTCTTCATAGCCAAGACCTGGCTTTTCAGTTCGGCCCTCCCTGCAATTGAAATGGCCATCCCTACAGGGTACAAACTCTACCATTTAGATCGGCCTAGTGGGAGGGGAGGCGGAATTGCCATAGTGTACAAAAAAGCCTACTGTTGTTCGATTTTTGCGACTGATGATTTGGTAGGAGCAGAGACATTTGAGTCTGTCTCTTACTGCCCCCTCAGCAGTCGGTAGCCGGTGTCTTACTTTACAGACCCCTGGGCTGGCAGATGATTTAGTTAAATTCCTTGGGTGAAGCTGTATCCCGCTTATTTGATTTTATTTATGTATTTTTTTTATTGTTTGATTAGGATACAGATCAAGCAGCTTTCCTTTCAATCATTTCATAATGTTTCAGAGATCAAAACATTAACATATTTTTTTTTAAAATAGCAGCATAGAGTGCATAGCTCTTAAACATGGGAAGTGCTCATGTTCAGAAGTTTGAAGGGACACAAATGTCATTCATTTCACTTAATCAATATGGCACCGTTGCATTGATCTAGCTATACCGGTTTTCTGTTTTCTTATATGTGCAACTCGGTATTCCATGAACAATGTATAATTCTAGAGCATCATGCATGTACTAACCCAACAGCTCACTCGGTAAGATGACTATGTAAATACCATGCTTAAATAACCACCATGTTAACTGCAGTTAAAAAAAGTACAAGCAAAATGTGGTCTTCCCTCAATATCAAATAAAAATAGGAGATGGCCTAATGTAGGCCAGATAAACAACACTATAAAGGTACAGTGCAGATACACTGCTCGTTTAATCAACATATTCGATCCTAGGCTAAAGCAGTAAAGTGCTAACTTCCCTCTCTTTCTCAAAAATAAAATCGGAAAATGCATGATGTGAACCAAAAAACTAACGCAGTTAAGTGGCAGTGCAAATACGGTACTTGTCTGGCCAGTCTAGCTGATGGCTTAACTAAGTCAATAAAGTGACAATGCAAATAGAGTACTAGCTTCCTTCTATAACTAAACGAAAGAATGATGATACATAAAACACATGCAAAGCACTGATAATATACAGAATATACCAGTTCTCCTGCAAGGTTTCTTCTACTGAGAAGGCCCTCATGTCTCTTTATGTCACCATATGTTATTCACCCAGGCGTAGTGCCAGTATTCCCTTGTGCTGACTTTCCTCACTTTGCTTAGCCACTCCCCAAATATGGGATTCACTGGTGAATTCCAGTGGGGCATAATGATGGTCTGTGTCACCAATGCAGAGATATAGATATATTGTGCACATCTTGTCCCAAACTGTGGCGGAATAGCGAGACCTAAGAAAGTGAAGCAGGAGGAGGGTTTAACGTTATGCTCTACCTTTAGTGATATATACTCAAAAATCTGTGTCGGAAACTTCTTTGCATGACACAAACATATGTTCCCAATCTCCTACTTCTTTACATCTAGGGCATTTTCTAATAGTAATTCAAAACCTTTTGTTAAGCCTCTCATGGGTGTAATAAAGCTTCCAGGAGTTGCAAAACATCATTCTGTGAAAGTTTGCCACTTTCAACAGCGAAAACCCGTATTCAAAATATTTTGACCAAGTGTCTCTGTCAATCTCTAGTTCTGTGCACTCCCTCCGTTTCATTTGAATATTAGCGATAACTTGAGACTATCTTGCGTTAGTTCTTTACACCAAATTCTCAGAGAATCGTTCAACTTTTTCAAACCTAAATAGTTTCCTGACCAGCCCGGATGTTCGATGAACTTCAGGTAAAGACTAGAGAGACTATGAAGAACAGAGATCATCTGCCTGTAAGAAAATCTGAGGGAAACATCATATGGGGCATTACCTGAACGAATCTCTGCCACAGATTTGATTCTGTTCTGGTCTAAAATATCTCCTATTTTATAAATGTTGCTGTTTTGCCACTTCTTAATGCCTGTCAATGAAAGACAGGGAGAAAGATGGGAACAGCATGCCAGGGGAGTTTCAGTGTAAATTGCTGGTGTTTTAAATTTACAAAGATTTGTCACATGTCAACCCAAACATTCTGCATGGTCTTATACCTCACTTTTTTCGATACTTTTGAATCATTACTCTCGTCAAACTGGTTATACCATAGCTGTGCAGCAAATATGAAATAATAGAATTATCAAACTGAGACTCTTAATAGAAAAGAGGCAAATATGTAAAGCGATGGATGCTAAATAATAAGTTCCTTAAACATGGGAGTGCCAATCCCCCCCAGTCTTAGGCAATTGTCTTTAGGCTGGTTTAGATTTATTTCCGGTTTGTTAAAAAAAAAATACCTACAACTTGCATTGGACATTTATAAAAATAAATAATATGAGAGGTAGAATCAACATTTTTATTAATGAAACCGACCAATCACAGAAATAGGAAGAGGTTTCCAAATGGCTAAAAGAGAATACATTTTTGATAATAATGGTACGAAATTTAAACAGTAGCTATCTAGAACAAAATAAGAATAAAATATTTCTAAATATCTTTTAGAATTAGAATATAAATTATAATTGGCCATAATATCTGAGGGTAGAACTTCTGGTGTAGTATTAAACAAAAGCGATTCAGTCTTGAACTCATTGCCTTTATAAACCCCCAGCCTCGTATATCTCCAAATCGCTTGCAGTGGTGTCTCAATGTTGTCCCTATCAGGAGATAGATACAAGGCAACATCGTCTGTGTATAATTTTATTTGGGCAGCTCCAGGCGAAGGGGAGGCAGATACCTTTATGCAAACGAATACAATGGGTCAAGGGTTCTATGAATAAGGTGAATAAAATGATAAAGGGCCGCCCTGGCGAGTTCCTCTGCTGGGAAACACAGTTCCCAGGCTTTGGTTATTTATTATAACTTGAACCGAGGTACTTGCGTACAATCTGGCTATGGGACCTTGTGTGCTGTATCACAAGGTCAAACGCCTTCTTTGCGTCCAGGAAAACTGCTGCTGCAGCCAAGTAGTGAGTATTGGCTCTCAAACTAAGGGGCCGATTCCGATGTCGGACGGACTCAGGTCCGTCCGACATCGGTCCGGAGCCGTAACCGACCGACCTGCTGTCGTCGGTTACGGCCCAGGCAGTACGATGCGACCTAACCCTGTTCGGTCGCACTCGTATCTCCCACAATGGGAGCATGCATTCCGGACGGAATGCATGCTGGCATTGGAGAAAGCAGGGGTGCAGTTCAACCCTGCACCCTGTGGCCGGCACCCCAAGGTGCCTGCCACCGGGTGCAGGGTTCAACAGAGGGGCACCATAGGTGCCTCCAGGCCGCCATTCGGCGACCTTGCACCCATGGGGGTCCCACTGGGGACCCCCAAAGACAGTGACCGACTGCCTTTTCGTGCCGGAAAGACCGGCACGAAAAGGCAGTGAAAACTGCCATCGTACTCCCTCGGTCGCAAAGAGGCAGCCGGGGGAGTACAGAGGATTTCCGGATGGCTGACGGGCTCTCCGAACCCGTCGTGAGCCATCCGGAAATCCGAGTCGGATTCTTTTCCGACCGAGCCCATCGGAATGGCTCGGTCAGAAAGGAATCCGAGCGGCACGTTCCGATTCGGTCGGAAGGGCTCCGACCATCATACGGTGCCCTTCCGGCCGAAATCGGAATCGGCCCCTATGTCTCTTAATTAAACCACTTTAGTTGGGGTGGATCAAACTATTTATCAAGGCACTAATGTGGTTAGTTAAAATGTTTGTAAAAATCTTATAGCCTGTGTTTAGGAGAATTACTGGTCTGTATGAAGATGTACCATATTCATCTTTTTATTTCTTTAAAACATTTATTAAAACTCCTTTTTTAAACGAGGGTGGGATAGGGCCCCCAAGTGAAATGGAATTAAACAATTTAATAAGAGGGGCTTCTAAGAAATGGCAAACTCACTTATAAAATTCTGCCCGTATTTCATCTTTTACCCGGGCTTTAGACCCAGGTAGCTCTTTTATGACATTTGTATCCTCCTCGCTGCTGATTGGGTGCATTGAAGAAGTAGCACATTCAGTGCTTAACTCTGGGAGGAGTACTTCCTGCAAGAATCCCATGTTTCCATTCCTCCTTATACAGAGAGTCGTAATAGTCCAGAAATATTTGTCCAATTCTTACCCTGTCACTTTCTATTTGTCCCGCACAGGGATCTTTAATACCAGTTATCAGGTTTCGATTTGTTTCTTCCTTGGCCATCCAGGCCAGAAAGTGTCCCATTTTCTACCCTCTTTGTACACCCGACAATTGCTAACATGGCTAGTAAGGATTTCCTTCCCCTGAAAAAACTCTTTTAAAGCTTCTTTCTTTTTCTGCCATAGACCTAAAGAATGAGTTGACTGCTCGACCAGAGCTTTACAATATGCCTCATCAACTGCTTTCTGCAAGATGTCCTGCTTTTCTTTGTCTTTCTTCCTTTGAAACACCACGATGGAAATCATAAACCCCTGAATTACGGCCTTTAATACCACTCAAACTATGGCTACTTGCACTGGATTTTCATTAATTGAAAAAAAATCAATCTTTGTACACAGGGACTGAATGTGGGATTCCTTGCCCAGCAATAGTTTATCCATAATCCACCTTTTTGTTTACTTTCAAATGAGATAAGGGGAATTTTAACAAAAAAAACACCAATGATCCGAAAAGACCCCTGCATGATATTGGGGGGAAATTTTAGGAACAGTTAAGGGGGCTAAGAATATATCTATCCATGAAGCGGACCGACATTTCTTAGAATCGCAAGAATACACCCTCGCTTTTGGCGTTTAAGCCATACATCTTGTACCCCCAACTGAGTGCAAAGAGCAGTAAATATCTTTACTTGTGATTTGGATTTAACTAATCAAACCTTGGTAGAACAAAATAATTAAAATCGCCTCCCAACATTGGTATACCAGAAAGGTTGCATAACTCCCATAATAATGACTGTAGTGGTTTGATGTTATCATGATTAGGGCCATAGAAAGAAATTATATTATATCTCACGTTAGAAGCTAGATTAGGAGTTGTAACCCAAACCCCTCCATCATCAGTTACTGGAGGAAGACAACTGCCTGTGCTTTTGTTAGACCTGTCATCCTTAGGATGGTCTTCCCCTAGACTTTTGCCTTTTACCTCCTGGTTTTGCTGATTCTTTTTGTTGGCCTTAGGACTCTCAGCACTTTCCACTGCTAACCAGTACTAAAGTGCATGTGCTTTTCCCCTACACATGATGACATTGGTGTATACCTGATTGGCATATTTGATGTACTGGTAAGTCCCTTATAAATGGTATACCATAGATAACATATAACCAGGACCTGTACTTCAGATGCTTCTAGTGGGCCTGCAGCACTATTTGGGCTACCCACATCAGTAGCCTTTCAAACCTGTCTCAGGCCTACCACTGCAGGGCCTGTGTGTGCAGTTTACTGTCACTTCGACTTAGCATTTAAAACTACTTGCCAACCCTCAGACTCCCCTTTTATTGCATGTAAGTCATCCCCAAGGTAGGCCCTAAGTAACCCTAAGGGCAGGGTGCTATGTAAGTAAAAGGTAGGACATGTACCTTTATGTTTTGCATGTCCTGGTAGTGACAAACAGCCTATTTGTTTTGCACTACTGTGAGGCCTATTCCTCTCATAGGCTAGCTTTAGGAATTCCTTAATACTCTTTTCAGTGGTAATTCCTGATCAGAAAAGAGTAACTTTTTCATTTTCCATATGTTTCGAATGGTAATGATAACTCTTCCTTACTAGTGAAGTTGGACTTAAAATTACTGTTATAAAAATGTCACTTTTAGAAAGAGGACATTTTGCCGCTCTTAGCACTTTTATATCTCCAATACACGTCTTGGTTGGGTTACAGCATTCCCTCTAGACAGTCACAAACACAAGAAGCTGAGGCTACCTGCATTCTGAGCACTCATCTGCATTCATCTGTATTCTGATGTGTCATCCTAGTCAGGGCGGAATGGGAGGGGCTAATATTTACACTTCAATAGGTAGTGTCCTGGCCACACACAAAGCACTGATGTATCCCCCACAGATAACCTGGCATACAGGACTGGGTTGAAAGGGATTGTTGTGCACTTCAAAGAGCTGCTTTGAAGTCACCCAATGCTTCAAAGACATTTTTAGGCATAAGTACTGGGTCTCTAACCCAAAAATCTGACACTTCTGGATCTTGAACTGAACCTCTGTTAGAAGGACTGCTGTGCTGCTAAAAGGACTCAGATGGATTGGTTTTCTGGAAGGACTGCTTATCTGCTTGTTTTCCTGCTGCTCCCTGACTCTGCTGAAGGAGAGATGGACTCTGCCTTCCCTCCAAGTGATCTCCAAGGGCTTGCTGGATTTCCTCCTGTTTTCTGCAGTCTCAGGGACACATAAGGCTTCATACACTTCTGATGGTGCTGCTGGACTCTGCCTTCCGCGAGTCCCACCCTTGCCTGAAGTGCACTCTACAAGTTCTGAGCCTCAGAAGTGGGTTCTGAAGCTGTTTTGATACAAAACCGACGCATCATCACCACTGCACCAATCATCACTGATGCATCACCCTTAGAAGCCGACACAGAGGCTGTTTGATGACAGTGGTCCTACAGCCTGCTCAGCCCGACGACGACACTCTGCGAGGCTCAACAATGAACGCATTGCCCTCAGCAAAGCTCGATGATGACGCAGCAACCCGACTGCATGGAAAAGATCGATGCATTGTGCCCTCAGCGTCAACGCTTTGCTGCATCCAAGGTACTTTCTCAGTGGGCCTTGCATGGGTCCGGTAGCCAGCATGCCCTCTATTGCGGTCGGCGTGAACTTTGGATTTGCACCGGTCCCTCGCGCCCTCAAGTAACCTTTTAACCGCTAGTGACTTCTAAGCACTGTTTTTGCATTTAATCTTTAAAAAGTCATATCTCGACTTCTACTGATTGGATTTTTGTTGTTTTGGTCTTGTTTTACTCAGATAAATATTTGCTATTTTGTCCAACCTGTGTGGGGTCTTTTCCTGATGTATTCATTGTGTTACTGTGTGTGTGTATTGCACAAAATACTTTACACATTGCCTCTTTGTATTAGCCTGTCTGCTCTATGCCAAGCTACCAGAGGGTGAGCACAGGTTAATTTTTAGTGTATATCTAGCTTACTCTGACTAGAGTGGTGGTTCCTGCCGGGGTGCATACCTCAGCCAACCAGGAATCAAATTTCTAAAAGCTTTTTTGCAAATCACCACCATGGTCCCTCTATTAGATGATTTTGCGGATGAGAAGAAGCATTGTCTAATCCATGAATAGTGCAGTTTATTGCATTCCTTCCCCCAGATAAAATGTGTTTCTTGTAAAAGAATGATAGAGGGATTGTACTGCAACAAACTCAAAAAGACAGCATCCCTCTTATGACTGTTGTTTAGCCCATCTGCATTGTGGCAAACTATTGTAAAATCCATTTCACTTCTCTGCTGTCTATATATTTTTTTTTTTAAGAAAAGGTTCCAGAACCCCTTCGGGCTGCTAACTCGAGCCTCAGAGACTTCAAATTCAATCTCTCATACTTGGACCCAAAGTTTCAGTTTGTGACAAATCTTACCTAATGTTCTTAAGGAAATTTTTTCCCATGTAGTGACACCTCCCATTCACCAAACACCCTCCTTCATCGACCTTGCCCAAACCATCTCCTTTTCCCCTTCGCCCACCCTGTTCATCGCCCCCCCCTTACCAGAAGCCAGGAGCTGAAAAGTCAGTTTGCATTGGTGTGTTTCTTCCTGCACAGGTGGCGGCCTGAAGTTTGTCAAATTTACACCTTAGAGTTTCCCCCATCTGAGACAGTAAATCCTCGACATCAACTGTCTTAGATTTACTAAAGTAGTAAACTAAGTAGTGTCAAAATGCAATGTGTGTGAGTGAATCAAGTTGCGCCAAAATGCTATGCCTCTATTAACCAGGCACAACAAGGAGAAATAGCCTTATTTCGTCTTGTTACTTCCTCTTTCTATGCGTGCTGCATTCTGCAGTACACATAAAGAAGAATCCCTTCCTGCACAAAAACAATCTTACCTGTAAATCTTGCACCAGCTCACAGTGCGCATGATTGATATGGTGCATTTCTGCTGTCTCCCTTTCACGCAACGCAGCTCAGCAACTTTTCTTGCTGCCCTGCATTGCGTGAAACATTAGTAAATATGCCCATAGTATTATTTACTGGAAGGGTACTGGGAAAACCTATGCTAGACTCACGCAGACACCTTTGCACGATGGTGAAAAGGTGTGTGCGTGGTGCTTGGCAGCCTGATTGTGCACGGGCACTAGCAAGAGAGGAGGAGAGTGCCATATCTCTGTAAATATGGTCTTGTCCTGCTCTCGCCTTTTCACACAACCCAGAATTTTTGGCTGCGGCGTTACGTGAGAATTTAGTAAACAGACCCTTTAGTACGTCTACTGATCGCTTTGGACATTTCCTTGAGGGCATCATTCATGGCGATTTGCTGTTTGTGCAGCACACATAGAAACAGCAAAAACGAGGAGAAATTAAGCATTTCTCCTCTTTTCGCCATGTTAAGACCAGGTTTTCCCTGATCTTAATTTTGGCGCTGCCTCCAATTTATGCTAACCTTGTAAATAGGGGGCAGGGTCAGAATCAATGGGTGTTGCAGCGGAACGCCCACCACAACACCCATTGCACGCCCCTTTCACGCTAAGTATTGTGTGAAAGGGGGCCTTATTTACAAGGCGGTGTTAGGCCACATTAAGTGGCTTAATGCCGCCTTGTAAATAAGGCGGAGGGTTTATGGTCACAGGAACGTCAGTCATAAAAAGTGACGTTCCTGTGGCGATAGGGGTTTGTAAATATGCCCCCATGTTCGGCCTACTTGAGTAGGGATTTGACTCAACTGTTATGAGGCGTTAATTGATGGGAAAATGCCGTTCAGCGAGACCTGAAACGGAAGTGTGCGATAAGTAACTAGATTAACCTATCAACACCATAGGGATAGGCTAACACGTTAGACTGTACAACATACTAGAAAATAAAGCCACAGTATTTTACGTTCACAGGTTTAATTAATCCATTATAATGCAGCAATGTCAGAAATATTGTTAATGCATCATTCAACTCTTGCGTAATGTAACAGCAAGGACATGGTAATAACAAATCGTTAAAAAGAAAGAAAACTGTCGAAGTGGAAATGCCGAAATAACCCCCAGCTACTATTAAATTAGTGCCCATGCAATAAAAGGAGACCAAGCCTTTTTATGTGATTCGCAAACTAGCTTCTCCGTGTTATGTTTTCATCCCTCCATTTTTCCATCCGCAGAGCACCTCGAAAGAACTGACGTCGCACCCCGACGACCAGGAAAAGAGGCGCTGCAGCCGAAACGATCTGTCTGCCTGCTAGGCCCTGCCGGCTGATGTGACATCTTGGCAGCCGTGTACGGACACAATGGTAGTTGTGCGTTCTGCCAACCGAGGAGCCCTGCAGGCCCTTTGTGCGGGCACACAGGAAGATGGCAGTCCGAAGCGTGCTTTACACTCACGCTTGGATTAATACCACGGGACTATCGCGGTTACAGTGCCACTTGTTGTGTCGCGGCTGTGACATAACAGCAGCGACTGTTACGGTGCCCACAAATACACATCTTTGTGGGGGAGTCTTGCTAGTGCTCCCCTGTGGTGACCGGGCCGTGTGGTATGGTCCCGGTCACGTGGTAACAGGTTTAATAAAGCGGTCACCGCGCACATGACGTCAGGAGACGCGTGTACACGGCGACCATTGTGTGCAACACCCCTGGCTCCGTGTCTTTACTTCTGCAGGCCTCACCTCTATAATACGGAGCGTGGTCCGGGTAGTGCCTGAGTCCCAGGTCACTACACAACACTGGCGACGAGGGCGGGCGTGCTCCCGCCGTGTTTCTGTGCTGGGGCGGCCACGCGAGGGTGCTGACTGCACCGCGGTGCTCGTGCCCCTGACGGTCACTGCCGGCGCCGGCTGCTGTGAGACCCTCCGGAGCAGGTCAGGAGTGTCGGAACTCAGCAGGCGAGCGCTTTCCCATGCGCGCTGCGCCCAGCATACCCCGGTGCTGGTCCCTGCCAACAGTGACGCTGAGCCCCTGTCCTGACGCCTCCGCGGGCTGCGCGCGCATGCGCAGTGGTCCCGTGTGGAGAAGGAGGCCGGAGAGACCAGGCTGCAGCCCGTTCTCCTGCAGCAAGGCCCCTGGAGACCCTGCAGTATTGAGCCGTGCTGGAGAAGAGTGCTCCCAGACGGCACAGACAGCGGTAGGTTTCATCCCACTGCCTACTGTCACAGTCAGTCTGCTCTGGGTGACAAGGCCCATATCCTCAGGAGAGGTGGAGGTGGCCCAGCAGCAGGGACACGTGGAACATCCACCTGCGCACCGGAAGAGGGGTTAATTCGACAGTGGTGGCATCGGCCCCTGTCACAAGCTTATCCAAGGGAGGAGGTCAATGTAAAATACTGCGTGGCCCCAGCATACTGCCCTGTGGTGGCTCACTATGTCGACCATTCCGCCTATCGAACCGTTTGTGGTAGAGGGATCTCCATCTGCCCAGGCTTCCAGATGGAAGGAGTGGGTGGAACGCCTCACAATATTCTTTGAGGCCAAGAAGGTACACAAAGACCAGAAGAGGGCTATGCTTCTTCACCTAGGAGGGAAGGACATCTACCGCATCACATAGACCCTCGTGGAGGCGACGCCCAAGACGCACATCACCCTTATTAATGCGCTCACAGGCCATTTCGAACCCATGGCCAACCAGGATTACGAACGCTTCATCTTTCGTCAAGCCAGACAACTACCCGACGAATCATTGGACACATTCCATGCTAGACTCAAGCTCCTGGCATCCACGTGTGGGTTCAGAGATGAGACAGAATAGATAAGGGGGCAAATTATCCAAGGATGTGCATCGGCGAAGCTCCGCGAGCGGATCTTAGAGGAATCAGGCAAGCCACTACCGGATATCCTAACCCTTGGACGTATGAAAGAGCTCTCCAAAGCCAGGGCAGCGCACATGGAGGCGGCACTGCAATCCCCTGTAAAAGCGGAACCGGTAAACGCAGTCACGACGAAAACGGCAGACCGTCGAAGAAACAAGCAATTCACCAGCGGTCCACAAGGAACTCGGCGATACTGTGGGTACTGTGGTGGCCCACCTCACAAAGCCGATGATTGTCCAGCCAAGGGCAAGAAAGGCACTGGTTGCGGCCGACTCAATCACTTTGAAAAGGTATGCCGGTCCAAACAATACCGAAAGCCCAAGCAGGCAGTTAACACAATACCCGAGCGAGGTGATGAGTCCAGCGACATGGACGACGATGAAGCGGAAGAAAGATTGGTACACAAAGTGCACATGATCGGAGCCGCATCAAATAGGAGCAGGCGTCTTCCCCAATGCCGGATTCGAGTAGACACACAAGAAATCACGGCCGTTGTGGACACTGGGGCTACCATAAACCTAATGGCAGCCGCTCTCTACGAGTCCATGCACCCAGCACCCAGTCTTCAGCCCACCAAAATCACCGTCTTTGCTTATGGGCAGGATAAGCCGCTGGAAATGAACGGCAAGTTTAAGACCACGTTAACCCACGAAGACAGATCCATCACCACCATGATATACGTCACCAAGGAGGGGCAAGGCATGCTTCTGGGATGTCGGGCCGCCGAGGATCTAGGCATCGTGTCATTTGCATTCGGGATCCATCAAGAATCGGTCCAGCACATACTCACGGAGTTTGCATCGGTTTTCGAGGGCATCGGAAAGTATAGAGGGAAGGAAGTACACCTTCATATTGACCACACAGTGCAACCCGTAGCATTGCGACACCGACGCGTGGCTTTCCATCTACGCCCGTTGGTGGAGCAGGAGCTGCTCAAACTGGAGCAAGCGGGAATAATTGAGAAGGTATCTCGTCCGACACCCTGGGTGTCCCCGATTGTCGTCGCCCGAAAACCAAAACAGCCCGGCGCTGTAAGAATATGTGTCGACATGAGATTGCCGAATGCAGCCATCAAACGGGAGCGACATATCACCCCGACTATTGATGACTTGATGGGAGAAATGGCAGGGGCCTGCTGGTTCTCGAAGCTCGACCTGCGGTCAGGGTACCACCAACTAGTCCTCGATCAGGCGTCCAGGAATTTTACAACATTCTCCACTCACATCGGATTGCGCAGATACACCCGTCTTAGCTTCGGAATATCTAGCGCTGCAGAAGTATTCCAGAATGTAATCCACGAGTTGATTATGGACATTCCTGGAGTCATCAACGTGAGTGATGATATCATGGTACACGCCAAGTCTATCCCGGAACATCACGCCCGCCTGGTGCAAGTCCTCCAACGGATCAAAGATGCCGGACTAACACTGCACAGAGAAAAGTGTGAGTTTCTCAAGAACAAGCTGCAGTTTTTCGGATACACCTTCTCGGCCGACGGGGTAAACCCTGATCCAGACAAGCTCAGGGATATCAAGAATGCACCTGCCCCAGTTAACGTCACGGAAGTTCGTCGTTTTCTTGGCATGGTAAACTACTGTGGGCGATTCATCAGAGACCTCACAACCCTCACTCAACCCCTGAGGGATCTCACCAAGGACTCAGTCCCGTGGGTGTGGGGGGAAATACAAGCCAAGGCGTTCCAGGACATTAAAGACGCCCTCTCCGCTGCCACCACTCTGGCATTCTTTGACCCACAGAAGCTTACGCTAGTGGCAGTTGACGCGGGCCCAAAGGGACTGGGTGCCGTGCTCATGCAACGCCACACGATTGAAGAGGACTGGGCCCCGGTGGCTTTTGCTAGCCGCTCGCTCACCGACACCGAGCAGCGGTACTCGCAAATTGAAAAAGAGGCTATTGCGATCCATTGGGGGTGTCGCCATTTTCATCTGTATGTCTACGGCAAGCCGTTCGTAGTAGCCACTGACCACAAACCCCTTCTGCCGCTATTCTCAGGCACCTCTTCAAAACCCCCGCCGAGGATAGAGAAGTGGATGCTACAATTGCAGAACTATAACTGTCGAATTGAATACCAGCCGGGGAGCCGGAATCCCGCGGACTACTTGTCACGACACCCCAGGAGTGCCACGGCCCAAGAGGAAGAAGATGCTGCTGACACTGAGGAATATGTCAGATGCATCACAGAGAGGTCATGTCCCATCCCTCTATCCATGGAGGACCTAAAGAGTGAAACTGACAAAGATGAGTGCCTACAACGAGTCAAAAGGGCGGTGAAGAGCGGCAACTGGCACAAAGCTCGAGAAGAGTGGAAAATACTTACCGAAGAGGCCCGTAGGGTACTAGAGAGTCTGTATCATGTCCGTGAAGAACTGACGGAAGATGCCACAGGATGTCTGATGCGAGGTCACCGGTTAGTAGTGCCCTCCTCACTGACTGCCAGGGTCATCCAGCTGGCACATAGCGGCCATCAAGGGATGGTAAAAACCAAGTCGCGGCTGAGAACCAAAGTCTGGTTTCCTCTAATGGACGAGCTCGTGGAGGCTGCTGTTCGAGAGTGCCAGTGGTGTCAGGTAACCGGAGGAAGCCCCAAACCAACGCCTGTGATTACCGAGCCAAGGCCCCCTCTGCCATGGATGAGTGTCAGTCTTGATTTTGGAAGTCTGCCGGATGGGAGACATACATTTGTAGCCGTCGATGACTACTCCAAGTATCCAGAGATCGAGATTGTAAACACACTAAGCGCCGCGGAAATAATTCCAAAATTGGAAAAAGTGATGGCGACACATGGTATATTTCAAGAGCTCAAAACCGATAATGGGCCGCCTTTTCAAAGCCAGGAGCTGGCCACCTATCTAGCATCACTTGGCGTCCAGCATCGGAGGATCACACCCCGCTGGCCGCAAGCAAATGGGGAGGTGGAGCGATTTATGCGGACCTTGAACAAGGTCATCGGCATAGCCCACGAACCTCACCAATCCATGGAGCTGGCTCTGTTCACATTCCTGCGGAATTATCGACAAACTCTGCATACTACGACCGGTGTGGCTCCGGGACATCTGGCGATGGGCCGAGTCGTCACGGACTCTATTCCACACCATCCCCAATGGTGCCCGGAAAACCCTGATGAGTGCAAGATAGAGGCGCTGAGGCGTAAGGTGCATGAGCAGGTCAGTCAGCGCCGAGGGGCCCAACATGCTCAGTTGCAACGAGGAGATAAAGTACTGTTAAAGAACCGCCTGACCAAAGGCAAGTTCCATCTCCCGTTTGAACGGCGCCCCTGGACCGTCATCAGAATACAAGGTACAAGAGTGATGGCCCGGAGGGGCGGAGAGAGTGTCACGCGGAACGTCTCCCATTTTAAAAAATACCATCTCACGGAAATCACTGCAGCTGACTCGGAGGTCCCTCGGAGTCAGTCCCCTGTCAACACTCCAGTCATCCCCATGGACGAGGGAAGAGCGCCAAGCACCCTGTCACCAACACTGGAGATGGATCCGAATTTGTCAATGAACACTGACACCGGGGCAATCGGACATGAGGACATGCCCGAGACCTCCAGAGACTCCTCACCCTGCGCGTCGAGTGAAGAGGTTGGAGTTGAATCCAGTGGGCGAGGAAGCTCCCAGTATCATCTCCGACGCAACCCTGAACCGAACAAGAGGCTGAGAGACTATTTCATGTAAGACTGTTCCTTTTGGACATTTATATTGTGTATTTGGTGTGGGGTGGTGTGTTTTGTAAAGGTTCACGAACTAGCGTGGGAGTAAGTTTTGTTTTTGGGAGGAATGTTGTGTTGCGGCTGTGACATAACAGCAGCGACTGTTACGGTGCCCCCAAACACACATCTTTGTGGGGGAGTCTTGCTAGTGCTCCCCTGTGGTGACCGGGCCATGTGGTATGGTCCCGGTCACGTGGTAACAGGTTTAAAAAAGCGGTCACCGCGCACATGACGTCAGGAGACGCGTGTACGCGGCGACCATTGTGTGCAAGACCCCTGGCTCCGTGTCTTTACTCTGCAGGCCTCACCTCTATAATACGGAGCGTGGTCCGGGTAGTGCCTGAGTCCCAGGTCACTACACAACACCACTCAGGAAGCAGAGAGCAGCGACATCGGCTTGCAGGCCCTAAGCAGTGTCACTGACAAACAACATTTTAAAATATTCACTGCTGTTTGAAATATCTAAGCTGTGTAGGTGCGTACAGACAGTTTGCATCTTCAGAGTCAGCATTCAAGAGACGACCTCAATGTATAACAAATGTTACATAAAACGATATATTGATGTGAGCAAACCGATCATGAAGCAATAGGAAAGTTCACATCGACAGTACATAAGTCCTCCTTTACAATGGATTTATAGGCGCGTGCTACTACTGCTGATGCGCTAATTATGTCACGCCACCTGGGACGAGGGGTATTATACGCATTTTAAACATTATACATGTACACTCGGAATACTTAATTCTCAACTTTTGTTATTTATCTGTGCACAGTCAGCACCAATAAAAAGCTGGTTGCAATTGGCACATTTTTCCTTTACTGTTACGCAATATTATCACATTTGCTACATGGCCACACTGCAATATATATGCATAATCTTATTACCGCACATTTATTGCAGCTAGGTCACTATAATTGAGGCCCCCTTGGGCTGGTAGGCGACTAACCCATGGGAGAATGCTTTGATGCGAAATTCAGACAAATCCACAGATTAAAACAGCACAGTAATAAGTATAACATTATTTGTATTTTGCCAAGCTTGCATTTCTCAAACATATTTCTGCTCCACCAGAGGTCTATGTTTTTGAACTGACGAAGGTTTAGGTGCGAGAGGTTTGTGTGCGTAATCTTGACAAGTTCGAGTTTTGGATGATATCAAGTGTAATTTCCCTTCTCAACATTCTCATATAAGCAACTAATCCACAGGTGAGACCTTCTAAGCTACGTTTTCAAATGCACCATAAACATAATGGACTCAAATGATGGTTTTACTGTGGTACCGTGACTGTGTTTGCTGGAAGAACTAGGTCAGTCAGAAGAATTCCCTTTTCTAAAGCACCAATTCAGGTGGCTCTTTTAAGAGCTTTTATTCACTAAGATATTTTAAACGGTTAAATATGTGACTGTTCCTAAAAAATCATTCGAACCCTTGCAAGATAGCAGCCTGAATCTGAAGCACCAGTGATCAGACACACCACCAAGCCCAGAACAGTGTGAGAACCCTATCTTCACCGTGCAAACAGGGTGGGTTCAATAGAGCCCCGTGCTGGGGGCGAGAACCACTCCAGAAAACCGAAATAGCAGCAGGTGAAATATTTACAAGTGACCTGGACCTGCTAGCAGTGAGTTTTGGTGTGGTCTGGGGCGTCCCACGATTGAAGAACACAATGAAGTCAGCCACAACACAAACTTACTGTGGGAGTAAGCGTGTCCCCGCCAGTGTGTGCTGGCCTTTCCCTGTGCTGCGCTACAAAGGAGCCTGTTACGGGAATGCTAAGCTGAATGCTGGAAAAGCTCTTCCTGTCAGCTGTTTGGCATTACAAAGGTCTATGCACTTAGGAATGCTCGCCAACAAACGACCTGCTAGACACATACTTCCAAAACACTGAACTTCCAGAAAGCCTGCCCAGGAAGTGTCAGCAGTGTCAAACCCCATCACAGGAGACCAAATGAATTCAACAATCAAGACCCTGAAAAGAAATTAGGCCCCAGGACCAGACAACTTCACATAGAATACTCCAAATAATTTGGGGAGATCCTTGTCCCAAAACCTACAAAGTTGTGCAACTATGTGCTCTCATGGTGAGTGTGAGGAATTGGGTTACTGGTTGTGAGGGATGAAATCCTATTCAAGCAGCAACCGCAAGCCTTGTCAGGGTGAAACACATGCAAACTCCCAAATTAACCTGTGTTCAATCCTCTGGTAGCTTGGCAAAAAAGCAGTCAAGCGTAACTTAGAGACAATGTGTAAAGTATTTATGCAGCACACAAACAGTGATAAAGTTAAAACACAACATAAGAAAAATCCCACACCAATTGAGAAAAATGAAGTAAAATGTAATAAATTATTTGACACCAAAACAACAAAAATGCAGTAGAACTGGAGATGTGCAATTTCAAAGATTTGAGGTGAGTATAGTGCCTAAACTTTTGCACAAAGTGCCACTTGCGGTTATCTTTTCGTGCAAGATCGGATGAAAGTCACAAGTTTAAGTAGTTCGCAATGGAGTACAGGCCTAGTTCAGGGACCAGGTAGTCCTACTGAAAAAGTTTAGTTCTAAAGTCCAGAGTGAAGAGTTCCGTTCATGGAGGAGGAGGCCGCTAGGAGCAGGTAGTGCATTGCGGATGGTGATCACTGTAGCGTGAAGAGCTGGACGGGCATTGCGGATGGTTGTCACTGTAGCTCGAAGATCCTGTCGGGCATTGCAGACAGTCATTGCTGGATATTCGCTTTGGTGGTCACTGCCGGTTGTTGATGCCGTGCAGATCTCGCTTTGCCGGTCATCGCTGGCAATTGCTGCAGCGCAAAGAGTCGGGTTCACTTGAGCTTCACATTGGTGGTTGGCACAGGCAGCAAGAGCTTGGCGCGAACGGGCCCATTCACAGTCGCAAAGAGCCCAAAATGTCAAGATTTCTTTTATTTTTTTCCACAAAGAAGAGCTCAATTGATACCACAACTGCCACACCATAGGCCCAGGACCTGAGAGGCACCTCTTGATGATCAGGAACTCACTCACGCAGAGACCAGAAGGGCTCAGGCAGTTCCAAGTGCAGGTCCAGTTGCAGGCCTAGGCATCAGGTCAGCTGGGTAGAAGCAGAGAGGCGTCTGGAGCTTATGTCCCTGTAGCTCAGAACAGGAGGTCAGTCAGCTGACCACTTGAATCACTTCAGCCTTGGATGAAGGGTGCAGGTCTAATTTTCCTTCTCAGCAAGCAGGGCAGGCATCAAGCAGCAGGGCAGCAGGGCGTTCTTCTTCTGTACTATCCACAGATCCAGAAGTGTACCCAAGAGTGGGTCTGAAGGTCCCCGTGTTATACCTGGTGCCCATTTTGAGAAACGTCTGGAGTTTCCCCCACCAGAGGTGTCTGGAATTTCCTGCCTCCCTGGAACCAGTCTGTCTGGGGGCACAATAGGCTAGTGTGAAGTCCTTTGTGTGTGAGCTGGGCCATTGCCTTTGAAGTGCAAGTGTGTAGGTGACAGCTCTGCCCCCCCCCATCAAGTCAGAGTTGGCTCACCCTGCCAACACCCAGACGTTCCATTGTGATGTTGTCTGGGAGGAATACACAAAGGCCAACTGCCAACTAAACCTAGTCATGTGACCCAGGAACAGGCTGCAGGCACCAAATGGTTAGGACAAGAAAATGCCAACTCTCTAAAAGTGGCATTTTCAGAATAGTGACAAATTCCAACTTTACCATTAAAGCGAGTTTTAAATTACAATTCCTCAGACACCAAACATGAGATTGCTACCTACTCCCAACCAAAGGTTATCACATTGTTAAATGTAATAAGGTGGCCCAATGTTGTCCTGTGGGAGAGGTAGGCCTCACATTAGTGAAAAACGAATTTAGGAGTTTTTCACTACCAGGACACGTAAAACTTAAAAGTGGATGTCTAACCTTTTAAGTGCACTGCAGGCCTGACCTATGGGTTGTTTAGGGCCTAACCTAGGCGTGACCTATATGTATTAAAAATGGAGGTTAGGCCTGGCAAAAGCTTATTTTGCCAGGTCGAAATGGCTGTTTTAAACTGTACAAATAGACTGCAATGGCAGGCCTGGGACATATTTAAAAGCCTATTTAAGTGAGTGGCACAATGAGTGCTGCACGCCCACAAGTTACATTTAATTTACCTGCACTAGGTATCTATAGTAACACTTTATAGAGACTTACAAGTATATGAAATGGGCCAATTCGGTGTAAGCCAATTTCATCATGTTTAAAGGAGAGAGCACAAACACCTTAGAACTGGTTAGCAGTGGTAAAGTGCACAGAGTCCAAAAAGTCAAGAAAGACTGGTTCAGAAAACAGGAGGGTTAAGGCAAAAAGTTTGGGGAGGACCCTACAGAGAGGGCCAAGTCCAGGGCTGATATGTATAAGAGTAGCAAACTGGCTGACACAAGCATTACTCTCGATCGATACTGAGAAAGCAAATGAAAAAGGGAAATTCTTCTGAAAGCTTTAGAGGTGTCTGGCTTCACCTATACTTTCAGTGGATGGATCAGGAAGTTATGTGATCAGGGCCAGACTGGGAACCGAAACCGGCCTTGGCAAAGAGCCCGGCAGGCCCCAGGGGGGGTACTAGCGGAAGGAAAGATTTGTGCCGCTTTTGTTGCTGGGGGCTGATATTACAGTTACGTTGCAAAACCGGCCCCCGGTAACAAAAATGGCCCCCCAGGGGTCTAAAACCGGCCCTCACCCTGGTGGCCCACCGGGGAAACGCCCAGTGCCCGCTATGGCCAGTCCAGCCCTGTATGTAATGACCTCTGAGTATGTATATCATTGAGAATGTGAAGACGCTTTCCTGAAAAGATGGGCATGGAATGTTGCCAAATACTGCTATAAGCAAATGACATCCTATCCACTTTAACCAATCCAAATATGGATCTCCTTATAATCTTAGACTTCACCCGCAAGTTTGGATAACTATCACGATATACGATAAAGTAGAACAAGACTGAACTGCTGCCTTGACTGACAAAAGATCAAAAAGGCCTGAATCTAGAAGAACTGAGACTAAAACAAGTCAACTTCCTTGAGTACCCCAGAGTGGACCTCAAAAGTGACCTGAAATTACAGGTCAATGACAATGGCACTATGCTCTGGGTGCAGTTTGATTTTGACTTGAAAAAATGGGAAAGTTGCCCTTTTTACTCTTGGACAAAACAGCTTTGTTTAAAATGGTCAGCACCTTACAGCCAACTACTTGATTAGCTGCTTACCTCTCGCACTGCATAGGAGTTACTTTAAAAAGTGGAAATTTGGCTCAATAGACCTCTGTGACAACATTCTAGGGCAAAAAGAAACTAGCTACTCTCTACAAGTACAAGAAAATGAAGGAATGCAAGACCAGAACCTCAGTGTGTACATCTGGGCTATTAGATTGATGCAACTTGACAGACTGCAGATTAAAGGATTGGAAACACCAATGTAGGTAGAGTATGAAAACTTTCTCTTGAAAACCTTGACATCCCTGGACTGGGTAAGACTGATCTCTCCCATGTCAAATCACAACCCATTCCTAGAGTACTCAAGGGAAGTATAGAAGGTGGTACACTTCACATTCTACAAAGTTCTAACACAGAAACACAATGAATCAATTAATTAAATTTGTAAAGCACACTGCTACTCATGGGGCATCCTGGCACTCAGAAAAGAAACATCCAGGAGTGGAGCAAAAAGAACTAGCATTGTTGGAAGAGCCAGGTCTTAAGAAATTGTTTGAACATAGTTAAGGTGGGGGAAGCGCAAATGGAGTGAGGTAGGGCGTTCCAGGCTTTAGCAGCTATACCGTAGAAGGAAAGGCCCCTGGCTTGGTTTCTTCTGAATTAGGGGGTCTTAAGGAGCAAGGCAGTGACTAATTGAAGAGGAAGAAGTGGGGTATGTGGTGTGAATCTTAGGCTGATATAGCAGGAGAAGATATGATAGAAGGCCTTGTAAGACATAGTGATTTAAGGACCACCCTCTTCTTAATAGGGAGCCAGTGTAAATCATGTAGGAATTAGACCGGAGAGAGACTAAGGATATGGCAGGCAACTGCATTCTAAATGACCTGAAGCCACAGTAGTTAATACTCTGGCATACCCAAATACATTGAATTGTCGTAGTCTAATCAGGAAGAAAGAGTGCTTGAACAGCGGATTTATGGGATGACACTGGAAGAAAAGGGATGATTTTCCTGTGCATTCTCCGGATCAAGAAGCAGGATTAGGCAATCCGATTGAAAATAAATTGGAATAAAAGAAAAGGCCTACAATTTTGATAGTTTTTGTAGGTTAAGGTGGATACCTTAGGTCAGCAGGCCCCCATGAGGAAGAACATCTGGAGGAGTGGCAGCCAAGAAGGAGAATCTAAGTTCTATTGCCATTTACACATTAAGCAGTTGCTACACATCGAGGCAAATACTGCAGACATCCCGGCTGAGAAATACTCAGGTGTGTCTGAGGCAGTCTGTAAGAGGGAGATAATTTGTGTATCATCAGTGTAGAATGGTAAGAGTTAAAGGGTGAGGCTAAGTGAGGAGCACTGAGACGCACCACTGATTTAGAAGACAATTAAAATGGGGTTTAGAATACAGATTGAAATGTGTTGGAGATAAAGGAGGTCAACCATTTGAGAGCCTGGAGGCACTTTCTGCACTCCAACGAGCGTTTGGTCAGTATGGAATGGAAAACAATGTCAAATGCCACAGAAACGTCCAAAATGACCAGGAAAGCACATCCCCCCTTATCTAAAATGGTCCTGATATCTGCTTCAACAGCAGTTAAGGCAGTTTCCGTGCTTAAGTGTGGGCTCAACCCAGATTTTGTGCCATTCAATAGCGTGTTGAATGAAAGATGAAAGAAGAAAGCTGCCTATTTAATCTCTTTCTACAAGATTTTGGATCTAAAGGGAAAGAGTGAAATGGGAAGGTAGTTGGATAGTGATTTAGGGTCCACCGTGGGTTTTTTCAAATGAGGGATTATAACTGCATATTTCTAGATAGTAGGAAAGAGCATTATTTGAAGACAAGTTGCAGAGTTCTGAAATGACTGGTGTGGCCAAGTTGGAGGCAGCCTCTAAAATGTAAGGTGGTCCAGGATCGATTGGTGAGCCTGATTTAATTGCGGCTAATAAGATATAGGTGGTATCCCAAGACAGAAGTGAGATATTTGACATTGAGGAACCAACTTTTGAGGTAGATTGAAGATCCAAGATATCAAGAGATTCTATATCAAATTGAGCCTCAAAGTCAAGACCACTCACCTGAAGAGCAGGACTTCTGCAGGAGCGTCGATAGTCTGATCAAGCCCTTGGAGAGCAACCCTCAGCATTATAAATAGAGTGTTCTCCAGGGGAAGGGTGTGTGGGTTTAAGTTTGGCATGCCAAATTGTTGTTCAAGGATCGTGCCTTGCTAACTTCAGGAAGGTTGAACCAGTTTTCTCGGCCTTCTCAGCTGGGTCACCAATACTCTTCTTGACAAACTTCTTAATGAGCAAAACAAAGCTTATGTTACACAATGAAACTCTTGAAAGACTTATAGGCATGAACTAACAACGTCTGACAATTCTTACTTCTAGTCTCTTTGCTCACCTTTCCTAAACTTTGGTGAACTTTGAGTTTCGAACTCCAACAAATTTTTCAGTACTGTTGACAGGATAATTTCTCAAAAGTCTGTCTACAGTTTCTGGAATCCCCTTCAAAGACCCTCTCCTGATTTTAACTCCTTAAGAGGTGCCTTTCACATCTGTTTGCTCAGTTCTATAATGTGTTAAAGTTCAGAGTTCTTTTCAAACATGTTCTCAATTAGTTATTTAAATAACACAATGTAGCAATGGCTATTGCTTTTGTTCTTGAGATAGTGCACTAACCTGTGTCCTTCTTTCTTGTCTTTTCCATGCACAGGCTGCTGTTCTATACTGGGCATTGGCAAAGGAGACTGCAGAGAAGATTCGAGATGGGGCATTGTCAAGAGCAACAGTCATGGAGATGCTAAATGGAGCAGGAGCCAAAGACCCGTTTGGCGAGAAGGGCCAACCTCAAGCAAATCTTTTAGTGTCAGGTCTTATTTCTTCATGCAGTATTCAAATTTGCAGGAAACAAGGACCACAGGTCTAAACTGGATAGATTCTCAAAGCCATCGAGGAGTCTGGGAAGAGGGTGTGGTGTTCATATATAGTACCACACCCCAAGAAGGCACCTCTAACACGTGATGCATTTGAAATCTTGTGAGATCGCGAGTGCATTGTTTTTTTTCTATTGGAAAGACCATGGTCCCAAAGAAGGCAAGGGGGAGGCCTTCAATTGTGATGGTGGGGCAGAAATGAGGCACACATTGGGGCAGATTTGGAGGCACAATTTAAGGCTCAAATGATATTGCAGGAGTGCGATGTGCAATGGGGGCAGTATAAACTGCATGGTGCACTTCATCTGCAATGCAAGCGAAGCAAGTTATGACACTAAACTCTACCTGGATTATGGAATTTTATCAAAGAAGATGGTTGAGAGGTAGTCACGGAGCTTCTGGGAGGAATTAGTAATGTTGCTACAGGTGACAGGGTTCATGAAGGTATTGATAACAGAGAAAAGTTTGCAGGAAGAATGTGACGCTTTTTCTATATATGAAAAGAAATTTTTTGTGTGAGCCATACAAGTTTGGAGTTGGTAGGTCTTGATTGCTGCCCTAAAACTGGCATTGGGGTCCGTATTGTACGAAGTATGCCTTACAATTGCCTTTGGCCATTCGGGGCTCCTCCAGATACCAAGGAGTGGAAAGGCTTTATAATATGTAAAGCGGCTGATATCCAGTCATTAAAATGATGGCTTCCAAGCGGTCGCGGGCGGTATGATTCGCAGGTGGGGGGGTTGGTCGCGCAGGGAGGGGCTCGCGCCGGGGGGAGGTTTAATTTTTTTTTTTAAAGTGAAGCTAACTCACCTTTGCTGGCCCATCCCGCGTACTCGGTCTGCGTCGTCCTCTGTACAATAGGAAGCAGCCGCAGGCAGCCTCCCTCCCCTCCCCTAAGCCAATCACAATGCTGCAATGGCAGCATTGTGATTGGCTGGGACGCCGACCCCACAGGCTTCTATGGGGAGGCCATTTTCTCTATGTAGGCCGCATGCAGCCTACATAGAGAAAATGCAGAGTGCGTATGACTGGTTTGGTCGGCCCTGGGGCCGACCAACCAGTTAGCGCCCACAACTGTGGGCAAGCCACTCCTCCCCTGCCCTCGAGCAGGACCGCCCACCCCCAACCAAACCCTGCCTTCTGCTTTCTCGCAGTGCGAGAAGCAGAAACATAAAATGGAGCCGCCCCTCCTTCCAAGGAGATGTCAGATTTCAAGGAGGGGGACATTTGGCTAGAGTAGATGAGAGGCTATTTAATTGATTTTAGACCATACACAAATGAGGCACAGGACTGGAAAGGTTTCTTTAGATGTTATCTGTAGCAATGAAATGAAAAATGAAATAAAAATGTATTTTATAAAGCGCTACTGTCCAGAGGCATCTTGGCGCTGCCACTAACAAAAGGGAAGGAGAAAAGAAATGGAAGCTTACGAACAGCAAAAATACAGGATATTAGAACATGAATCTACTAATTAAAAAGCTGTATGTGTAATCTTGTCTGAATGGAAGAGGGCCTGTGATTATCTTTAAGTGAAGAGGAAGAGTGTTCCAGAATGTGGGGGTGCATAAAAAAAGCTTCTGCCGCCCCAGTCAGACATTCTAAATTTGAGAACGACCACATTGTTAGCTGTGGAAGAGCACAAAGACCTAGATGGAGTGCACCAAGAAAAAGTGAGGTAATCATGGAGAGTTTTAAGAGTAATACACAGAGCCTTGAAATCACTACGCTTCCTTATGGGAAGCCTGTGTAACTGAAGTAGGGCCTGTGAAGCTGACTGGTACCTGGCAATCACCAAGCAGTAGACAAGCAGCAGCATTTGGCAGGACTTGTAGTTTGTTTAAAAGTTTTTGCTGCATTTTGGTGTAGAGAGCATTACAATAATCCAGTTTGGAGAGCACAAGTTCAGTCACAAGGATCTTCTGCAACTCCTGAGGGTTAAACGTGAGCACTGTCCTGAGAATTTTCAGAGTAAAAAAGTATGATGAGGGCACCGCATTAATTTGATTTTCGAAGGACAATTTGTTATCGAAAAGAACCCATAGATTCCTAATTTTTGTGACAGGTATTGGGAGAGACCCCAGTTCCTGCGGCCACCAACTTGGGGACTAGAAGGAGGTGTTATTACCAAGAAGAAGGACCTTGGTTTTTCCTGAGTTCAGTTTAAGGCAGTTGTTGGTCAGCTATTTGCCTATGTATAGCATGCAGTTATGAAATCTGGCTGCAGTGTCATCTGGATTGCCAGACACTGAGACCACGATCTGGATGTCATTAACATAGGACTCTACAGAAAAGCCAAATGATTTTATTTACCTAGCCAGAGGAGTGAGTAAAGATTAAAAAGAGTGGGGCTAAGGGAGGAGCCATGAGGCACACCGCACGGTAATGAATAAAGGTTAGAGGTGAATTATTTCAAGGCTCTGACAGAAAGGATTTCAAGAGGGCAGGCGCTGCACCCCTGATACCAATGGAGTGGAGACAGTCAATCAACAGATTGTTTTTGACCGTATCAAATGCCGCCGCAAGATCTAAAAGGATCAGGGCAGCATTACCTCCTTTGTCCAAAGTAGCTCTTATAGCTGCGGATGCAACATTCAGTGCTGATTTGGTGCTGTGTTCACTTTTGAACCCAAATTGAGATGAGTAACAAAGATGGTTTGTGTTAATTAAAGAGGCCAATTCTCTGTTAATGACCTTTTCCACTATTTTGGCCAGAAAGGGAGAGGCGTGATATAGGCTGATAATTATTGTAATCCAATGAGATAAGACTGGATTTTTTCAGTAAAGGCAGGATTGCAGCTTTTTTCCACGCCTTAGGGTAATATCCAAGGCTAAATATTTCATTAAAATGTTCAGCCACATATCTTGATATGATCTAGGGGGAAAAATGCATTAATTTTGAGGGACATGGATCCAGAGGAGAACCAGATCTTATTGATTTAAGTATGTCCAATAACTGATCGTCCGTGAGTGGTCAGAAAGAGGACAGTGTTGCTAAGCTAATGAGACAGGAGGAATTGCCATGGTGGTCAGAAGGAGAAGCTCATGTTTCTGTACTGGACTCAGGAGAAAGGTCCTGGTGAGAGTGAGGAAACTACTTACTATTTGCACTAAAGATGTTATAGATTTCCTCGACCTCTGCCTGAAAGAAAGAAGCTAAGGTGTTACACAAAGATTGGTTGCAGTTAGAGTTATTTTTATCTGGGATATTAGCAAGTTTTGTGTAATCAAAAAAAGCAACTTGTACTGGAAAGTGATCTGGACATGACAATGGGAAAGGAGTCTTGACTATCAACATTTCTAAATTGGTGGAAACCGGGTCCAGAGTCTACCCTGCTGAATGCATAGAGGACAAGACTTAAGGCTAAGCCTAAGAATCAGATGCAAGTCAATGGCAGCCATAGAATGCCGCAATCAAGTTGAATGATGACTTACTGGTAGATTGTTGAAGCCTATACTGGAAAGAAGAGGATATTGCTGGTACATGCTGAATAAAACAATGCATGAAAGGGGAATCAATTAAACATTTTGAAGATCTCAAAATGAGATACACCGTCCTGAATAGTAATTTCAGGAAGTATCTGCAGTTGTGGCACTGTCTCTCTATTACATTGCATGATTTAAAGAGAAGCAAACAAATTGAATCCTCCACCGACAGGTGATTCAGCAACAACCAGATGACACTCTTAAGAAAGAAATGGGATAATGTCTTGGGTTTTCAGTTTTTGGATTTGGATTTGGAATTAAGAGACATTCTAGACAAATGGCATGAGAGCTCTAGAGACACAAACATGAAAATAATCTCTTACAATAATCTACACCACACCTACTAGTATATAATGAAGCCCAGGCAGATTATTACCTTACAATGCCCTAAATGCTGTAGAACGTGGAATGGATAGTTCCTAAATACACATACGATGGCACTGCCTTAAATTGAAGAATTTCTGGTCCTAGATATTTGACAAGTTGGACACAATGCCTCGAGTCCAATTGAGTAGGTTGGCAAGATTAGGTTTCTTGGGGTCTGAAGAAGGTTACAAGAAATTGTCACAAAAATCCTCCAAATGAATAAGGGCTGCACTGATGTTTACCAGAAGAATAGTCATGAGAAATAGCAAGCAAACCCTCAAGCACATATACAATTAATGGAGTTATCTCATGATTGAAACTGCATCATATGAAAATGGTCTGGTTTCGGAAAAAAGGCATGAGCAGAGGGACCAGTAATTTTTAAAATACTTTTGCAGCTGAGTAAACCATCACAGTTGAACATCAACTGATGGGAATAGAAGTAGGTGCAAAGCATGCTGCCACAGCACACATGGTAGTTTGGAAAGGTATCATCTCCCTTGAAGTGCCACGAAATAGAAAAATGGAGAGGAGAGATGGTTGTCATCACTTGATAATTTCAGGAAGCAAAAGTGATGAATATTGAAGTTGTAATGAGAACTTTGTTAGGCGGGGGCAGAAACTTGAACACATTTTTTTCAATAACATATCTTGCATTGTTGGGAATTGAAAACAAATTCTTTAAACAAATATTTATAAAATGCAAGGTAAGTACAAGGATTATCACCTTATAACCATCTTGTTAAATGAACTTGGACCACCTCCGAGGATATAAACTGATGTCCGAAACCGTCAGAAACCCATAGATGAATTTGGACTTTAACTCATCCTTAGCATTACACTTGAATCACTTTACTAGACGTTTTTGTTTTACTAGCGGAACCCTGTGATGACTTGTCTCTCATCTAGGTTTCCAACGGAATGTCCAGGTCAACATCACTCTGAAACTGTTGATTTTGGATTTTGTAAATGAACTTTACCATAAAGTGCCACTGTAGCTATTATTATGACTACAAAAAAGATGTAGAATGCATCAACCAGCCAATTACTACACTTATATCTAAGACACACAGAGAGGGAATGAGAGACTATGCAAGCCGGTCGCCCTATAACAGTAACCATACACACAAAAAAAGAGGGCTCCACGCTTAAGAACCGACAAACACTCACAAGGTTATTGGTGAGGATGTCAAAAGAAGGAGAATCTCACAATAGTGGTGTGTGGCCTGTCTTCTGAGATAAGAGAAACAATTTTTTTTATTTGAAGGTATGTCCTCACACACCCACCCGAGTGTCATGCTTCATCATCGACCAACCTACAATCGCCTGATTGTTGTTATAAAGGCAAGAGTGGGCTCATCAGCATAAAGCAAGAACCCCCCTTTTCCTGTTTCTTTTTGCTTATATATTTTGTTCACCTCGGAGTGTGTTTGCATGTTCAGTTGTTGAGAAAGGTGTGAGTACCTATCAGTGACTTTGATTGTTGTGGTCCTGGCGAAAGCCGAACACCTTTATTAGGGCAGAATAGCGGCAGAAACAAGTTAACCTGTTGGGAACTGGATTCATTATCAACCTTGAGTTCCCCACACTATTTTAATATTCCAACCCAGATGTGTCCTAATGAAAGTTTTATGCGTTCACCTTAGGTTAGGATTTTGAATCTGCACTCAATTCTTATATGGATTCCCCAAGAAATTTAGTTTGCACTATACATTTTTTTAGGAAAGAGCTCTCGCTTCATACTGATGAGCCCACTCACCTCCCTTATAACAACATCCGAGCGAGTGTAGGTTGGCTGATAATGAAGTATGACACCTAGGTGGGTGTATGAGGCCATACCTTCAAATTAGAAAAACATATGTTTCTCTTATCTCAGAGGACAGGCTGCCACGCCACTATTGTGACATTCTCCTCCTTTTAACATCCTCACCAATAACCTTCCTGGCATGAATGTTAGTTTCTTGATCACGATGCCCCCTTTTTTGTGTGTTTGGTTCCACTTCTACCTATACAAATGCACCATCCCAGCACTACAAACACTAGCCCTGATTCACAAAGAGTCTCAGCACTTGTGGCGGAGGCTCCACAGTCAGGGTGGGATCTTCACACTCGTGGCAAGATCTCTGCAGTGGGAAACTGCAGTGCAGAGATCCCACCATGAGTGCTGAGATCCCACTACCACTGCGGCACCTCTAGCCAGAGTGTGGAGGCTCTTTGTGAATCAGGGCTACTCTATTACCCAGAGGGCTATACACAGCACCGAGTCATCTTTCATCCAAGTGAATCTTAAACAATATACACAAAATAGTATGCTGTGCTGAAGGCATGCCTACTCTCCTTTCCACCTTCACGCAAATGTGGTAGTGGCACATCATTCGCTTTACAAAGCTAAATTTAGCAACTCACTGTAGAAAAGATTAAAAATATCTGTGATCACTGTAATTTAGACGAGATAAAATTACAGTTGTTCCCTACAAAATGGCATGCTAACCTTAAAGACCACGAAACGAATTTTACACCCTGACTTCATCCAGTTAGAACATGCCAAACACCAAAAAAAGAGGTAGATATCAGCATATACAACAGTACCTCTTACTTCTGTTTGGTTCCCTCCATTAAGCACAGCTAAAATCCGCTGCGACATGAAAGGATAGTCCCTCTGAGAAGGTTTACAACATCACATGAGTGAAGTCTTCCTCATTTTTTAAATTCACATCGGATTCCCAGGATTCATACAGAAACTTATGACAAACACAGTTTACAGACATATTCAATGAAAATGTTTGTGAATTTGAAATTGCAATTATGAGGTGGCATTTCTGTAGGCACAATCGCACATGGGGAATGTCACCACATTTGTACAAAGTCGTTTATCCATAGGAGGAAATATTTTTCCTGTAGAAGAGCCCCTCCCCCTAAAACTCCACCAGTATTGGGGTAGTTCTGATACATTTCACAACCTGGATAGGAGGACCTTAGTCCTACCTTCGTCAAGAGGTCATCTTGTAACTTTTCCAGGAAGGAAGTGGGTCAGAGAAGCTTTTGAAAATACTCGCATTGGTTTAAGTTTTAATATCTGCATAATGGAAGTTGGCAGGCGTTGATTCAACCCTACCTTGCACGTCATTTCCAGGCAATCCCCCTCTTTAGACTTTCGGGAATAGGACTGTTTTGTGTCACATCTCGTTAAACATTAATGTTCAGTTTTTGGCTACAATTTCTGGTTGTATAGCTTTTATTTGAATATATGCGCACATGCAACCAGATCCTGCTCAATTTAGGTGGTGAAGTGGGCGCCATAGCAATATAATCTTAAACCTGTCTGTTTGAGGTATGAGAATTGATGAGCAACTATTGGCTGTAAGTGATAAGACAACGTTCTTGGTGGCGAATCCCAACAATAATTGATGGTTATTAATTGTCTCGCCTGAAGGGGCCGCTGCCCGTTGAAATCAGATGAGAGAGAAATCTGGTTTTTAAATTTGATTCTGCCCTTACTTTCACTCTCTCACATGGTATGGGTTCCACAATTATCGTTATATTTAGAGCCCTAAGAGGCTATAATAATCCCCTTTATGTTGGATATAAATGAATATAGTGCAAATACAACCATTCAAATGATTTTCAGAATCCTGAAATATGCTCTCCTCTCTCACAACAAGAGAGCCTTACATTGATGCCCTCATGAGCACCGGATTAATGTAAAAAGCATGGATGCTTGTATAGAAAAGTCCCTGAATTTTCTATAGAAAAACTGAAGCCTGTCTATGCCTAAAAGTTAGCTGAGTTGATTCTTCTCTGGAGATCCCATATAGCATCTGGCAGAACAGGAGGGTGGGAGAAAACCATACACCTGACCCAAGTCTTGCAAAACTGCCATAGACTTATGCTGTAATCAACTAACTACAACCCACACCGTAGACCCTGCCTGCTTCCCTTGGACTTGCCTCAATGACAGGCTGCTCCTGAACTATACTACTTTTTGGCAGCAGTAACATACACTTGTAAATTTGGCTCCACCCTCTTTCTCGTGGCATAGTCATGTAAATCTACACTTTTGAGTATCTTTACACTCAGGTCTTGTGAATAGCCCAAAGTAGTAAAGTTACTCAAAAAAGTAGGAGTAAATTACATGTGTAAATTACTCACAAGTTTAAGATACCTTTTCAAATAACCCTTATTATGCTTGTTGGTTGTCCAAAAGCAGACAATACCCGGAGCCAACAACTGAGCTGTAGCTCATAATATTTCATTGTGTCCCAAGCTGGGAAATCTAGGCATCTTTTAAATGTGCCCTAGATAGTGAGTTTAGCAATAGTGAGTATATGAACAACTCCGAATACCATGCAGTTTAGAGGATATTTTGCAAAATGTGTTCTTTCTTTCACACTAGATTACATTTGGAAGCCAAAAATGGAGAGAAATTAAATGTATCATAACAAATGTTCTACCATTATGTGTTCCCACACTTCGTCCAATAAAAAAGGTATCACCTGGAAAATTGGCCCGTTTTGGTGATGTGGGTAGCTGCGGTATTTGGGCCAGGGTTGTCCACCACACAGGGAAACCTACCAATCCCAGATATTTGTTTAAACTAGGCACCTATGGGAGTCTAGAAGTATGACGTGCTTGGATACCACAATATTTTCTTACCTAGAATGCCCTGCTAATATTTTCCTCACATTTCTCTGAGGAAAAGTTTCAGAATCTGTGGCGACACACAAAATTCCTACCTCTCTGCATTCCCTCACTTCTCTTGATAAAAATGAAACCTCACTTGTGTGACCGGACCTATCGCCCGTGGCAGGAATAGATGAAAACAATTTCCATAAGAAGTAATTGTGCTATCAATATGGACTGTGTATGGTCACTGTTTGGTCCATGTTTGTCTCATGTAATAGGCCCATTGTTAGTCTACGAGGTTACCATCCAAGGTTGCAGAAAAATATTCTGTCTAATAATCCATCTGGTTCTAAAAACATTGAAAATCCCAATAAGAGTGCAAAATCATTAGATCCAAAATAGACAGAGCTGAAGGTTTCTATAAAAATATGAAGCTATGAAAAGGATAACGGCTTCAAGATTTGTACCAGGATCAAAACATTTGGATTTCTCCAAAGCACCTCCTCTTGCATGAAAATGAATAATTGCTGCATTTTTTTCATTGGTCCCTCGGAAATCCAAAAGCACACTTGGCCAGTAGCAATGAAATTGTTGCTTCTTCCTTCTTTAAGAGCCCATCCTGATTTTCATGTTTCCTTTTTGAAACCTCTAATCAAGGGGCTGAACTGAATCCAGCTTCACCACTGGTAATTGTAATATCTAACCTGAGTATGAGATAAGTAAGGTGCGAGGTAAATTAAAGTATTTGGTGGGCGGGTGGGGTCAGATCCAGAGGAACGATCAAGAGAAGCAGCTTGTACAGATTCCTGCTCATCGATAGTTAAAAAATGATTCATAAAAGAGTTGCTTTGAGACTAGGCCATAGGACAAGGCATTGAGAAGTGGCAAGTGTCACGTATACAATTTACAAATATATTCCATGTGTTGTGCTTTAGTAGGTCTGCAAAATTATACAATGTATATTCCTTAACTGAACGATATCATTCCTGTGATTCCTGATCTGAGATTGTAGTTAGGGCTGAAGATACAGAATCGGTGCAGGGCTTAGATGGAATCTTGGTAACAAAAATATCATCACGAATGTTCCTGTGGATTTGTGGAGTGTTTGTATAGCATGCTCTTGGCAAGTGGGTGTGAACCATCTTGAAGGACCTTCTGGATGTGCAGACTGGTTGTTGTTGGTGGTGTAGCAGCGACTGAATATTTAAACATCTGGAAGGAGAATTTAGCCCTGCCCTATTCATTTGTTGCAGTTTGCCAAACTCCGGCTCTTTTTGATGCCTTTCTGAAGACTTCTTCTTCAAGGGTGTAGTGAGGATAGGGATGACAGGACCGTTTGTCGGCCTTTTGAATGGTTCAGTACAAAGTTGTGTAATGCACACTCATGTTGGAACTTTGGGGAATTCCAGTGGAATCTCTCCGTTTTAGGAACAACCTTGTACCGTATCCTTTGTGGGATTTTGGATCATTACTTAGGATATTGTGTTTCTTCTGGAGTAAGACCTACACAGTTCAGAACATTTGTCTGACGTTTTGGGTGATATTCCCACAATGGAGTTCAGGTATTTCATTTCTTATACGTATATTGTGATAAACTGAACAAAGTGTATGATAAAAAAACAAAACTGAAATTCACTGAAAAAACACAAGGTTAGAGCAAGCCAAAAAGGACTTTCAGAAGAGAGGTTGAATATTTAGGTTCTCGGGCAAGAAGAGTGCCTAAATTATTTCGTAGGCTTGATTGCACTCTCCTGGAATCACACTCACATTATTAGAACTGTGACATGAAAGAGGGACAAAATTGTAAAGAGAGATATAGATCCTTAGAAGGGACAGACATGAACTCCTGTCCTAATCTGGTAATCACAAAAAACAAAACTCAGTGGTATTCTGAGTTAAACGAACAGGCATGCACCTCACCATCCATAGGCAATAGTTTGGAATCCTGAGGCATATAAAAGACTGCTGCACTGGCACAAAGCAGAGCTGTGCTCCTGTTCTTTTGAGACATTAGTTTGTCTAAAGCATGGGCATTAACAGTCAGAGGCAACCAATGCTTCCTGTTCCCGAGCTGTGCTGTCTGTAGCTCATGCATCAACTTAGAGAAATTCCGCAGAAGACGGAGGTGCTCAGCTTTGGACATAACTTTGCTCTAAATTTGGATGTCCACTGGCCAGTATGGGTGCCACCACCAGTTACCCAAATAGATTCTGTAAAAAACATAGGGAATAAATTTGATAATAAAATGTCATTCTACAATCAAATTATTGCGGTGGTTGGTGTGTGCTTTGGCATCCTAAGCATGGCAAAAACATTCTTGCACTTCCTCTCAGTTCCAACTAAGAATACATTGGTATTGGCCCTGGTTATGTCCAGATTGGACTACGCCAATGCATTATATGCAGGCTGCCAAAGTATCTTTTGAATAGACTCCACATTGTTCAGAACGGGGCAGCTTGTCCGGTTCTTAGTCTCCCAAGACGAGAACATATCTCTAAGATTTGCAGAATCCGCACTGGCTCCCCGTTGGAAAACATACTCTTTTTAAATCTGCTCTTTTAATGCACAGAGATCTCCATCAGTCTGAAACTGATCACCTTTCCGCCACAATTGCCTACTACAGCCCAAAGAGAGTGTTACGTTCATCCAATAATCTTCTGTCCAAAATTGCTAAAATTTGTCTGGCTGAAGCGGGTGGTCACTCTTGCTTTTTTGGGCCCGGTTGGTTGGAACAAGCTCCCTCTGGACTTGCGTCAAACAAAGGCTGAAGCTGTATTTAAGAAAAAGCTCAAGAACTGGCTCTTCTCACAGTAATTGTCATTTTCTTGTGATTTTCACATAAACCATATAGCTCCGGGACACTCTTGAGTATCTGAGCGCTCTATAAAATCTATCACTATCACTATAACAAGCATTTGCAATGCAATAGGTCTCGCATTTGTGAAAGTTGGAGCCATTGGTGTTGTAAATTACAATGTCTTTTATCCATGTGTTTTGGAGCGGATGTATGTTGTGTGGAGTGGAATTTTGTGGTTTGGATTGGAATTGTTAGTTGTGTAATTGTGTGTGGTGTGGATTTGTGTAGTGGAATTACGTGGCATGGTGTGCAGTGGAATTATGTGGATAGTAATTATGGGGTATTAAATGTACTGAAATTATGTGGAGTGGGACTGTGTGTTATGGAGTGTAATTATGTGGCATGGTATTTTGTGTTGTGGAGTGGTATGTAGTAGAGTTTATGTGTTGTGCTGTTGAATTTTCTGGCATGATGATGAAATCTGTGGTGTGTATTGGATATATGTGGTGTCTTGTGTAATTTTGTTGATGAATTGAATTATGTGGTTTGCTGTCGAATTATGTGGTGTGGAATGTAAATGTGTAGGTTGAATTGTGTGGCGTGTAAGTGCCTGCACGCGGACAAAATATGAACAAAAATGCACTCCTCTGCCAGGACACCTTGTACGATGTGGGAATGCAATAACAAGCTTGTCCTGAGTTAGCGACAAGAGACAGAAGCAATAGAGCACCGAACAGAGGAGGACACCAACAGGCCAAAGCAACTGATCACCTATCTGTCGATGCAGGTGAACACCAAATGGAGATTAGGAGAAAGAGGACCCAGGATGGGCATGAATAGTATGATGTTTGCCCAATGTTAAAATGTCCCACAAATTGCGGAAGCCTTGCTGATGCAGAGAGATAGAAGTGGATGTGTTTTTGTTTTGTGTGAAGGGGGCAGCAGACTGCACATGTGGTTAATAGGGGGAAGGTGGGATGGCATGAGGCCAGTGTGGTGAGTTAACGGGAGCCAAATAAGGCTGTGAAAGCTGCCACCACCGTGCTCAAGGAACTGAGAGAGCACAGCAGAGCCAGCACTAAATTCGGAGTGCTCAAGACCTCTTCTGCAAATACAATTATCTGTAACTGAATGGAAATTAAACAGTCCCTGCAGTATGTAGGTGATTAGTGCGAAATCTCGGGAGCCAGATTGTACAGCGAAGAGAAAGGGGGGGGGCACATGATACAGAAAATACATAGGAGAGACTCTTTGCAGCGAACATTAGACAGTACAAAGAACTGAGCGAATATACGTACGCCGCACTAATGGTGGAAACACCGGAAAATAAATAGATACAGTACATTGAAATTACGCATGCACAAAGGAATAATACAATAAAAGCATATGCGAGACCTAAAAAGACAGGAAAGAGTGATTGACTGTGAAACTGACAGACAAGGAAACGTGAAACAGGGAAGTAAAGGACAGAAAAGGTAACAGAAATAGCGAACAACAGGAGAAAAGAAAGAGTAAGCGGCGAGGAAAGAGCATGGGTACTGGTAAACATTTCCTCAGGGGTCAAAACGTTTGGTCTGGGTTGTGTCTGAGGGCCGCAGGGTGGCGGTCTGGGGGAGAGGGGGTGTTGGGTTGGGTGGTAGAGGGGGCTTATTGAGGAGGGGTGGGTGTGTAAGCTGGGCATAGGAGGAGCTAAGCATGTACATGTAGTTGCTGAACAGTGTGATACTAGGCAATTGTTTAATTTCGCTTTGCCTCCTTTTTTAAATTATCAGATATAAGATGACCTCAAAATACATGACTTCAAGAAAAATGCATTACCAACCTTCTATTGTGTTTGATTTTCTAACCTATAATGTTGCTCATGCATAATAGCAGCCCAGGCCACACAAAATGTGCATATAATTGACTCGCCTCTTAGTTCACTATTGGTATTGTTGTGGGTGGAGGTAGAGGGGCATGAATGTTTCTAGATTTCTGTTTGTACTCTTATCAGTTAAAAAATGCTTCTCAATTTATCACTTAAAAAATGCTTCTCAATGCAGATATAATATGAATGTACTACAGTGATTTGCTTCTGCAGGATAATAAAATACACTTTTTGAATTTTAAATTTTAAAGTGCGAAGGTGGCAGGAGGGATGCCGAAAAGAGTGATATATGGAGGGTCCGAAGTGAGGGATAGATACAACTATGTATATCAAAACAATGAGCATGGAATGGGGGATGAGCCACGAAGGGCAAAGTGAGGTATAGAGAGGAGTGAGAAGTAGAAAGAAAGAAAGAGAAAAGTGTGGGTTTGAAATGCAGAGGGATTGTGTGAAAGAATTCAGAAAGTGTAATAGAGGGAATGCGTGAGGAATAGAGGAAGGAGTAAGAAAGGAGATAAGAGGGAGGTGTGGGTGGTTGAAGGAAGAGATGAGAGACGTGGAGTGGGAGTAATGGTTAGAGGGAAGCAGTGCGACGTGAAGGAAGGGTATAAGAGATGGAGGGAAGGAGTGAGATATGAAGGAGACGAGTGATGGATAGGGGGATGGTGCAAGAGAGGGAGACTAGGGTTGTGATGGAGGAAGGGAGTAAGAGATAGAGGGAAAGAAATGAGGCATAAGACAAAGGAAACGAGGAGTGAGGGCTAGCAGGAAGGAGTAAGAACAGTTGGGAATGTTGAATGTGGAAAGGGGGGTGAGGGAAGGAGTAAGAGTTGCCGCTCGGGTCCTACCTGCGCTGAAGCCCATAGTGGGGCACTCAGGCTTGAGGAGCGGTGTCCTCGGTGCCAGATGGGGTCAGCCCAGGGCGGGGTCCTGTGAGGCTGGTGCAGGGGGGTTTCAGGCTGCTGCGGGGTGTAGAGCCGGTTCCATTGGAGGAGGTCCTGCTCTGAGGTTCTCCTGACGGGACCCCGAAGATCATCTCCATTCCCAGCCTGTCTAAATGTTTATTTATTTTGGGGTTGGGGGCGGGGGTCTGTACTGTAAATAGTCCGCGGCCCCTGTGCTCTCAAAGTGACTAACCACAAACGCCGAGGAGTGCCATCCCTCCGGAGGACAAGCCGGGGAGGAGAGCTGGGAGGCTGAACTTTCGGATCACTCCTTAAACTCCACAAAGCGCTGAGCTCACACGTCCCAGGCAAAGGGGCGGCAGGCACACAAGCAGTGTGGGTCGTAACTCGGCTTTTCCGTTCTCTTGCAGCCAAAACCAACAGTAGACAGAGGTGGGGAAGGGGCGGCCATTTTATAATGCTCACCTTAATAATACTACAAGTGCGAGAGTTTCCAATGTTTCTACAAGTCACGCCCCGGCCTCCGGTAGCAAGACAGCGCATTCCACAGCTCTGTTGTTCCACCACCGAACAGCGCCGTGGAACCTGCAGGCGGAGCGACAGCCGCCAAGAAGACCTTCGTTTTCTTTGCGGCGATCGGCAGAGTGTTGACACAGCTGGGGGGAGGCTGCGTTTGCCTGGACCCTGGTGCCGCCATTGTATTAAACAAATACCCATAAAAAGAAAGGCATGGGGCAGCGTTCCGCGCCGTAAATATTAAAACATTATTATTCTTGCCCAGGCGTGCGTGCGTGCGCGATGCCTACAGAAAACAAGTAGTCCCTAAATGAAACGATAACAGCCAGCAGCGGAACTACATTGTAGTTGGTCGGTGCTGCCTCCTGCAAAATGGAAGCAAAACGGAAATGAGGTATCGGACCACCAGCCAATCAATGAGCGAGATAAAACCAGCAATGCCACATTTAACCAATGGCAAGTGACAAAACAAAGAGAAACACAATGGGTGGAGTTTCACTAGTAATACAGATTACTTGATGCCTCGTAGAGGCAGCGCATGCGCTGCCTATGCGAGACCTAAAAAAGGACTACAATTGTGCCCTACACCAGCATACAGATTCATTACATAGCCCCAGGTTGGGTCGAATTAAGAAGCTAATAAGTCTAATGGTAATTTCCACCAATGATAATTCATTAACCGTACTGGATTATCACTTGATTTAAACTGCTGGTTAATAATATGGGAAATAACTTGCATTAAAATGGTTCTTGATGAAAGTGCCAAACCTGTTCCCCCTTCATTGCCAACAGACTCTTGTGGTGAAGTCCAGTGACTGACTTTGAAGAATGTTGTAAGGACGTTTCTGGTTAAAATCTCAGTGACAGTAAAAGCGTGCAGTATCCCATCAAGGCACGTGTTTACCATTGCTCAGCATTACCTCGGTCCTCCGAATGAGAAGCTCTGCTTTTATATCTGCGCACGGATTTGGGTAATCACTATACCTTTTATTCCACTTGTGGTGTGTGCACATAAATAGTATTCACCATTTTTACGTAGTCGGTTTATTGTACTATAGCTTAAGTAAAGAGAGAAATCAATAGACAATTGGTGATATAAAACATCCTTTATAAAAAACACCTTTTGCGTTTCATCGGCATTACCTGTATGCGTGTTTACATTTTTTTTTTTTTTAAAGTGAATTCGGTTTTATTGAACCTCGACACACTTTTTTTTACTGTATGCACTTTGAAAAAATCTCTCTGGGGTGGGAACCTTTGGGTACCTATGCACAACAGATACGTTACCTAAATGCCAGCTTGTTAAATCTATTTTACTCCGCCACTTTACTGTGAAATTTACAAAATGTTCGTGTGTGGGGGCACTGCCGCGCGAGGCTAAGCAGGCAGGCTCTGCAGTGTACCTCTCAAGCGGTGCGCCACGGTCGCGGAATACATATAACTCATTCTCTGTGGGATGTGCTGCCGGTTCACATAACAACACGCGACATCACAGCCACTTAAAGGTACGCTGCTTTCTAAGAACGCTTCGGTACAGACACTTAGCGGAGGGATTACCGTTGTAATGTAACACCTTTGTCTCGTATCGATCCACTTGTTGGGGATTATGCACAGCTGCTGACAGACAAGATTAACAACATGAAGCAGGCATCCTAAGTGCTGGTGCCAGGCAAAGTGCATATTGAATGCCGTTCTGGACACTCCCTCTGCACCACTCGGCCACCCTAATCTTTTCCGTGTTAATACCTGCAAATTGGAAAGAATTGATTGCGTATAACAGTCTTTATGGAGTGCATAGCGTCTCAGGGGTTCGTGCAAGGCCCCTTCATTAATAACTGATCAATGAGTCATTTTGCTAAGTGCACTGTGTGGTTTCAGTGGGCTGGGTCACATCTGTTTCGACAACAACGCTGTTAATATAAAATAATGCACCATAAATTGCCAGTTATGCAGATACGACCAGTATTTTCTCACATAAAAAAGTACATGTTTTAGCTGGTATTTTACGAAGATATATTAAGAGGCAAGAATGCAATGCATAATAGCAAAACTAGATCAAGTGCAGAAAAATGCACCCGTATTCAATAGAACCAATCGATCACTATTTAATGGCTCAAACCAATTCCTCGTGACAGCCAAATGGCTCACTGATGCTTGGAAGATCCACCTGGAAGACTGAAGGGCATCACAAGTGTGATGAGACTCATCAATCAATATTGGAGTTAATGGGCCTGATTCACAAAAGTAATCTGAGACAATATCCCGTAAAACAAACTTAAGTTTAACTGAGACAAAATCCTAACTTTACGACTAGGATTTTGTCTCAGTTAAACTTAAGTTTGTCTTAAGTTTAATTTAAGACCAAAACTTAAGTTTAACTGAGACAAAATCCTAACTTTAGTACCTTCTGTGAATACCAAAAGTCGACAAGTTAGGATTTTGTCTCAGATTACTTTTGTAAATCTGGCCCAATGTTGTTATTGATCGCGCCCAAGAAATCCATGATTATTGTGTAAAGTAGAATTATGCCACTGTTGAAATATAGAGCAGAATGGGACATGGGCGTTAACATAAATTCATTTTTGTAGCGCTTCGAGTGTGCCAGAAGTACAGAAAAAGGTAGTAGGGATCAGATGGGGACTAAAACAGAAAGGCAGGAGAGCACCAGGAAAGATGGCGGCTTACGTAAAAGTACCATTTGTTTCAGCAGGTTCCTCCACACGTGAAACTCTCGAAATATTAAGACTTCTTGGTTGGTCTGTTAGCAATTACACATGCAATTACAAATAGGTAAGTGCTCATAAAAATAGTTCAGTGAGGAGTCAGGAGATAAGGTAAGATAAGATAAGATAAGATAAGATAACATTTGTAAAGCTCAAAATACTGCCCAGAAGGGTGCCTTGGTGCTGGCGGCAACAACTGCCGAGGTTGAAAACAGAAAACACAGGGAAGAGCAAGAAACCACAGCTAGTAAGGATGAGAAAAACGGCAGGGTTTTAACGGTTTCCTAAAAGTGAGCAAGTTTGCCTAAAATCTGAGGTGATGTGGCATTTGATTCCAAAGCTTGTCTGTGGCATGTATAAAGCTTCTGCCACCCCAAGAAGCTTTCGGAATCCTGGGCACTACCAGGTCTTAAATGAGGCTGAGCGTAGACATCTATAGGGAGAATACCATCTAATTTTATTTTAAAAGTACTCGGCGCCGGTTCCGTGAATGTCATTATGTGCCACACAAAGAGATTTAAAGGCAATTCTGCTCTTGACTGGCAGCCAATGAAGCTCTTTGAGCCCATTTGTTGCAGATTCCTGTTTTTTCTGTTTTTTCAAGAGCCGAATAGCAGCAAATTTCAGCCTCTGGAGCTCTTTTAAAAAGCCTTGTTGGGCAGCTAAGTAAACGGCATTGCAATAATCCAAATGTGATAACACCAGGGAGACTCCCACAGTATCTTACAGCTCGTTCAGGATGAAAGGTAACATTTTTCTTAAATTTTTCATCAAGAAGAAACAGGCTGAGATCAGATGATTTATCTGATCTTTGAATGTGAGATTTGTGCCAAAGATCACACCAAGGTTTTTAACCTTAGGGACCGGCGATGGCAGAGGGCCTAGCCTAGAAGGCCACCAGGATGGATTCCAGAAATACGGGTTTTAGCCAAAAAGGAATACTTCGGGCTTGTTGGAATTTAACTTTAGGAAATGGTTGTCCATCCAGTTGACTATTGCGGACATACAGTTATTGAATCTCCTAGTAACCTCCTCAACATTGGAATGTATGGAAATGACAATTTGTGTGTCGTCAGCGTAGGATATTGTACCGAAACCAAAAGACCTAATCAGTGCTGCCAAAGGAGCTGCATAAAGACAAAATAGTGTGGGGCTTAATGAGGACCCCTGCAGGACCCCACACGGTGAGGAGAAGGAGTTAGAAATAAAATCTCCTAAGGTGACTGATTGCGTTCTCTCATAAAGGAAAGAAGACAGGAGGCTGAGAGCAGGGCCTTCAAGACCGATTTCACCTAGCCGCTGGATCAAGACCTGATGTCTAACGGTGTCAAAGGCCATGGATAGGTCCAAACTGATCACCGCGGCCTTCCCCCTGATAGCCAAGATTCCTCGGATCTCTTCTGCTGCCACCAACAGAGCAGATTCTGTACTATGTGATTTTTGGAAACTGGGCCCGTGCAAAAGGAGATAAGCGTATAGTTATGAATCGTGACTGTGTTCGCTCTTGTGCAGGCGCCCCCCACGCAACTAGGGGTCGGGGCACCATTAGTCGCACCACAAGCAGGAGCCTGCCCTGGGAACCCGTAGTTGGTTTTGGTACAGGGGGCGTGACGTCATTGAAGGGCACCGCGGATCGAGGTGCATTTAAGGGGCGGCGTGCACCGGGAGAGGCCTCTTTGCCCTGCACCGTGTCCTGGAGTCTCCCGAATTGGTCATCGCTGGCTTCATGGTCGTCATCAAAGTTTTTGACGAGTGAGTTCAGTGGAGGATATGTGCGGGAAGCAGTGGGGGGGGTCCGCCATTCTTAGTTGTAGGTTATTATATAATTGTGTGCATGCTTTTTCCATCATTTCTTGTGAGTTAAGTTTGTCTTGTGCACAACCGGGAGGTGGTGACTCTCGCCGGGTGCAGCATGTTTTTTGTTTGGATTGTGAGTCACTTGTCTGTTGCATGTTTCTTATTGTTATTTAGTGTTGCATGCACTGGCGTTCGCATGGGTTGCACGCCACGACATCCGGAAGCTGGTAAGTTTCACTTGGTTGCGGCTGCAGCATTTTGCATTCAGCGTTGTAGTGCCCCCCACCGTACCATGAGTCGCGGCTTAGATTAAAAATCATAAGCATGATTAAAGGGGCTTCCTCAGCGCAGGGGGATGGTTACACTTTACCCAGGCTGGAATCTTGCTGTCGGGGGTCAGGGTCCAAGTGATGGAAATGTGCACATGCAGTTTACTGGCTGCATGCGGCCCCAGCAGCAACAGCGGAGGCAAGAGCTGTCGCATCCCGTGGCGGTACGGGAGAAATCGGCCTGCCTTCGATTCTGGGCAATTCATCTCATCCGTAACTAAATATCTCTGTGGGCTGTGGCCTCCGTGCAGGGGGCTGTAGCGGGAAGAAGTGGTGCTGTTATAATTAGACCATAGAGCCATGAGGCAGAACCTAACCTGTCTCGGCTTACAGTGCTCCCATGGATATTTATGGTGATTCATGTCAAGCTTTTTCAGGTATAACGCTTTTACTCTTTGTTCGGGTGAGGCCCCCTTTGGTTGAGGTAGGTCAGTTTAAGAGCACAACTCAGCATTATCCTTTGGGTGGAAAAAAAGCATCGATCCACAGGCCAGAGTCAGCACTTCTCTTTCAGAGCAATTTCATGGCTAGTCCACTGGCGGGAGCGTGACCTCCCCCAGCAGGCCGGGCAGGATCGTACATATGTATCTAGCAAGTCTGTCTAGTAGAGAGGTGAGATAGCTCAGTGGGCTGCGCACCTGCTGCAGAGATCTGCTTGCCAAAATCCGTTCAGCGAGTGAAAGTATACAGAAAGAGACTGGTTCCTTTTAGTGACTCTTGTGTCCAGGACCCGGGCGCACCCTTAGCGCCTGGAGATAGCCGACTCTGTCCTGTGGGAGTAGCCTTTGAGCGACAGGGGGAACGATATGCAGCATTCCGCTAAAAAACGGGGTCAGCTCGTAATGTTATATTCCCAGGTTAGGTCCATGTAGGGAAGCACCTTATTTCTTACATTGTCCTCAGAGTAACATTTGAGCTGTAAACTTTTGCACATATTTGCATGTACAACAATGTTGGATTCGTTTCTCTGAAACTACTTTGTTTACACATCCAGCTTTGCACAACATTATCACGATGCCTCGAACATCATGTACTAGGACTCTTTATGCACTATGTACAAATGTTGTCCTATCTTCATCCACGGGGCAACAGAGCTATCTATATATCCATAACATCACCAATCTACATGTACATCGAAAGGCTGCTTTCTATTATAAAGAATGAGCATCCCGATAGATTAGTAGAGGAGGCACCTCAGCTGACACCGAGGGTCTCTGAATGCTGAGACTTCCCCACGCAGCGGTCTGACATCTCCGTGAGGGGGTGTCCAGTTCGTGACCAAGACAGACTCTTACATTCTCTCTCACCAGGTAATGGGGTTGGGCCGTCCCTAGGGGGGATTCTTGGCTTCACACCTACACACACTCTAGGTACACTCAGAGTAGGGTTCTGCATAGTAGGAGTACGCCAGATTACTGCCTTGTTATATGCCTGCATATATACACTGTTTTAGCACCATGGTAGAACTATATCTACTTTTATGCTTTTGGTGCTTGTAATCACTTTCATCTGCTTCTGTCTACTGATTATCACAGCACATGTATTCTATACAAGAATAACGTTGGTTCAATAAATATATTGAAAACGTCCCACTGTGTATTCTGTATATTTCTCTGAGAACATGTAAGCATGAGTGACTGAGCGAAAGGTTCTGATCTGTTTTCACGATCCCTGAGAGGTTCAGGGTTGTCATGTTCAGTGGTTGCCAGAAACCATTTGCTCCCTGATAAGGTTAGGGGGCTTAGAGTGGCACTGTGAGCTAGCTGGTCTATTGGCCAACATATCCTGCAGGTGTGTCCGGAATCAGTCTAAGCACCAAGCCTCTAGTTTATGTTGACCAACAAATGTGGAGATCCTACCGATTAGTAGGAACTACACTACATGGCATCCAACGTTGGTTGGGTTCTTATATAACAAGTCTATCTGAGTAGTTCAGTCGTGCCTGTCTCAGAGAGCCTTCCTATCCTCCAAACCGGAGACCTCCGTGGTGGGAAGGAAAATCCGCCTCTGCTGAATAGGTATACCCCATGTATTGGCTGTAGTTTATTCAAGCTTGTAGTATAAATATTCTGTGCTAACCCTCTCTCCATAAATTCATTTAATTAAATACCTTTTTCTTTAACAATGACCTAACAAGCTGAAGACATTGAAGAACAAGATGTTAGTCTAAATATTACAGAAAATTGCAGACATGCGGTTAATATGAAATTAGCACATAACGGCCTCCCGGCAACAGGTGGAGATGTAACCTTCGTGGTTGAGGCACACGAAGCATTCAGAACAGAGGTATTCTATTCCTGGGTTAAATTCCCAGCTGCGGATGCACATACACAATTGTTTCACACTTACATTGAAGATGAAACACCAGAGGAAATCTTTCCATACGTAGACATAGAAATTCTGTGAACTTACCAAGAGCACATAAATTTGTTTAAAGGAGCCCTCCCCCATACCGGAGAAAATGTGAGACTCGGTCTGCTCAGTAAAGAAGGTGCGACCTGGCTGGTCTTAGCTGCTTATACACCGCATCCTAATCTCGCTAATTTAAATGCAGCAGAAATAAGAAAATTATACAACAATCTAGTAAAACTTTACAGAAACCTCACACAGTACATTATGCGAACACTCACAGTTAACTCTGCGTGGACAGCTCAGGCTGCACAACTACAATTAGCTACTACAGGTATCAGCCCTCAAATGCTATGCCGTTATGGGAAAAGTTCCCACCAGTCGGGAGCAAATTCCTTTCTGGATAGCACAGAAAATTGGCCAGCTTGAAGCAGTTTTTCCCCATATAGGCCCACAGGAGAAACACAGAATATTGACAATTTGCTTGCCAATGGGGATGGCTCAAGCAGTGGAAGATTGTACCACCTGGGGTACAGTCTTCGCTGCCGTTTATACCAGAACACATGGTACCCCTTCAATATCAGTTCTACCTGAGGTACTAAAACAAGTACAGAATGACTATGGGGCAGCACCTTCCCTGGACTTAGGTATGAAACTGGTAGGGAACTTTGACACAGTATCGTCTCTATTGTTAGGTGTTAGACCTGGCATCTCTTGGCGTGATTACCCCTGACCTTTTGCCTCTACCTCCTGTGAATTTAGATGCTTTGGGTACTTTGCCACTGCTGGTCAGTGTCAAAGGACAGTGTTCCCTAAGTAAAGTACAATGGTAATTGGTTGGCCATGATTGGTAGGTTTGCCTTACTAGTAAAAGTCACTAGTGATGTGCACTGTGTGTGCAAGGGCTAGTAATGCAAAAGCGCGCAGAGGAGGGAACACAGGCCTTCAGTGTAGGGCCCGGGCGCAGACTGCTAAGTTAGCAGGGTGTCCTGACAAGTGCAACTGCTTGTCAGGCCTTACTTTCCCTTTTAAGTATGCTATGGGCACCCCCATGGTAGGTCCTGGGTAACCCCTGGGCAGGGTGCAGTGTAGGTAAAAGGCAGGACATATACTGAGGTGTGTGCTATGTCCTGACAGTGAAAAAGCACTCCATTTCGTTTTCACTGTTGAAAGGCCATTCTGCCCATAGGACAGAATGGGGAAGGCTGGGTAGTGTGTTTATTAGCCTAGTTTCCTTTAAGTTTAAAATGGAGAGTTGAGGTTTGGTATGTATGAACTCACAGTGTCATAACACATCTTTCAATGAAAGTGGTTTTGTCACTGTGTGTTCAGAAGCCACTCTTTTAGAAAGTGGCTAAGTTTGTGCTTTAAGCATTTCTGTGTGTCTCTGCTGAATGTGAATTAACTGTCTGGATCTGAGATGGGAGGGGGTGAGATGGCACCTGGCTGACCTGCATCTGGAGATTATGCGAGGAGGAACCCCGGGAGGTGAAGGGCGCCTGGGCTGCAGCCATAAAACAATTGACCCATCTCCTGCTGAGTGATTCAGTGTCCAGAGCCCCAGTATCAAAGAGAGAGAGGTGACACTGGGAGGGAGACACCCAGAACTGATTTAGGGAGGGGTCAGGGACCCCTGAGCACAACGAACTTCAAAGACATGAAGGGGTATAACTGAGAGAACTGAATCCTCTAGAATTTGGTGTAATTTTGAATGGCGAAATGGGCAGGTCGAGTCTGCAGAGGCTCTGACCTTTTTCGTGATCAAGAAGAACCTCTGCCAAAGAAGAAGTTGCTAAATAGACTGCTGGATAGGACTGACCCTTGCTTCGTGATCTGGGGATGGCCTGCAGTTTGTAGCTTTTGCTAAGGAAGAGACTGAAGGGACATCGCAGTGGGTGGTGTCCCTCCCTTCTTGAACAGGACTGTGCTTTGTGCTGTGTCGGCTCCCTGTTTGGAACACAGGAACATAAAAGTTTCCGGAGGAATCCCAAGCAATGCTGTGTGTGCGTGCTTTTGCAGCTTGAGACCCTCAGAAGTTGTGCCTTGTGATCTTGGGCACGAAGGAGTAAACCGAGTCTCGGACGCGCAGGGAGCGTGTCGAGGTGCAGCTGAGGAAGTGGTGGCGATCGTCTGGTCATTGCGTGCACAGGGAGACGAGGTGAGACTCTGACACGCACGGAGCGTGTCGTGGTGCAGGCCGAGGCGTTGGTGAGGAGTGCCTGGTCGTGGAGTGCACCTGAAAAAGAAGTGAGTCTCTGACGCGCAGGGCGCCTGTCGTGGTGCAAGCCGAGACGTTGGAGCGCCTGGTCATCGTGTGCACCGAGAGAAGAAGTGAGACTCGGACGTGCAAGGAGCGTGTCGTGGTGCAGGCTGAGGCGCTGGTGGAAAGCGCCTGGTCGTTGTGTGCGCCGAGACAAGAGGTGAGACTCGGACACGCAGGGTGCGTGTCGTGGTGCAGCTGAGGAGTGGTGACGATCGTCTGGTCATCGTGTGCACCAAAGAAGAGGCGAGTCTCGGACGCGCAGAGTGCGTGTCGTGGTGCAACCCGGAGGCGCTGGTGAGGAGTGCCGGGGTAGCGGGTGCACCGAAATCGAAGTAAGTCTACAACTGCTGAGGGCGGGTCTCGGTGGCCACTGAGACCGCCGAAAGGAGGGCCAGGTAATCGGGCCCTCGGAGTGCAACAGCAGCGGCCCGGACCGGCAGTTCCGGAGGAGCGGAGTTGCCGGCCCGAGCTCGCCGTGCCCATTGACGGAGATCTGGAACAAGGCAAAGTAGCTGAAGGAGGAGAGGAGAGTGGGGTCGCGACACCCCCCAGGTAACGTGCATCACCACCTGGGGTCGGGTGCGGGCTCGGAGGGACACTCTCTCGCCCTCTCGCTCCTGGCAGCTGTGTGAGCCTGCTGCTTCGGCTCGGATCTAGGCCAGTGCTGGCCCAGGGAGGGGCAGTACTGGGGCCGGAGTAGAAGCTGTACTTTTGTGTCATAATTGATTCAGGTCGGGGGCAACTGTGAACGAAGCACCTAGACTGTCGTATTACACTTTGCATTACTGCTGCTAACGAACTATCAAACTGTCGTATGACGCCCGACTCAATTTGTGCTTAACCAACTGCAGGCGGGGTACGCCCGCACTGCGTTATATTTTCTCCCTCGCAGAGTACATGTTCGTAAGTGTGGCGCATTGCCTGATTTCGTCATCAGCCCGTACCGGATTATAACGTGGCGCATTGTATTATTTCTTCAGTGCACAGTATATGATGGTAGCGTGATGCATTGCTTTGTTTCTTCCTTGTACAGGGCATGCTGGTGGTGATACGCATTTGCATTACTCCTTCTATTGCAAAGTACATGATTGTGGCGCCACGGGTTGCATTGTTTCTCTATTGCACAGCTCAGGAGCATATCGTTACGCATTGCAGTATTTCGTTTCTTTTGCAACGTGTGTGAGTCTAGCAATACGACCTTCCTAACCTGTTGGAAACGGTTAGAAGTCAGCTTAACTGTTGGTTAGAAGCGGTGGTTGGGATTAGAACCTACCAACCCACCGGAGGAAATACTACCCATTATTATATGTTGGTTTTGTAACGTGTGGTCATATCGTATATCTTCTTGTATAAAGATTATACTCGTTTTATAAAAACTCGTGTGGAGTCCATTTGTGGTGACATCATTGGGTTGCTGTGAGTGTGGTTGCACATACTGTACACTCGTGCCTTGGAGATAAGCCTGGCTGCTCGTGCCAAGCTACTAAGGGGGTGAGCAGGGTTATCTCAGACGGTGGCCTTACTTAGTCTTACGTTGAAACGAGGGGTAGATCCCCACCCGGTTACAGTGGGGTGGGACAGGGGTTCCCGCCCCCAACATTTGGTGGTGGCGGTGAGGGATTAGGACCCCCACTTTCAACATTTGGCAGCAGAGCGGTGGGATTCGAATTCTAATGTAAGATTCGATCCTAATGTAAATTGAAAGTGTATGTGCAAAATCACTCACAGTAATTGGTGTTATCATAAATTGACCGCAGACCACAACGTAACCACATATTGGGCCCGATTCACAGAACTAACTTACGTCAAAAACGTAAAGTTAGTACTTTTAGTATTCACAGAATACACTTACTCATTTGGTATTCACAGAATACACTTACTGATTTTGGTATTCACAGAATACATTACTCATACTAACTTTATGTCCGCATTCGGGCCGGAGATTCCGGCCCGGTGGTGGAGATTCCGGCCGTTTGTGGAGATTCCGGCCCGGAGGTGGAGATTCCGGCCGTTTGTGGAGATTCCGGCCGTTGTGGCGGAATCTCCACAAACGGCCGGAATCTCCACAATCGGCCGGAATCTCCACTTCCGGGCCGGAATCTCCACCTCCGGGCCGGAATCTCCACAAACGGCCGGAATCTCCGGCCCGAGTGCGGACATAAAGTTAGTATGAGTAAGTGTATTCTGTGAATACCAAAATGAGTAAGTGTATTCTGTGAATACCAAAATGAGTAAGTGTATTCTGTGAATACCAAAAAGTACTAACTTTACGTTTTTGACGTAAGTTAGTTCTGTGAATCAGGCCCATTGTGTTTTTTGGAATTGTTGGTTCTAGTGTGGAGTAACTCTTAAACCACAAATCATGTCTCAGGGAGAGAGCCAGATAGCCGGTGAGGTTGAGGCTGCAGAATTAGAGTTTAACATGGAGGCACTGGGTTCCTACAAGGTTGATCAGTTGAGAAAATTCTGCAGAGCTTTGGGATGTCCCAAGAAGGGTAGCGCCAAGAAGGAGGAGCTGCAAATGGCCTTGAGGGCCTGGTGGGAAGCCAAGGAGGCTCAGGAGATGGGTGATGTTGAGGTGGATGAGGATGACCCAGGGAATGGATTTGGTCCACAGGATTTGCCAGTGGAGAAACCAGCCGGTGGGGCTGGTAGTAGCCATTCAGAGAGGAGTTTTTCACCAGAAGAGATGGAGGAAAACCAAAGGGTCAGACTGCATGAGTTGGAGGTGTTAAGACTTAAAACTCAAGCAGAGGAGAGCAGGAACGCTCTCGCATTGGAAGAGAAACGGATTCTCTTCGCTCATGAGGTAAGCATGAGGGAACTGGACATTAAGGGTAAACAAACAGAGTCCAGTTCAAATGGTGGCAGCGCACCACCAGTGCCCGGAGGGAAGGTGAACATTCCCAAGGATTTAGTGCGAGATTACCAGAGGGGTGATGACATTTATGCGTGGTTCACGGCATATGAGATCGCACTGAGGATGAATGAGGTGCCTGAAAAGCATTGGGGGGCGGGCCTATGGAAACACTTTGAGGCTTCGGGGAGGGACATTCTATCACCCTTAGAGAGGGCAAGAACCCTGACCTATGCCAACATGAGGGAGGCTTTATGTCTCCGGTATGGGCTCACTCCTGAACAATACCGGCAGAAGTTCAGGACCTCCAAGAAACTAGATTCCCGTACTTGGGTAGAATGTGTGAATGAGTACACCCGGGCATTGGATGGTTGGATGCTGGGCAGCAGGGTTAATGATTTTAAGGGCTTATGCGATTTAATCAGTTGGGAGCACTTGAGTAGTCTGTGTGTTCCAGAGCTGCGCCAGCATCTATTGGACAGTAAGCTGACTGACCCCAGTAAGCTTGCTGAGGAGGCGGACCGCTGGACTAGTACCCGGGTCCACAAGGGGATTGGGAGTACCCTGCTAAGGGTGTGCAGGGTCCCCCCCAGAGGGTGGGGGAGGATAAGGGTAACCACAAGGAGTCCCCTAACGGGCCCCAAGGTAGTTCCCCCAAGAAAGGGTCCCAGTCCCCCAAGGCCAAGAGGGCCTGGGCCTCCAAGGGCAAGAAGGAGCCCCGAGGTCCGCCTACGTGTTACTTCTGTAAAGAAGTGGGTCATATTTCCCCTAAATGCCCCAAAAAGTCATCTGCATCCACTGGTGCTCAAACACCTGGTTTAGTGAGTGTAGCGTTGGGGGAGGAATTGAGTCCTTAGAATGGGGAGGAGCAAGCCATTATGACCCTGGTCTCCTTAGGAGATCGAGAGATGGTTCAGGAAACCCCTCTGCCTGAGAACACTGGAAAATACAGGCAGTGGGTGACCATCAAGGGACGGAGGGTGGAGGCTCTGAGAGACACCGGGGCCAGTTTGACATCTGTCAGGTGTCAGTGGGTGTCTGAAGAGCAAGTCATTCCCAATGTACTTCACCCGGTAATGTCAGCAGACAATTCAGTGCGCCTCTGCAAGGTGGCGCTGGTCCCCTTTGAATGGGGAGGGGTCTCAGGTTCCTTGAAGGTTGTTGTGAGTCCATCCATGCCTGCAGACTGTCTGCTAGGGAATGGCCTGGAGAGTTTCCCCTGGAAGGAGGTGCAGCGCCAGGCGCATTTGGAGATGTTGGGACTACCTGTTTGGGCGTGTGTGACCACTCGGTCTATGGTAGCCAGTAAAGGTACTCAAGAGGACCTGGGGCCTGAAACAGTGGCCCAGGTGCCTGCCAGTAAGAGAAGAGGCAGAGGGCGCGGGAAACCGGTCCCCGCAGTTCCCACGGCCCAGGAGGAGGCACCCTTTGAGGGGGATGCCTGGAGCCTACGGGGGAACAAGTGGCTGAACTGGGGGACCTACCCGGGCTGACTGAATGGCAGCGGGACGGGGGGCCCTCCAGGGAGGAATTCTGCGAGGAGCAGAAGAAGTGCCCTTCTCTTGTAGGTTTGCGGCAGCAGGCAGCAAACCAGGCAGCAGGTGATCAGTCGGGATCACACTTGATTTACTGGGAAAACGAGCTCCTGTATAGTGAGTCAAAAGTGGCTGAGTTGGGTCAGCCCGGGTGCTGGTGGTACCCAGCGCTTCAGAGCCTTCCTATTGGGGTTGGCTCATGATGTACCTTTGGCGGGACATTTGGGGCAGGACAAGACCTTTGAGCGGCTTGTCACCCACCTCTACTGGCCCCAGATGCACAAGAGTTCTGATACTCATTGCAGGACCTGTCAGACTTGTCAGGCGAGTGGCAAGAGTGGAAGGAAGCGAAAGGCTCCCCTCCAACCCTTCCCTGTGGTCAGCACACCCTTTGAGAGGGTGGGCATTGACATTGTGGGGCCTCTGGATCCCAAGACGGCCATGGGCAACAGGTTTATCCTGGTCTTGGTGGACCATGCCACCCGGTACCCGGAAGCCATCCCTCTCCGGACTGTGACAGCCCCCGTGGTGGGCTGTGCACTGATGGGGATTTTCTCCTGTGTGGGGTTCCCCAGAGAGGTGGTGTCTGACAGGGGTACTAATTTCATATCAAGGTATATGAAATCTCTGTGGAAGGAGTGCGGTGTGACTTATAAGTTCACCACACCGTACCACCCCCAGGGTAATGGTCTGGTTGAAAGGTTTAACCGGACCTTGAAGGGTATGATTATGGGTCTGGAGGAACCCATGAGGCGTAAGTGGGACGTCCTCTTGCCATGCCTGCGGTTTGCATACAGAGAGGTGCACCAGAAGTCATTGGGGTTCAGTCCCTTTGAGCTCCTGTATGGGCACCCGGTCAGAGGACCCTTGAGTTTGATGAAGGAGGGCTGGGAGAAGGCTCCTAGTAAACCCCCCCAGGATGTATACAGTTACATGCTGGCCTTCAGGAACCAAACTAGGCGTTTCAGGCAGCTCGCTCAGGCGAACCTGGAAGCCAGCCAAGAGGATATGAAACGGTGGTACGACCAGAATGCCACGCTGGTCGAGTTTCATCCTGGGCAGAAGGTGTGGGTGATGGCGCCAGTGGAGCCTTCTGCGCTCCAGGACAAGTGGACTGGGCCTTATGAGGTGGTGGAGCGCAGGAGCGAAGTAACCTACCTGGTAGACTTACGGTCTCCTAGGAACCCTTTGAGGGTTCTCCATGTAAACTTCCTCAAACCACACTTTGAGAGGTCTGAAGTGACCATGCTCTTGGCTACAGATGATGGGGCGGAAGAAGAGAATGAACCTCTTCCTGACCTCCTGTCAGCCAAGGAGAAGGATGGGTCAGTGGATGGGGTATACCTCTCGCCTACCCTGACCCCGGAACAGCGGAGGGACTGTCACCAGGTATTGGGTCAGTTCGCCTCCCTGTTTTCCCTGACCCCAGGAGTCACCCTTTGGTGCGTCCATGATGTGGACACTGGAGACAGTCTGCCCGTAAAACAAAAATGTTACAGGGTAGCTGATAAGGTCAGGGCCAGCATCAAGGAGGAGGTTTCCAAGATGCTGGCGCTAGGGGTGATTGAGCCATCCAGCAGCCCCTGGGCCAGTCCAGTGGTCCTTGTACCAAAAGCTGCTGCGCCAGGTGCCACTCCCGAACTTCGGTTCTGTGTGGATTACCGTGGACTCAATGTAGTCACTAATACTGACGCGCACCCCATCCCCAGAGCTGATGAGCTCATGGATCGGCTGGGAGCTGCCCGGTACCTCAGTACATTTGATTTGACATCTGGGTACTGGCAGATTGCCTTGACCGAGGGGGCCAAGGAGAGGTCAGCGTTCTCCACACCAGAGGGGCACTACCAGTTCAGGGTTATGCCCTTTGGGTTGAAGAACGCCCCTGCCACCCTCCAGAGACTGGTTAACCAGGTGCTGAGTGGGCTGGAGGAATTCAGCGCCGCTTACGTGGACGACATTGCAGTGTTCAGCTCCGAGTGGGAGGAACATTTGCAACACCTCTGTGAAGTATTGAAGGCCTTGCAGAGGGCTGGCCTCACTATCAAGGCAAGTAAGTGCCAGATAGGGCAGGGGTCCGTGGTGTACTTGGGACACCTGGTGGGGAGGGGCCAGGTGGCGCCCCTACAGGCAAAGATTGATACCATCCTGGCTTGGGAACCCCCCAAGACCCAGACGGGAGTGAGTGCCTTTCTAGGACTCACTGGGTATTACAGACGGTTCGTGAAGGGGTATGGCACCCTCGTTGCCCCCTTGACGGAACTGACGTCCAAGAAACAGCCCAAGAAGGTGGTCTGGACTGATGCCTGGCAGACCGCCTTTGATGCCCTGAAAGCTGCCATGTGCACTGCACCAGTGTTACAGGCGCCGGATTTCTCCAAAGAGTTTATAGTGCAGACAGACGCTTCAGAGCATGGGGTGGGAGCGGTACTCTCACAATTGAACAACGAGGGCTTGGACCAACCCGTAGCTTTCATTAGCAGAAGGCTACTTCCCAGAGAACAGAGGTGGAGTGCAATTGAAAGGGAGGCTTTTGCTGTGGTCTGGGCACTGAAGAAGTTGAGGCCCTACTTGTTTGGGACCCACTTCTTGGTTCAGACCGACCACTGACCCCTCAGATGGTTGATGCAGATGAGGGGTGAGAACCCAAAGCTGTTGAGGTGGTCCATCTCCCTACAGGGGATGAACTTCACGGTGGAACACTGTCCAGGAACGGAACACGCCAATGCTGATGGTCTGTCCAGATTTTTCCGCCTTAGTGATGAGAACTCCCATGAGGGTGGGAAGTTCCCCCCACTTTTCGGCTGGAGGGGACGCGTGTTAGACCTGGCATCTCTTGGCGTGATTACCCCTGACTTTTTTGCCTCTACCTCCTGTGAATTTAGATGCTTTGGGTACTTTGCCACTGCTGATCAGTGTCAAAGGACAGTGTTCACTATGTAAAGTACAATGGTAATTGGTTGGCCATGATTGGTAGGTTTGCCTTACTAGTAAAAGTCCCTAGTGATGTGCAATGTGTGTGCAAGGGCTAGTAATGCAAAAGCACGCAGAGGAGGGAACACAGGCCTTCAGTGTAGGGCCCGCGCGCAGACTGCTAAGTTAGCAGGGTGTCCTGACAAGTGCAACCGCTTGTCAGGCCTTACTTTCCCTTTTAAGTATGCTATGGGCACCCTGGTGGTAGGTCCTGGGTAACCCCTGGGCAGGGTGCAGTGTAGGTAAAAGGCAGGACATATACTGAGGTGTGTGCTATGTCCTGACAGTGAAAAAACACTCCATTTCGTTTTCACTGTTGAAAGGCCATTCTGCCCATAGGACAGAATGGCGGAGGCTGGGTAGTGTGTTTATTAGCCTAGTTTCCTTTAAGTTTAAAATGGAGAGTTGAAGTTTGGTATGTATGAACTCACAGTGTCATAACACATTTTTCTATGAAAGTGGTTTTGTCACTGTGTGTTCAGAAGCCACTCTTTTAGAAAGTGGCTAAGTTTGTGCTTTAAGCATTTCTGTGTGTCTCTGCTGAATGTGAATTGACTGTCTGGATCTGAGATGGGAGGGGGTGAGATGGCACCTGGCTGACCTGCATCTGGAGAGCAAGCGAGGAGGAACCCCGGGAGGTGAAGGGCGCCTGGGCTGCAGCCATAAAACAATTGACCTATCTCCTGCTGAGTGATTCAGTGTCCAGAGCCCCAGTATCAAAGAGAGAGAGGTGACACTGGGAGGGAGATACGCAGAACTGATTTAGGGAGGAGTCAGAGACCACTGAGCACAACGAACTTCAAAGACATAAAGGGGTATAACTGAGAGAACTGAATCCCCTAGAATTTGGTGTAATTTTGAATGGCGAAATGGACAGGTCGAGTCTGCAGAGGCACTGACCTTTTTCGTGGTCAAGAAGAACCTCTGCCAAAGAAGAAGTTGCTGAATAGACTGCTGGATAGGACTGACCCTTGCTTTGTGATCTGGCGCTGGCCTGCAGTTTGTAGCTTTTGCTAAGGAAGAGACTGAAGGGACATTGCAGTGGGTGGTGTCCCCCCTTCTTGAACAGGACTGTGCTTTGTGCTGTGTCCTGAACCCCAAGGGCCCGAGGTGAGCTGGCTCCCTGTTTGAAACACAGGAACATAAAAGTTTCCGGAGGAATCCCCAGCAACGCTGTGTGCGCGTGCTTCTGCAGCTTGAGACCTTCAGAAGTTGTGCCTTGTGATCTTGGGCACGAAGGAGTAAACCGAGTCTCGGACGCGCAGGGAGCGTGTCGAGGTGCAGCTGAGGAAGTGGTAGCGATCGTCTGGTCATCGCGTGCACAGGGAGACGAGGTGAGACTCTGACGCGCACGGAGCGTGTCGTGGTGCAGGCCGAGGCGTTGGTGAGGAGCGCCTGGTCGTGGTGTGCACCGGAAAAAGAAGTGAGTCTCTGACGCGCAGGGCGCATGTCATGGTGCAAGCTCAGGCATTGGAGCGCCTGGTCATCGTGTGCACCGAGAGAAGAAGTGAGACTCGGACGCGCAAGGAGCGTGTCGTGGTGCAGGCTGAGGCGCTGGTGGAAAGCACCTGGTCGTTGTGTGCGCCGAGAGAAGAGGTGAGACTCGGACGCGCAGGGTGCGTGTCGTGGTGCAGCTGAGGAGTGGTGACGATCGTCTGGTCATCGTGTGCACCAAAGAAGAGGCGAGTCTCGGACGCACAGAGTGCGTGTCGTGGTGCAACCCGGAGGCGCTGGTGAGGAGTTCCGGGGTAGCGGGTGCACTGAAATCGAAGTAAGTCTACGAGTGCTGAGGGCGGGTCTCGGTGGCCACTGAGACCGCCGAAAGGAGGGCCAGGTAATCGGGCCCTCGGAGTGCAACAGCAGCGGCCTGGACTGGCAGTCCCGGAGGAGCGGAGTCGCCGGCCCGAGCTCGCCGTGCCCATTGACGGAGTTCTGGATCAAGGCCCAGTAGCTGAAGGAGGAGAGGAGAGTGGGGTCGCGCCACCCCCCAGGTAACGTGGATCACCACCTGGGGTCGGGTGCGGGCTCGGAGGGACACTCTCTCGGCCTCTCGCTCCTGGCAGCTGTGTGAGCCTGTTGCTTCGGCTCGGATCTAGGCCCGTGCTGGCCCAGGGAGGGGCAGTACTGGGGCCGGAGTAGAAGCTGTACTTTTGTGTCATAATTGATTCAGGTCATGGGCAACTGTGAACGGAGCACCTAGACTTTCGTATTACACTTTGCATTACTGCTGCTAACAAACTATCGAACTGTCGTATGACGCCTGACTCAATTTGTGCTTAACCAACTGCAGGCGGGGTACGCCCCGCACTGCGTTATATTTTCTCCCCGCAGAGTACATGTTTGTAAGTGTGGCGCATTGCCTGATTTCATCATCACCCCGTACCTGATTATAACGTGGCGCATTGTATTATTTCTTCAGTGCACAGTATATGATGCTAGCGTGATGCATTGCTTTGTTTCTTCCTTGTACAGGGCACGCTGGTGGTGATACGCATTTGCATTATTCCTTCTATTGCAAAGTACATGATTGTGGCGCCACGGGTTGCATTGTTTCTCTATTGCACAGCTCAGGAGTATATCGTTACGCATTGCAGTATTTAGTTTCTTTTGCAACGTGTGTGAGTCGAGCAATACGACCTGCCTAACCTGTTGGAAACGGTTAGAAGTCAGCTTAACTGTTGGTTAGAAGCGGTGGTTGGGATTAGAACCTACCAACCCACCGGAGGAAATACTACCCATTATTATATGTTGGTTTTGTAACGTGTGGTCATATCGTATATCTTCTTGTATAAAGATTATACTCGTTTTATAAAAACTCGTGTGGAGTCCATTTGTGGTGACATCATTGGGTTGCTGTGAATGTGGTTGCACATACTGTACACTCGTGCCTTGGAGATAAGCCTGGCTGCTCGTGCCAAGGTACTAAGGGGGAGAACAGGGTTATCTCAGACGGTGTCCTTACTTAGTCTAACATTGAAACGAGGGGTAGATCCTGCACCCGGTGACAGTGGGGTGGAACAGGGGCTCCCGCCCCCAACATTTGGTGGTGGCGGTGAGGGATTAGGACCCCCACTTCCAACATTAGGTAACATAAAAGGGGAGGCAGCAGCGTTGGCTATATATCACCGCCTAAAGGAACTTACTCCTACACAGCAGGAGCAAGAATTACCTACAATTATTGAAGAAACCTATGCTACTCTAGGTAGAGATAATTTAGGACGGCTAAGGGTAATTCTGAAATGGATAACGCTAAGCAACCACCCGATTCTTTCAAGAAGAAGTGGGATAATAAACAAAAAAATAAACAAAAAAAACCACGATCACGGGGTGGGTCTCCGCAACAAGAACCCACTGATAAAAAATATAACCTGAGAAACTGTGATATTATTAGAAAGCCTGGCAGGTATCAGGATACTGATACAAGTTCCTTTCGTTCCTTTCAGGATTCATCCGATAAGCTTTCGGAGAGAGGTGGACGGTCAGAGCGCAGATCTGAAGAGCAAGTGAAGCTGAAAAGGGAAACACACTGCACTTCAGACTACATCCTTAAGAAGGACAAACAAAAGACTCCTAAACCTCAATTCAAAAAGAAGAAGGTAACCAGGATCAAAATAAGACATGCCCAGGCTGCTGAGGACTCTGCTTCTGAACGGGGAATGGGCAGTGATGATGCTGGACAGCGTGGCAGAAGTCACAATAGCTTGCCGGAACCTGATGGATTATCTGGCGGTAGTAGCGCTGAGTGAGCATATCACGGTGGAAATACCTGATAGAAGGGTAAGTGTCCCTCATCATTAATACAAAATTACACTCCAAATGGAGGGGGGCATACCCAGGACAGTTAAGGGTCTCTTTTGGGAGGACCTGACTTATAGTTACGACATTCTTTGGGCAGAAAAGGATTGGCCAACTGCGTTCGTAATGGAGTGCCCAATGGGAGAAACAGTAATTTTACCATCTTTCTCCAAACTTGTTTCAGAATCAGTTAAACATTCATACGCCAAGGAGTTGGCATTATTTATAGCTCCTGCACTTTATCGAAATCATGTAGGGTGGGATTATGAGTTTCCTCATCATGAAATCCCATTAAAATCAGTTCCTCAACCCCAAAAACAATACCCAATAAAAAATGAAGCTAAAACACAAGTTAGGGAAATCCTAGAACAACTTGAGTACCACGGTGTAATAGAAAATTGCACCTCACCCATGAATAATCCCTTGTTTCACGTAATAAAACCGGACAATTCATACCATCAAGTCTTAAACTACAGACATTTGAACACTTTCACACGCACATTTGCAGTACAAAATGCACATAGTGCCTCACTAATGAATAACATTGTGCGGAAGAAATACAAATGAACACTAGATATCTCAAATGGATTCTTTTGCCAAAATATAGCGCTTGTGTGCAGATACTTGACAGCATTCTCTGCAATTTTGTTGCTTACCACAGGGGTATAGGAATAGCCCCGGGCTGTTTTCAGCAAGGGTGACAGAGTTACTTCAAAATTTTGATGAGGAGGCATTGTCCTACGTAGATTATATTTATCTGACGGACGATGAGTTAATGGGACACTTGGCTAGAGTGACCACATAATCCTAGGGTTTGCTCATCTTGGTTACAAATTCAATTAAAAAAATCAAAAATTGCCCACCTCAGTGTCCTATTTCTAGGATTCGAGTTGTCAAGTGAAGGCAAAAGTCTGGCAGCACATTTTTTAGAAAAATCTGCACTCCTCCAACCTCCAACGACTCTGAAAAGACTACAATCCATTTTAGGATTTTTAAATTTTGGCAGAACATAGATTTTAGATTACGCAGAACGAGTAAAGCCGTTCTATGAATTAATCAGACCTCATTTTTTAATCAACCATTGGACACAGGAACATACAAACATTTTACGTTCCGTACAAGCTGACGTGATAGCTTCCAAACATTTACACACGTGTGTAAATTTGACTAACCTGGTAATCCGCATAGTCACTGGACCAACAGGGTATAACTATCTCACTTTCAATGAGGGTGATATGGTACCCATTGCATACAAATCACATTTGTGCACAAACGCTGAAATGCGTTTATCACCCACTGAGAAAATTCTCACAGCAGTACAGACTGCTGTAGTGAGAGAGAGAGCACTGGCTCAGGGTAAACGAATAATTGTAGTTACCCCTGTACCGACCTTGGAGGCCATTACCAAAGCATGCGTTACAAACGCTAAAGCCTTGCATCCACGATGGATCCAATGGGCTAACTCTCTCACTGCAACAGATGTAGTCTACAGATTTGATGCTACACTTCAAGCACAAGCATTCTGCAGTACGAACAAGAATATCCTCTGCCGAATGAAATAATGCCTCTAAATCGATATGAATATATCATTTATACCAGTGAATCTTCTCAACCTGCCGTAGGGAAATGTAAACAATATTCTGCAATTGTAAAAGGGTGCATGCATGACGGAAAGTTCCATCCTGAAAAAACGCACACGCAGTCCCTAGGGGATTGTACAGCGCAGCTGGTAGAACCAAAAGCACTGATAATGGCACTACAAAGTACGGATCCAGAATTCCCCACACTCATAGTGTGTGATTCATGCTATTGAGTTTGGTCCTATAATGAATATCTTCACTATTGGGGCCAAAATAGATTTCGATATTCAAAGGATTGCACAATCAAGCACAAGATGCTTTGGGAACAAGTGGCAATGCTGAAAGAAGGCATACCAAGGGCTCATGTTATCCATACATTGAGTCATCAGCATGTTGGCGTTCACATTGAAGGGAATTCCATGGCCGATGAGGCCTCAAAGGCAACAGTCTGCACTGCTGCTGTTCGCTGCAATCACTCATTCTAGTACAAAATTAGACAGAGACATCATGGTGGCTGTCAATGCGGCCCGCAATGACACCCACTTTCCGAAAGGCTTTCCACTTAAGTACTCCTACAAGTTAGATGCACAAAATACACCGTATGCTCAGATTCCAGGAGTGGGGGATAGAGTAATACCAGACACTGACCGCAGATCGGGACTGATACTAGCTACACATGAGGGTCTGGGGTCAGCTCACGCAGAGATTAGGGCTACAGTATCATTACTGAAGCATCGCTATTGGTGGCCAGGTCCTACCAAACAGACCAAGGATTTTGTCCTTAAATGCGACATCTGCCAGCAGATGAAAGGTTCCACCATAGCAAGTCTAGCACAAAGTCCTATATTGTTCTCAGACAAGCCTTTGGCTTGTGTTTATTTGGACCACTGTGGCCCCTTACACTCAGATGGGGCTTACAAGTACAGCTTGGTGGCAGTGGATTCATGCTCCAGATTCCTGGGTGTTTGGCCACAGCGCTCGGCTGTCACTCGAACTGTTATAAAGGATTTGCGAGTCTTCATCTGGACATACGCAATTGGCACACTACATTCCGACCAGGGACCGATGTTTAGCTCTCGGGCTTACAAAGAAGCCATGGGAAGTTTGGGTGTGGCCTTGCGGTACTCCTCCTCCTACCATCCCAAGGGAAATTTGGTTGTTGAGAGGAAAAACCATGACTTAAAGCAGTCCTTAACAGCAAGGGCATTAGGCTAAGGTGACAGTTGGGTCAATCACCTATATGGGGTCCAGAGAGCACTCAATAACATGCCAAGAAAATCCCTGGGGGTCGCACCCCATACGAAGTCCTGCTTGGGGTGAGAATGTGGGTGCCAGACCTCGATAGTGTTGGTGCAGTGGCGGCAGAAACACCATTTGACATCAATGAACGTTTGGCTATTTTACAGGAACTCAATGAATTCCGGCCTTTACAGAGCAACGTCCAAGTAAAACGCACCCCTACTGGGGAAGTGGAGGTAGTTCCAGCAAGACCTGCCTTGGTCCTGAAGATTGAGGACCTGATCAGAGAAAACATAATGGACAAGAAAGAATTTGAGCCATCATACAGAGCGCCTGTACCTGTCCTGGCTGTCGAAGGCACTAGAACCACACTTCTTCCGCCCCTTGCCGGTCGCAGAGACAAGAGATTTGTCTTTCTTTACCTGATCAAACCACACTATGTGGCTGATTCTCAACAGTAGGCCACGTGGGCTCCTGGATAGCAGCCACACTCCTCTCGCTACCTTACAGGAAGTTCAGATGAAAGCTTTAATAACGACAGAAGATTCCCCTCTCCAAAGAGAAGCTGTAAACAACAATGAAGTGATACTTCTCCCTGTTGAAACAACTACAACTGCACAATCAACAAGTACAGAAATCTTAATTCGAAAAATTGACGACATCTATGTGAAAAGGCCACAGATCGACTCATCTCCTGGTTCTGCAAAACCTACTGAGCTACCAAAAATAGACCAGATGGTGTCTGGCTACTTCGTACATTATGACGACTTCTCATCGGATTCCAGTGAACCTGAGCTGCCACCGCCAGCTCTCCCTTTCAAGCTCCGAGTTTATACTCTCTATCTTTGGCTGAAAAAGACATACTGTGTTGTTCCATGGATACATCTCTGGATTACAATTGTATTACTTTTCCTGGTCCTCTGGATTGGTTTGGTAGCTGTCTTTTTCCTACTTCTGAATGGACACTATCTCTCAGAACGCTCCGCAGTACATCTTGTGAACTTGGTCCTTAAACCACATGCATCATCACACCGTGAACTAAGGGAACTGTCACTGGTGAACATTACAGCAGTTCCAGTTCCTGAAGGAATAGTGTGGGACATGGTATTGTATGATGTGTATAGTCCAACTGAACATTTGCTAATTCCTTATTTGTTTAAAATTTCTTTAAATGATATCATCATCTCTAGTACCTTCTCTGATGATTGGGACATTGAAGCTGTGCACAATTTGTCTGCAGATTTAAAGCAATCAGCTGCGTTTTCTAATGATGAATTGTATAATGGCACATCTAATTATGGAGACATGTTCTGTTATCAACATTATGGTCACCATTTTTCACACAAAGTTAGTATCCTACACGCTGTTTATAATTGCACACAATGGGAACACTGACCAACACAGCCAAAAGGTAGTTCAAATACATTTGCGAAAACGTTTGCTTATTTTTCAGGTTTTGACACATCAGACCCAGCCGCGTACTATTATAGTCTTGCACCTACACCTGCAAAGAAAAATATGCTAACAAACACCAAGCTGATATACTCTGCTTCCTTTATTTCCCAACTGTCTAGGCAGGGTTTCAACTTTTTGAAAGACAGCATTGACACAAAATCTGTCTGGGGGACAAAAGATTGGCAGGTTCAGGGAACTGAGGCCTTATATAGAGCATGCCTCATACCACATCAAATGATTTTCCTGAACAAAGCAGTGCAGCAAACTTCTTGTCGTGGTATAGCCAGAATGACGGCTTTGAACACACTGCGCATTCCCGCATTCTCACTCTTCAAAAATTGGCAGCACTTAACACACTTCAGTGAGGATACACTAGATCCCATGTTATATAATGGTTCTTTCAATTCTTCAGATCCCAATTGGAAGGGATGGTTGGTTTGGTCGACAGACACAAATAGGTGTCAATCTTGATTCCTGGGTAACACTGAAGGGTTTAGGATCAAAAGGCCTGGTCAGCGATACGTACAAACAGAACACTCGGGGTGGTGATGTCATATAGTGTTGGGAAGTTGTGCCTAGATTGGCTAAAAACACTTTTCCAGGTGAAGCAACAGTTGTCCCTTCTTTCTGATGACATGGATCTCAGGGATTTTTATTAGGCCCCTGGAACCCAAGTCAAAAGAGCTTCTTGTACGGATATACAACGAGCTGTGGAAAGTTTCTCAATGGGAAGCTGCTGAGAGATTGCGCGACATCAATAGGGTTAATTTAGAAAAGGCATTGGCTTTGGATGACAACGGTATGACCACATTATCAGCCAGAATGTATTCATTGGGCAACATACTGTCTTCTGCAATTGCTATAATACAGCAAGACATGTCTATTTTACAACATGGACAGTCACAATTATGGTCCATCGTAATACTGAGCTGGACGTTACAAACATTACGTTCTGGCCACGTGCCATGGTGTTACATCAACAGTAAATGTCTGTTTTCTGAACATGCTCTAACGATAGACAGATATTAATGGTACGCAGAGATGCAAAATATACCATGTTGCATATTGAAAAATTGGACCAATTACCTTTCACCGTGGTTGAGACACCATCCACAGACTGGATAATCCATGGTTACATCACCCTACCGGTCATGACTTTCCAATTCCAATACTGTCTCCATTAAGTACAGGTAGGCAGATATGAAGCGCTAGGGGAAGATTATGTGCATGAGTATTGGGAATTACCATTCAGGTTTAGATGCAGGACTGGGGACACAGAAGTTTTCCTTAGTGTTTCTGACTGTGAGGATGCTTTGCGAGGGTGCTTAATTTGCACATACATTTCTCTTCACGGGGCACGCAATGCTTTGGTAGCTAATTTGTCTTGTTATCTGAAGGGTTCTCCAGATGCCGTGATTCATCCGGTTTTCAAGCTGCTTTCGAATGGGAGCTATTTGATGCTGAATGATCAAGGTTGCAGTGGAATGGAACCGGGCATAGCTTACCTAGTGATGGTTAATTCCGTAGTGACTTTGTTGCACACAAGTACTGTTTCCACCTGCCCGCACATTTAGGGAGGCAACGCTATGGCCTTCGATAAATGTTTCCAACATACAGTTTGATTCTTTGAGTGAACTGAAAGCCATGCTTTTTCAAAAGGATGTGGCCTTAACTACAGCCAGAGAGATGTTTGATCTCCAGGTTGCACGCTCCTCATCTGAGATACAGACACTATTCCACACTAACTTCCAGCTGCATTTTGGGGAGCTGGTTCACCGTATCTTTTATATGTCTGATACGAAGGGAATAGTGCACTTTTTTAAATGTAACGGCTCTGGACTGGTTAGCACCTTTCAGACAATTTCTGGAGTTATACCATCTTTCATACACTCCGTGTTGGGAAGCGTTTTGGGAGGGCTCCCGCTGGTCTTGCTACTTGTGGTGGGAATCCTGATTTGAATTTTTCTGCTCTGCAATGGACGTCCCAGTTTAACCCGGAATGGAGACAGCACTGCTTATGCTGCGATGCCGTGAGCGCATGGTACACTGCTTCGGCACACCTTGATTCGAGAACTAAATGAGCACTGGTTCTTGTCCTTCAGGCCAGTTTGGCTTCACTGCATACAACCTGTATTCCGCTGTCTACTATGCAGCCCCAAATGCGTATTGGACCTATGCCTAGGATCACAATCGGTTTAGCCACTAGACATTGAGGTACTGATGGATCCCTCAAAGGCCCATGGGTATTGTTGTCCCCAGCGTAATCCATTGCTGATGAATGCGTTCTTCGAGCCACCCTGGGATGCTTTGGCTCCTAGTCAACTGGAAACCGACTCTACAATACGCTTACAGGATGCAGACCCTCCCTCAGCAGCTGCTGTGGGATCTGGATGGAATCATCTCTGCTCCATAAACATGAAATGAGATGTGCCTCTGGGAACGTCTTCTGTGGTTGTGGGCAACAACAATGTTGCGCCTACCAATTGGAACACATAAACAATTAGCTTTTTCCATGTGGGAACAATTTGGCCTGTTTTTTAAACAAAATAAACCAAAACAGCTTTTTGCTTTCTTTTTCTAAGCACCATGGCTTTCTGAGTGCTTGGGATTTCAAATAGTGTAAAGGCTTTTATATGAATATTTTAAAGGGAACTTCGCTTTTAGATGCTTTTAAGAATAGTTTTTTAACCTTTTAGATTTCTGTTGGCTTTATAGATAGCTTTCATATATCGACCCTTAGTATGAGGAGTGGGTATTATATTCCCTGGTTAGGCCCATGTAGCCCAAGCAGCTCCTTTCTTATATTGTCCTCACAATAATATTTCAGCCGTGAACTTTTGTACATATTTGCATTTATGACAATGTTGGATTAGTTTCTCTGAAACTACTTTGTTTACAAATTCAGCTTCGCACAACATTTACACGATGCCTAGAACATCATGTACTAGGCCTCTTTACGCACTATGTACAAATGCCGTTCTATCTTCATCCATGGGGCGACTGAGCTATCTACGTATCCATAACATAGCTAATCTACACGTACATCGCAAGGCTGTTTTCTATTATAAATAATGAGCATCCCGATAGATTAGCAGAGGAGGAACTTCAGTTGACACCGAGGGTCCCTGCGTGCTGAGACATCACCACACAGTGGTCTGACATCTCCATGAGGGGGTGTCCAGTTTGTGACCAAGACGGGCTCTTACATTCTCTCCCGCCAGGTAATGGGGTTGGATCGTCCCTTGGGGGGATTCTTGGCTTCACACCTATACACACTCTAGGTACGCTCAGAGTAGGGTTCTGCATAGTAGGAGTACGCAAGATTACTGCCTGGTTATATGCCTGCATATATGCACTGTTTTAGCACCATGGTAGAACTATATCTACTATTTACGCTTTCGGTGCTTGTAATCACTTTCATCGGCTTCTGTCTACTAATTATCGCAGCACATCTATTCTATACAAGAATAACGTTGGTTCAATAGATATATTGAAAACGTCCCACTGTGTATTCAGCATATTTCTCTGAGAACAAGTAAGCACGAGTGACTGAGCGCATGGTTCTGATCTGTTTCCATGATCCCTGAGGGGTCCGGGTTGTAATTTTCAGTGGTTGCCAGAAACCATTCGCTCCCTGATAAGGTTGGGGGGGCTTACGGTGGCACTGTGAGCTAGCTGGTCTATAGGCCAACATATCCTGTGGGGGTGTCCGGAATCAGACCAGGCACCAAGCCCCTATTTTATGTTGACCAACAAACGTGCAGATCCTACAGATTAGTAGGAACTACACAACAGTGATACATAGTTGTTGGTTTTAATTTTACACAATCCCTTGTTGCTCATGTTTGGAAACTCGGTGTGTTTTTGGAGGTGCACCCAATTTGTCAGGCAGCAAAGAATATGCGCACTGGACTGCATTACATGGCCATCACTGACAGTGAGGAAACTGTCTCGGAGCAACCTAGGCCTGACACAGCAGAGTTCTTGGGGGCAGGGGGCCCTTCCAGGGCAGACTTGAGTCTGGAGCAGAAAACCTGCCCCTCTCTTGAACAACTCAGACAGCAAGCTACTGCTGAGGCCCAGGGAATGTCAGTGGGTCCCATAGGATCTATTGGGAAGATGGGCTCCTATTTTCTGAGAGTAGAGACCCCAAGCCTGGTGCCACCAGGAGGTTGGTCATACCTCAGAAATTCAGGGGTTTTCTATCGTCCCTTGCACATGACCTTCACCTTGCAGGACATCTTGGGCAAAGCAAGATTTGGGACAGGCTTGTCTCTCACTTTCACTGTCCCCACATGCCTGCGGATACCAAGGAGTTTTGTAGCTCCTGTGTCACTTGCCAAGCCAGTGGTAAGTCAGGTGGCACTACAAAGGCCCCCTTAATTCCACTTCCTGTGGTTGGGGTTCCCTTTGAGAGGGTAGGGATAGACATTGTAGGTCCCTTAAACCCCCCAACAGCATCTGGACATAGTTATATACTAGTGGTAGTGGACCATGCCAATAGGTATTCAAAAGCTATTCCACTTAGGACCACTACAGCTCCGGTGGTGGCTGGGGCCCTCCAGGGAATATTTTCCAGGGTTGAGTTTCCTAAGGAGGTCTTTTCAGACAGAGGTACTAACTTCATGTCTAGCTATATCACTTATATGTGGAAGGAGTGTGGTGTAAACTACAAGTTTACCACACCCTATCATCCACAGTGCAATGGGCTTGTTGAAAGGTTCAACAAGACCCTAAAGGGTATTATCATAGGACTCCAAGAAAAGCTAAGGCGAAAATGGTATGTCTTACTACTCTGCCTTCTCTTTCCCTACAGAGAGGGTGCTCAGAAGGGGATTGGCTACAGCCCATTTGAACTTCTGTTTGGACATCCAGTTAGGGCTCCATTGTGTCTGGTTAAGGAGGGATGGGAGCAGCCTCTCAAACCTCCTAAACATGACATCGTGGACTATGCACTTGGCCTGCGTTCTCGTATGACTGAGTACATGGAGAAGGCCAGCAAAACCCTTGAGGCCAGCCAGGAGCTTCACAAAGCTTTGCATGACCAAAAGGCTGTACTGACTGTTTACCAGCCAGGACAGAAAGTGTGGGTATTAGAAGCTGTGGCCTCAGCAGCTCTCCAGGACAAGTGGAGTGGCCCCCACACCATCCTTGAAAAAATAGGTGAGGTCACCTACTTGGTTGACCTAGGCACTCAGAGAAGTCCCCACAGGGAACTTCATGTGAACCACCAAAAGCCTTTTATTTACAGGGCTGACATGAACTTGCTCATGGCCACTGATGAGGGACAGGAGGAAGAGAGTGACCCTCTCCCTGATCACCTCTCTCAGGACCCTGTTGATGGGTCAGTTGATGGAGTAGCCTTGGCATACCAAAGGGGATGATGGACGGAGCGTTTGAGCTAATCAAACACTCACCCCCAGTCAACTGATCTGGGTTTAATCCATCATCATTCTTTAGCTCACTCCACCACCCCAGTTTAGACATGGCCATATGCAAATCAGTCTGACCCTGTGCCTCATGGGAACAGTCCAGCCCGAACTGCCAAGCCATGTCTTCCCTGGACCGGAAACAAGCATCCTGGGACCGGTTTCTGGCTATTCAGCCGTCATCAGCCAGGCTAGCTTGAATCCAGTGGCAAAGTGAGCAAGGGACCCACGTCTGGGCATACCCTGCCAACTTAGGGCGAACAAAGCGATACCAAAGGGGATGATGGACGGAGCGTTTGAGCTAATCAAACACTCACCCCCAGTCAACTGATCTGGGTTTAATCCATCATCATTCTTTAGCTCACTCCACCACCCCAGTTTAGACATGGCCATATGCAAATCAGTCTGACCCTGTGCCTCATGGGAACAGTCCAGCCCGAACTGCCAAGCCATGTCTTCCTGGACCGGAAACAAGCACCCTGGGACCGGTTTCTGGCTATTCAGCCGTCATCAGCCAGGCTAGCTTGAATCCAGTGGCAAAATGAGCAAGGGACCCACGTCTGGGCATACCCTGCCAACTTAGGGCAAACATAGCAAAACCAAAGGGGATGGTGGACGGAGTGTTGAACACTGCAAGCACTCACCCCCAGTCAACTGATCTGGGTTTAATCCATCATCATTCTTTAGCTCACTCCGCCACCCCAGTTCAGACATGGCCATATGCAAATCAGCCTTTGAGAGGGTAGGGATAGACATTGTAGGTCCCTTAAACCCCCCAACAGCATCTGGACATAGTTATATACTAGTGGTAGTGGACCATGCCAATAGGTATTCAAAAGCTATTCCACTTAGGACCACTACAGCTCCGGTGGTGGCTGGGGCCCTCCAGGGAATATTTTCCAGGGTTGAGTTTCCTAAGGAGGTCTTTTCAGACAGAGGTACTAACTTCATGTCTAGCTATATCACTTATATGTGGAAGGAGTGTGGTGTAAACTACAAGTTTACCACACCCTATCATCCACAGTGCAATGGGCTTGTTGAAAGGTTCAACAAGACCCTAAAGGGTATTATCATAGGACTCCAAGAAAAGCTAAGGCGAAAATGGTATGTCTTACTACTCTGCCTTCTCTTTCCTACAGAGAGGGTGCTCAGAAGGGGATTGGCTACAGCCCATTTGAACTTCTGTTTGGACATCCAGTTAGGGCTCCATTGTGTCTGGTTTAGGAGGGATGGGAGCAGCCTCTCAAACCTCCTAAACATGACATCGTGGACTATGCACTTGGCCTGCGTTCTCGTATGACTGAGTACATGGAGAAGGCCAGCAAAACCCTTGAGGCCAGAAAGGAGCTTCACAAAGCTTTGCATGACCAAAAGGCTGTACTGACTGTTTACCAGCCAGGACAGAAAGTGTGGGTATTAGAACCTGTGGCCCCAGCAGCTCTCCAGGACAAGTGGAGTGGCCCCCACACCATCCTTGAAAAAATAGGTGAGGTCACCTACTTGGTTGACCTAGGCACTCAGAGAAGTCCCCACAGGGAACTTCATGTGAACCACCAAAAGCCTTTTATTTACAGGGCTGACATGAACTTGCTCATGGCCACTGATGAGGGACAGGAGGAAGAGAGTGACCCTCTCCCTGATCACCTCTCTCAGGACCCTGTTGATGGGTCAGTTGATGGAGTAGCCTTGGCAGGCAGCCTCACTGATCAACAACAATGTGATTGTAGACAGGTTCTCAATCAGTTTTCCAATCTCTTTTCTCTGACTCCCAGTCAAACCACCGGTGTACCCAAGAAGTGGACACAGGTAACAGCCTGCCTCTGAAGAGTAAAATCTACAGACAGCCTGACCATGTCAGAGATTGCATCAGGACAGAGGTCCAAAAGATGCTGGAGTTGGGGGTCATTGAGCCTTCTGATAGCCCTTGAGCTAGTCCTTTAGTCCTTGTGCCAAAACCTCACTCCCAGGATGGCAAGAGAGAGACGAGGTTTTGTGTAGACTACAGAGGCCTCAATGCAGTCACTAGGACTGATGCCCATCCAAATCCAAAGGCAGATGAGCTGATTGATACTCTGGCCTCTGCCAAGTATCTCAGTACATTTGACTTGACTACTGTTTACTGGCAAATCAGACTCTCTGAGGATGCCAAACCAAAAACAGCATTTTCAACCCCTAGTGAGCATTAACAATTTATTGTAATGCCTTTTGGCCCGAAGCATGCACCTGCCATATTTCAGAGGCTGGTGAACAAAGTCTCGACAGGTATAGAAGCCTATAGTTCAGCATTTCTAGATGGTATTGCTGTCTTTAGCTCCACCTGGGAAGATGACCTGGTCCACCTCAGAAATGTACTTGAGGCCCTGCAGAAGGCAGGCCTCACTATCAAGGCCACAAAGGGCCAGATAGGGCAGAGTGAGGTTGTATACTTGGGCCACCTTGTAGGTGGAGGCCAAGTTCAACCCTTGGAGAGCAAAATCCACACCATAATGTACTGGGTTGCTCCCACTACCCAGACTCAGGTCAGAGCTTTATTAGGCCTGACTGGGTACAACAGGAGGTTTGTTAAGGGCTATGGATCCATAGTGACACTCCTTAATGATCTCACCTCCAAAAGAATGCCTAAGAAAGGTCAGTGGACAGTTAGCTGGCAGAAGGCATTTGATGACCTGAAGCAAGCCATGTGCTCTGCTCCTATTCTGCAAAGTCCTGATTACTCCAAAACCTTCCTTGTCCAGACAGATGCTTCTGAGATAGGGGTAGGTGCAGTTCTAACACAACTTAATGCAGATGGCCAGGACAAACCAATAGCTTTTAAAAGCAGAAGTTTGACCCCAGGGAGAAACGTTAGTCCGCCATTGAGAGGGAGGCTGTTGTTGTGGTCTGGGCCTTGAAGAAGTTGTGGCCATACCTGTTTGGCAGTCACTTCATTGTTCAGACAGACTATAAGCTCATCTTATGGCTTAAAAAAATGAAGAGTAAAAATCCCAAACTTTTAAAGTGGTCCATTTTACTACAGGAGATGGACTTTTCTGTGGAACATAGAGCTGGGGGTAACCATGCCAAAGCAGATGGACTCTCCAGATATTGCCACTTAGAAAATGAAGACTCAACTGGGCAAGGTTAGTCTCATCGCCTCTCGTTTGGGGGGGGGGGTGTAGGAAAGTAGGATATGCTTTCATGGTTACCCCCACTTTTTGCTTGGTGTCAGTATGATTTTTTGACTAGTCTGACTGGGATCCTGCTAATCAGGACCCCAGCCACTGTGCTTTCTCCCTAAATTGACCATGGTAAGTACCTCTGTACATCCACAATTGGCTACTGGTGTACTCTTGTAAGTCCCTAGTATATGGTACTGAGGTACCCAGGGCATAGGTACACCAGGGGTCTCCCATGGGTTGCAGCATGTATTGTGCCTCCCATGGGAGTCCACTTAAACTGTGACTACAGGCCTGCCATCACAGCCTGTGTGAGTTGTTTCTTGCACCTCTCACAACAGATATAAGTTTCCTTATATCTGAGGTCACTGCACTTTAAACCTATAAGTCACCCCTATGGCAGGCTCTTCAGGCCTCAGGGCAGGGTGCTTGGTTATAAGTGTGAGGGTGCCCCTGCATGAGCAGGACACCCCTAAATTCCATGGAGTCGATTTTCCTGGCTTTGTAAGTGAGGTCAGCCATTTTAAAACATATAGTAGACATCAGTCAATACGAGATGTCTAACTATAGTGTGGCTGCACAGAAACCGGTCATGTTTGGTATCAAACATGTTGGAATCATAACACCGATTCCAGTGTTGGAAGTATGATCCCATGTACCGGGGGACTCCCTAGGGGTACCCCCTGTACTCCCAATAACAGCCTTTCAGGGTGTGACAGCAAGCTGATGCTGCTGCCGACCACAGACATGATTCTGCCCTCCTGCTGCTGTGCCAAGCTTGAGCAGGGAAAGGTAGAACAATAAGTTTCCTGTCGCAGGGTGAAGTGACCACCTCTCAGACAGGACTTAGTACTGCTTTGAAGGGCACATTTGGTGCCCTCCTTGCATACTACATTTTGAGCCAGTTCTGGCAACCCTTGGCTCCCGCTCTGGCGCGAAACTGGACAAAGGACATGGGAGTATCCTCCCCTCTGTCCATTCCCTCCTCTGGGAGGGAGCCCTGAGTCATTCCAACCCTTTCCCTAGGGTACTTAAGTGCTTACCTGTGGGTGGCTCTTCAGAATCGTCATGGGACAAGACTCAAGCCTGAAACCACGTCACTCTTCAGCTGTCTCGACACTTGAACTTCGCTGGACTTAGCCTGGAATCGAGACTGCACCATGGAAGACTCCTGCTGCTCCTGGTCTCGCTGTTCTGCAAGTCTTCTTCACTGTCTGTGTCTGTGCTTCTTCCAGGATCTTCAACAAACCTGTGGGCATCAAGGACACCCAAAGTAATCTCCCATGGAGTGAAGAAGTCACTCCCCTGCATCTGCAGGCACCCCAATGAAGCTTACCGGTCAGCTGCTCCTGACTTCCCTCGGACTCCCCAAGGGTCAGCAACACAGGTGGTGGTTCTGAAACTCCCTAGAGGCCTGACTTGTCCTCACTGCAATTTTGAGGCCAGTATCCCTCATCAGAACTGCTGGGACTGAACCACTTTGCAACATGTCGACTTGCCGTTGCCAAGGCTTGTTGGCTCTGCACTCCAGAGATCTTTGGGCTACAAGAAGCTCCAGCCTCCAGCATCTCTTCCTGCCAAGTACAGCCTCCTCATCGCATCCTCTGCACCATGGGCCTTCTTTCTTGGTGAGCTGCTCAAGATCCTCTTGCGACTCTTGTGCTTTTGGCCTGTGGGTTCTTCTCCGGCTTCAGTGGGCTCCCCAGCTTGCTCAGGGCCTGTTCTGACTCTCCTATTTGTGGTGAGTCCCTTGGACCTTGCTGGTCCCAACGTTGCTCCTTCTTCATTCTCCACACCAATTGCGGCTACCAAGGCTTGTTGGTGCTCCCGCCAGACACCAACCAACTAGTCAATTACTTCCAAAGTGGGACAGCTCATGCATGGCTCCTGGTCTTCCTCACCATCTTCTGGTCCTCACAGCTGCAACGACAAGGTCACCATCATCACTACTGAAACGTCCGACATTGGTGGGCATTGCTCTTCCGTGCCTCCTGGTCACTCCTGAGTGGCTTAGACTCTGTCCCTTCTGCTTGCAGGTTCTTCACCTTTAGAATCCACCCATGGATTCCATTGTACTTCTTCACCTTCTTCTCCAGAGGCACTTTTCTCCAAGTCTTTCATTGTCGTCTACGGAGGTTTCCGACGTCTCGTCACCCCTATGCACCTGGCTTCCCTGGTGTAGATCACCTAGTCTGCGGGGCTTCCACGGGTGGGGTGGCTCTGCAACCTCCTGTCCTCCATGGGAATTCTTCAGGGTCCTCTGAGAAGGGTCCTTCTTCTGCAAAACCTCAACTGAGACTTCTCCTTTGACTTCCATTGGTTACGCGGCTGTGTTCCCACTTTGCACACAGCCTCCGTGGGGTTCCTGGGTACTTACCTGGGGTGGTTCCTTGTGTCCCCGGCTCCTCTGGGTCTTCTGGTCCAAGTCTCGTCCTCCTTTGATGTTCGCATTCCACTTTCTTAATATATGGTTTGGTCTCCCCCTGGAGACCACTGTATTTTGTGCTACTTACCTTATTGCAATTGAAGTATTATTGTGTATTGTGTTGATATCTCCAGGTAGGAGATATACCAATGTGTTAGTGAGTGTTGTGTAATAAACAGAAGTATTTTTATATAAACACTGTGTTGTTTTTTCTTCATTTAACCGACACTACATGATTAAACAGGTAAAACAAGCTGCTTCACACTCCTTCAAGATAAGCCTGAAGGCTGCTCTCCACCGCTACTACTTTGAGAGCTTTCTATGGTTTCAAAGACCACTAAAATCATCATAAGGGTTGCCTGGATTATGCAAGGTGCATCACTTAAATAAGTGTGCACCATATACTAAGCAAGCCTCCTGCAGTAGTGAAACAGGAGCTAAGCCTATAGTTATGAATCCCGACTGTGTTCGCTCTTCAAGCAGCAATACCACATTGGTCATGTTAGCATAGTGAACAAATTTGGGGCATGAGGGTTGTTGGGCTTCAGGAGTGACACCTAGGTCTGGAAGATGCAGTATATAAGCCCAGGAGAAGGGGCATTGCTTCCAGGTTGCAGGCCCCAGAAGTCTAATGAGGATATTTGCTGATGGTATACAGCAGGGATGTTAGAACGTTCTTTGTATATGTTAACCATGGTAGGCAGATTGTAGAGTCATTTTGCGAGACAATCATTTTGATTGGAAGTTCAAATCATGATTTTAACAACCCTAAAGCACATATTTAATGTAGTTCCCTACCTGGTACCTGCTGAGAGGTCCTGCAAGTGACTGGGTAAGGGCTGTGAAAAGCCTTTGCATTTTACACCATGGAGCATTAGAACCTATTGAAACCTATCCCCTACAGTGATCACCCCACAACTGCCCTTGGTGACAAGTGGAGCGATTAATCCCACAGGGGCCTTAGCCAAACCTTGGCAAAAAAAGCATAAACCAAATATTAAATGTTAATAAATACAAAACAGACCTGAGTTACTGCATCATCCAGGTAAAAATATGTCGATGAATGTGCCTCACGAGACAAGCAGACTCTCTTTCCCTGCACGCTTAAAGATCTTCTTCCTGATACATCGCATTGCTTGCAGGTCCACTGACTCATCTCAGCAGGTGGGTCATAACAGGAAACTTTCCTCTCCCCCAGTCCTTGGCTTCCAACCAACATATTTCAGCGACCTGCCTTCAAAGTCTGACTATATTGTGTCACCTTTTCTCATGGGTATAGATCCTAGCATTCAGGTTCTCACTTCAGGCGTCTATCAGAAACACATTCAATCCTGCGAGGTCAGGTTTATTTCCTTTCACAATGCTATATGCTTAGGTTAATTGGTTCCATCACGTGACCATCTAGTGTCCCACTCAGCAATCAGCCTCTCATACTGAGCCCCTGGTGGTCTGGATATCATCCATGTGGACTACAGAGTCCACTTCCTTGAATTTGCAGTTGTTAACAAGCTGACCATCCAACTGTTATCAGCCTTTCATTCACCAGGCAGCTGAAGGACCTCTGACTTACAGCCCTTCCTCTCTGGCTTTTAGAACACCCCATTACAGATGATGATCTTCTATTCTGATAGAAACAGCTTCAACTCTTATTCCATGAGCCAGTTCCTTTTCTTGCGCCTTGATATTGTGTGCACCTTGGAAAATACAAGGCACATTTAAGAAGAATTTTTCTGTGACCATTTGGAGTTTTTGTTATACAAATATTTGATTCTTGTTATGCACTGTGGTCTCAATTCACAAACTGCATTTTGTAGTAGGTAAATGTGAGAAGGTAGATTATTAGTTGGGGTGGATGGTAGTCCACCACAAGTAATAATGTCACCATCTTTGTTAGGTCCAGTAAAGGTTTCAGAAATTTAAACCTGAGCTCAACCCTCATAACTATGCCTCAAAGCAGATAGGCTTAACGTAAGAGCACGTGTAAAGCCTCTGGAAATATAAAAACAGCTTAAACATCCAAAAACACATCACAATAAAAATCCCACTCCAATTTATAAAAACAGAGAAACGTTTAATGAACATACTGACTCCAAAATGACAAAAATACAATAAGGGGAACTAGAGATATACATTTTTAATGAATTAAATTCTAGCACCAAAAAGCATAAAGCACCAACTGCCAGCAATTGGTCACACTAGACCAGGACAAAGGTAAGGTTTAGGGTAAACTGCGATGGTGCGCACGTCAGATATGAGACTCAGGTAGGTCCCAGTCAAAGAGTTACCTTGAGACTTGAAATATTTCTGAAGAAAAGGTGGTCGTGGACGAGTCTTCGGTGGAGCAAGTTGCATGCTCAATTCTAGTCGGGGTTCGATGACGGTGGGTTACTGAAGAGCGGAGTCCCAGTACGTTCGTTGACGAAGGCAGAAAAGCTCTGAGTGGTAGAAGTCAGGCGCCCATGCCCAAGAAGGTCTCAACATCGATTGGCCTCGCTCTCAGTGAAGTCTTCTATCTTCCGGCTTAGAAACTTTTCTGGATGTCAGATCTCCTTCAGTGGGGCAGACCAGCAAGTTGGATCTGATTGGCGAGTCAACGACTTATCGCTGGTTCTTCCAAGTAAACGTTGGCAAAAAGTTTCTAAGTCCCAGCGTGTACAGTTTGGGCAGGAGGAGTACACTCTAACACTAGCAAAAGGTTCCAGGTCCTCAAGAACAGTGCTATAGGGTCAGGACTCATGCCAACATAAGCCATCAGCAGTGCCCAGTCAGGTTCAGTTGGAGTTGGTCAGCTGACCTGCTCAGGAGAGTGAGCTTCCTGCAGCTTTTGGGTCCCTGTAGCTTAACAGGTCAGCCAACTGACCCCTGGAGTCACCTTATCAGCCCAGCTTACAATTTAGGGTTCTCCTCAGAGGTCACAACAACAGGTGCAGCTCTTTGGTCTTCCAGGGGTGTACTGAGGAGGGGACTGGGGGTGCCACCTTTATGACCCTGTCCACTTTTACAGCATTTTACAACATTTCCTATGTGTTTCACTGTAAACTATACCATTGTCACCCCTGTACCTAAAACCAAGGTGGCGGAATGTTTCTTATCCTGAGCAGAGGTTCCTGTGCATACCCAAAGGTATGGCTATGAAAATGGGCAAATCCTCCCTTGTAGTCCCTCCAAACCAGTTCTGGGGGCAGCTCCTCTGTCACTGGGGTTGGTGCCTGGCTGGCTAGCAGGACAATAGAGGGGGCAGGACCAGGTGTGAGCTACATCCGCCCGTGACAAGGTAGTCAGACTTTGAAGTTAATTAAGTTCCTTGGTACAGCCCAGATGGCTATCCTGTCAGGGGAAAATCAACCCCTCTCCCTTTGTCTCAGCTCTGGGTGCCACTTCACACCTCATCAAGGAGGCATTTAACTCCTGGGTGGCAATGAATACTGACAGAGAGGCGCATTTGGCTCAGGAAGAAAAATGCCAACTTTCTGAAAGTGTAATTTTTAAAATGGTAATATAAAATTTGACTGTTAAGTTGGAATAGAAATGGCTATTAAAATGAGTCATTGAATAATTTTTCTAGCTATTTCTAGTAGCCCAGTGCTTTCCTAAGGGTGAGCAAGCCTTGAAATAGTGAAGAATTACTTTGGAGGTTTTTCACTGCCAGGGCATTAAAAAAATATAATACCAATGTCCTACTTTTCAAATGCCATGCACCGTGCCGAATGGGCATTTAGGGCCTATCTTAGATGTGGTTTATAAGTACTAAGAAGGGGTGATTAGGCCTGGCAAAAGGTTTATTTTCCCAGTTCAAATTGTCTGTTTTAAAACTGCCTAACCAGGCTTAGTGGTAGAACAATCTGTGCTGCATTCCACTGGTGACATTTAACTTACAAGCCTGGGTACACTTTTGTATCATATACTAGGTATTTATAGGTAAGTTAAATATGCTAATCAGGAGTGTAGCCAAGTTAAATATGCTTTAGGAGTCAGAGCAAATGCACAGGGGTCTGGTTAGCTGTCTCCCAGTGCACAGACTCAAAAAACCAGCAGCATCAGTCTAGAACAAGATGTCTAGAACCTATGCTCTCCCTGCACGTATACATTTTTTTTACAAAGTCTGCCATCCATTAAAAATCACAATGACAAGTGTTGTCCTGAAGCTGTTCTGGATTTCTGTATTGGTCAAGTAGAAACCACATTGCCATATAGCTCAGGATATTAAGGCACCTTCTGCCATAAGTATCCAGATACACAACTCTCATATAACATACAACATACAGGGTGCAATTGTTGAAAGAAAAACTGCCTTTTTCATTCTTCTAAGGTTGATAAAGTGTGTATCATTGAGCTGGGTAGCATTACATGGCAATTGTTAAGTGACAGCATGATTGGGTGGGGCATTCCCTTGCCCCAGACCGACCGCACAGCTGCTTTGCGCCAATTTGGCAAATTGTTCATTTTTTCTGCATTATAATCCATTTTTAAACATGTATTCAATTCTTATTATATCTCCATATTTTGCGACTTGTACTCAAAATCCACACGCGGGATGTTATGCCATTTTCAAGTTTCTTATGTTAAAGCAGTGCCCATCCGGACCTCTCGCTAAAACATGACAAAAGCAGGAGTTCGTCCAAAGCAGCATTTATTTAAAACCCAATGCATTTCGGGCTGGAAGCGCCCTTCGTCAGGGGGCACTGTATATAGCAATAAAACAAATGTCCATCATTACGATCACCATAGATCAATCTTATTTAGTCACCATAACACATCAAAATAATCAACAAAAAAAAAAAGTTTGTCAGAACCCCTTATGTACCCTTTCACCCCGTCCTCATTATAAACAATATGTATTGACAAAAATACCCCTCCGTTCTCATGGTAAACCAAATTCTCTATACAGCCAATTTCCTTTGTTTAACCCCCTCTATTCTGCAAAACAAACACCCGCCCCTTCTCTTAACTTCGAATCACGCCCTTATTCACCCCTGACTTGCCTCCCCCTCCGCATCCATCCTACTTACTCCTCCTACATTAATTGGACTCGCACCCCCATAAACCCCTTGCCTCTCTCGCCTCACACTCCTCCTCCATTTCCATTCATTCAACCCACACTCTCACGGACCCTTTCATCTTTCCCACTTCACATTCATCCCACTCCATCCAAACAATTCCCATCTCACCTGATATACTCGACTTTACTCATTTAGACAGTTCCCGTTTTTATGCTCCCCTGTTCCTACTAACAACTTCCATCCGCTCAATCATTCACCCTCTTAACCAAAACACGCACTCGACATACATCCTAAACCAAAAATAAACAATATGAAAGTTCCACACACCTGCTTCAGACTTTCAAACTAATCCATCTCCTTCTCCGGCTCAGCAAATGTTTGTACCACATGACAAAAGCAGGAGTCCGTCCAAAGCAGCATTTATTTAAAACCCAATGCATTTCCGGCTGGAAGCGCCCTTCGTCAGGGGACTAAATAAGATTGATCTATGGTGATCGTAATGATGGACATTTGTTTTATTGCTATTTACAGTGTCCCCTGACGAAGGGCGCTTCCAGCCCGAAATGCATTGGGTTTTAAATAAATGCTGCTTTGGACGAACTCCTGCTTTTGTCATGTTTTAGCGAGAGGTCCGGATGGGCACTGCTTTAACATAAGAAACTTGAAAATGGCATAACATCCCGCGTGTGGATTTTGTTAATCACAAGCGTTCAAGAGTGTCCCTCTGTGCCGATTGTTCAATTTTAATTTGGGGAGTGACAACGGCTATGCACATAGGAGGTGTGGCACTTCAATATGCTGACTAGCGGGGTAAACATGTTGCTCTTCAGTAACGGGGAGCGACTGGAATTAGTTGCGTCCTGTACAGAAGAAGTGTGCGAAATAGTGCGGGATGGCTAAATTACGTAACGTAGTGAGAGAGATGAGATCTTAACAGTTTTGTAACTTACTTGTCGTTGGTAGATCCCATGCGTCTCCACCTAGGTCATCCTAATCCGTCCTGACTGCAGGATGAGTTGATACGAGGGAGCATTTTTTAAACCTGAGAGGAACACTTCCAAATTGCTAAAGTGGTATCAGGTGAGAGGCATGGAGGATCTTTCATGGAAAAAGGTCCAAAGGTTCCCTTTATTCAGTATTGACGGCAATGGATTAAATAATGTCGTTCCGTGAAAGGTAATAGACATAGACGTTCCTGATATGGGGTAGTTCATGGTATAAAAAGATGAAAATGTAGCTGGTATATGTCTTTACAAGAATTATTGGGCAGTTTTGCCCCCCATACACAGTAGCAGGAGCAGTAAATAAAAAACATCTGCGGACCGCACACCGGAGTGCCGCGATTATATTGCAAATGGGGGGTGACGACACCAAAGGTGGGTGGCGGTGGGGGGACGACGACACAGCAGTAAATAAAAAACATCTGCCGCCCGCACACCGGAGTGCGGCGATTACATTGCAAATGGGG